>CAXKVW010000452.1:0-600000 GCA_964058825.1 Carex arenaria | reverse complement strand
TGTTCTCGAGAACCTAAATTACATGCTTCAGGCATCTTAAATCCTTCAGGAATTTTCATATAAATATCATTCACAAGAGAGCTATATAAATATGATGTAACAATATCCATTAGGTGCAAATCAAGTCCTTCATAGACTGCCAGACTATTTATATATCGAAAAGTTGTTGCATCCACCACATATGAGTATGTTTGTTCATAATCAATTCCAGATCTTTGAGAAAAACCTTGGGCTACAAGCCGCTATTTATATCTTACAAGTTTACCTTTCTCATTTCGTTTTCACGTAAATACCCATTTATATCCTATTAGTTTTACACCTTCAGGTATTAGAACTACAGACCCAAAAAAATTTCAATTTTTAATAGAGTTTAACTCTGCCTCAATTGCACCTTTTTATTTTTGCCAATATTTTCTTTGTCGACATTTTATAATAGACTTCGGATCATGATCCTCACTATTTATTATATTTAGCGCTATATTATATGCAAAAATATCATTGATATCAATTTCATCTCAGTTCCATCTTATTCCATTCATGATATAATTTATTGAGATCTCTTTATTTTTATGAATTTCAGATACCTGAATTTCTACTTCTGGACTTTTATCTGAAATTATTTTATTCTCGATTTGACCATTTTCATTCTCTGCTCCTTTTCTTTTTCGAGAATTTTTATCTTTGGAACCGATTGGTCTTCCACGCTTCATGCGTGCTATAATTTCATTAGTCTGTCCAACAGGGACATCGACTTTAATTGGAGCATTAGCAGCTGGTACATGTGATTTGGTCACTTTATTTGAGTCTGTGAATGCGTCTGGCAATTGACTAGCTAATATTTACAAATGAATTATCTTTTGAATATTTAATTCACATTATTTATTACGAGGATCAAAACGAGATAATGATAATTCATACTGATATATTTTTCCAGCTGATTTTGTTTTTCTTCCCCTAAGATTGGAAATATTGACTCACCAAAATGACAATCGGCAAACTTAGCCGTTAATAAATCTCTTATCATTGGTTCTATATACTTTATTATAGATAGAGATTCAAATCCAATATAAATTTCCAACCTTCTTTGACTTCCCATTATAGTGCTTTGTGGTGGAGCAATTAGAACATATATCGCGCATTTAAAAATTCTTATATGGGAAATATTAGATATGTGACCAAAAACTAATTGTAAAGGGGAAATTTTATTATAGCTAGTTGGCCTGATGCGAATTAGTTTTGCTGCATGCAAAATAACATGTTCTCATTTTGTGTATGAACATAAGCTACATGATGTTCAACATCAATTCTAATATACATGTATTATATGAGAAACAAATTCACCAGCATTGTCTAGACGTATATTCTTAATTGAATAAACATAAAATTATGCTCTTAATCAAATAAATTGAGCAAATAATCTCGCAAACGCCATATTGCGAATTGATAGTAAACATACATGTGACCATCTAGTTGATACATCAATTATAACCAAAAAAAAAATATCTAAATGGTCCACAAATATCACCTTGTATATATTCTAGAAATGTAATAGATTCATTTTGTATTTTCGTTGGTGATGGTTGAATAATCAACTTTCCTTGATAATATGTAGCAAATGACAATTCATTAGATTGAAGAATCTTCTGGTTCTTTAATGAATGTCCTGATGAATTCTCTATTATTATTTTTTTTCGCATCATTATTGATCCAGAATGGTCCAACCGGTCATGCCAAACTATAAACATATTCTTATATGTAAACTTCTGGTTTACAATAACATGTACTTCAATTGTAGTAATATATGCGTAGTACAAGCCAGATGAAACATAGACAATTTCTCTAATATGCATTTTGTATTGGTTGTCTCAACATGATACCTATTTCGGCGGATATCCTTAAAACTTAACAAATTTCTTTGAGACTTAGTAGAATATATGTATCATCAATATAAATTTGTATTCCTCCATATAACAACAATGTAGCTCTTCCGGAGCCTTCAATATTTTTTTTTATTAACAACACCTGCAATTAACAAAAAGTAAGAAATAAAAAAAATGCCACCATGAGAGCGAAATCATAACAATAATAGCAATATTATGGTAATGTATCAATTAATATGAATATTATGCGGTGCAGGTTTGTACAATGGCTACTTTTTTTTTAACCAAGCAAATCCAAGGCAGGAGACCAGTTGCACTTATATGAGTTTATGTTATGACTAGTTTTTTTTTTCTTTTTTTTGTACTTGGCTGGTTTGGTATCATACTAATTTTGCCAAATGATCGATAAAGCATAATTTCACCTGATTAGCTAAACAAATTTGATCTCTATCGACACTCTAACTGTACAATTTGACCTCAAACTAAACCTAAGACTGGATCAATCAAAACCAATAGACTAACAAAACTCAAAATAAACATTACTTTAACAATTGCAAAATATTTTTTTTTTGTTTCATTCATTTATTTATTGCTATCATCATTTAAGTGATTCTTTTTTTTTCATTAAAAAATCAACAAAATTCAAATGAATAACTTCAATTTGAGTAAGATAAAAATAACATTCACAAATAAAATTTGTCTCGATATTTTGTTTTTCTCCTTATTATTAGTGATTCTTGATATAGGACAACAAAATATTACGGCGTACGACGGATACGTGACTAATAATATTTATCACCACAATGATAACATGAATTCTCTTATTTGCTATTATGTTCATTTTTCTTCTCATTATTTCTCCACTTCCGGTGGAAAGATGTGCCTTTTCTTCATTATCACATTCACATCTAAGAATTTGTCTATAAATTATTATCATATTATTTTCCACTTCTAGTGAAATTATTATGTTGTTCAACCATAAGAAAAGAAGAAATTTACTCAAAATATTTCTAGAAATCTTCTTCAGGAAGATTAATAATTAGAAAAAATATATATATGAGCATCACATAAATTTTTGCACTATTTAATTTTCTTCAGGAAAATTTCTTAAGATCTTCTTAATATTTGTTGAAATCTTCTTCAGGAAGATTATATAAATTTTCTTAAAATCTTCTTCCAGAAGATTAAATTATTGAGAAATTTTTTTTTAACATGAATATGTTAAAATTGAATACTATGACATAATGTTTTCTTTTTAATAATTTAATGGCTTCGAGCTAATTGAATAAATATCTGTGAATATCAATACTATGGCTTTGGGACATTTCATCAACATAATTTATATTCATACGGCTTCGGGCCATTTGATTAATGTAAAGATAAATGTAGTACATAAGCGGTCTTAAAATTTTATTGAAATCTTCTTCAGGAAGATTCTTCTTAAAATTTTCTGAAAGATCATGCTAATAGTCGCTAAAACTGAAATAATGGAAACCGGGTTTTAATTTAGTGAAAAAAATAATTTAATACGACACCTTTATATTTTAATGCGTATTAAAATTGTCAGCTCTCGCATATATATTCGATGCTCCTACCTAATAACGCGATATATACCATATCAATCATGCTACCGTTTTTTTGAGGCTAAATTAGATTAAGTTAATTATTTTCATTTGTTGCGGCTAGGGCTGCACAAAAAATTCGTAGTTTGTGATTTAATTTGAATTTTATTCGAAAAAGTTTGTAAAAAATTCTATTCAAAATAGTTCAAAATTAGTTCAGACCAAACACAAACTGGACCTGGTTCGTTCGAAATAGGTTCGCAAACTATTCTAGTTCGAATCTCAAAGTAACATAAACCGTTGATTTCCGCTAATAACTTAAGGTCGTCCAGTCATAAGTCATAACTCGTAAGTCATAACCCTCGCTCTCAGTTCTGAAACCCTAGACGACTTTCATGTCTCACTCTCGACGACTACAATCACTCTTCCTTGTCATAAAAAAGTTCGTAAAAGATTCGAAATTGAGTTCATAAAAAATTCAATTTGAAATTAATTCAAACCAAACTCAAACTGAAATAAGTTTGATTCGGTTCGGTTCAAAGTGGTGGTATGTAGAAGATGCTTAGTGGAGTTATTTAGTATTTATCAAGGTCAAATCTATAAATAAATGTCATGTGATCAATATAATCAAATACACAAAATTAATACAAATTTTTTCCTTTCTTAAATCCTTTAACTAAATATATTATACCGTACAATTAGATTAAAGGGAATGATTTTTCATTGTCAGTATTCCATCACCTCTGTAATCCTCAGCACACATTTCGGTGAACTATTGTGATTTTGATTAGCACAATTTTCTGTTTTTTTTTTTTAATTTGGCAGTGACAATCGAGATTAAGGCTGTGCTCCACAAACACAAGGGTTACCGTCAATAATGAAAAGGGAAGGGAAGAGAACCCGCTAATTTCATCTTGTCTCCACTCGGATTTGGGGTGAAGAATTTCGCCAAAACTTCATAGCGCATTCCTCTCTGCACTGTAGCGATCTCCTCCGCTCCCTCTCTATTTCACCTCTCTTCTGGAGCAGGGTGAACTCACAGGCCCGGTGAAATATCCCATCTGTCTATGTTTCTCCTTTCCCCTCCCTTCGGTTCCACTCGTTTGGAGCACATTCTAAAGATTAGCACGATTGTATGTTGAATGATATATTTTTTTTTTTGGTTTCTTCCCGTAGGCTCTGTTGAATGATTCGAATCATAGATAGAAGGTACCAATATTTCTTGCAAGTTGCAACATAAGTTTTTGAATCGAAATAGTTGCTTTTATATTTATTAAATTTACACATTCACCAACTTAAAACTCACCTCTCCTACATCATTATCTAGATATATGGTTTATTGAGTCCAATCCTCTATTTCATCTATATGCACCGCCTCCAATTTTTCAATATGTGGATTTAATTTTTTAGAGTGGAAAAAATAATATTTAATATGTCAAAAATACAAATTAAATTTTTTAACATGCAATAATCTCTCTAATAACATAAAACATGAATTTCTACTTGTTGTCTTGAGTTCAGCGGTCCTATTTAAAGGCAAACGAACATACCCGCAGAAAAATGCACAAAAAATCGACCATAACCCTAGTCATCTACGTGCCAGGGATCCGCATCTGCTGCGATTCTTCGCTCATGAACAGTGACATGCGATTCTTGCTTTTCTAAATCCAACTGTTTAATTGTTTCGAGATTCGTGCAAGGAAAAATTATCTGCTTTGAGATACGTGCACGAAATAATTGGACGGTCAGATTTGGAAAAGCAGGGATTTTAGAGTTACTGTGCACCCTTTTAGAATCGCAGCAGATATGAATCCACGTGCCAGTAATCCCAATTGTGAACTGTTTCACCTACATTCTCTAACCCGCCAATAGAGAAGGAAATTTTTCACGGCGTGACGAGTTACGTCACGTGATGTCACGTCACATGTGTCGATTACATGACGTGACTCGCGTGTCGCGTGATGTGACTGCATTCTATGAAAATTATACGTCACGTGATCATGTATAGTCACGTGTGATCACAATTACGAAGATTATAGGTACAATATGTACAATCAGGGTTGAGATTATTAATTTAGCTTAATGAATATTTATAATTTGAATTTTTAATATTATTATTTACTCGTCTCAGATTTTTTAGAATTTTTCATATTTTTTATTTTATTTTCTGAATTTTTAACAATATAAATTAAAATATAAAAAAAGTTTGACGTGACTAATTCACGTCACGCGTGATTACGCGTGACGTGATCATCTGCCGCTATTTTGGTCACGTCACAACGTGTCACGTTTTTCCTTCTCTACCCGCCAACGTTGGATGGTCATTGAGTTCTGGTACACCGGAAGAACACTCTTAATCACGCATGACGTGATCATCTGCTGCTATTTTGGTCACATCACGTCACGTCACAGCGTGTCACGTTTTTCCTTCTCTACCCGCTAACGTTGGATGGTCATTGAGTTATGGTACACCGGAAGGACACTCCAAGTCCTCCCTAGTTATGTTTCTGTGAAATTTATTGTAGTCATATCTTATCTATTTTTAGGTCTGATTTGACATGTTTTCAAACTGAATCGATCCACTGTGTAGAAGATCAAAATACATCTCATTACTCGAAAATGTCATTTTTATATATATATTTTTTTTTAATACAACACAGTCAAAAGTTAAAAATACATAAATTAAATTTGTACAAGATTGACGCTTTTTAGATTGTATCTGATCGTGATTCACACCATCTCCACAACCTACAAATTAAAGAGACCCGTCAAAATTTGAACCAGAATAAATTTACTTCTAATACAACATAATTAGATATCAAGGCCTCTTAGATAAACTTAAGAAATCACAAATAGCAGTCAAAATAGTTAGTTGGGCTTGTTTTCAATAAGACGATACGTACCGTACCGATACGTACCATTTTAACCGTTTATCCGATACGTACCGTATTCAATAAGACGGATGTTGATAAGATTCTTTTTGCTTAAATTTATCAGGTATGAGTACCGGTATGGATAAAGATTATTTTTGTTAACTATTAAAACACATAAATAAATTCTAGCAAATTTCAAAAAAGTTTTAGACCTTCGAAACACATATATTTGTGTGAAATGAACGTGTTTTAATATTTTATTTAGTAAATAATAAAAATAATTAGGGTAAATTTCGTTTGAAGTCACTAAACTTTGTTATTTGTCACGAATTGATTACTCAAGTTTGATTTGTCTATTTTTAGTGACTCAACTTTGTTATTTGTCTCAATCATGTCATTATATATTTTTCCGTCCAAAATGCTGATAGAATATGCTCACTCCATTAGTATTTTGGATGGAATATGTTCATTTCGTTAATATTTTTGGGCGGAATGAGTATATTCCGTTAATATTTTGGACGGAATGAGGAATGAGAATATTACTTAAAGATTTGGAATGAAAAAATATAGAGTGATTTAATTAGAACAAATAAGAAAATTGAGTGACTAGAAATGGATAAATCAAATGTGAATGGCCAATTCGTAACAAATGACAAAATTTAGTGACCTCTAATGAAATTTACCCAAATAATTATTATATTAGCATTATCCATTATTTACCCGCTACTGTTTTGTTATCCAACAACCATAATGAGTAAGAATAGAGTACGGATAAAATAATTTGTAACGGATAAAAATAGAGTACGGATAAGAACAATTTATAACATATACATATATAAAAATGCTTCCATCTGACTCTTATCATATCGGTCGAAACCACTACTTAAAAGTTAGACTATAAGTTTATAACTCCAAACATCTATAATAAAAAAAGTCATTAATCTAATGTCGACCTTCTATAGATCAAAATCTTAAAAAAATTAAGATGACAAGTTGTAGACACCCAAAAATTGTGTAATCTTGAAAGAAAATAATATATTTGCTCCAAACATAAGCTCTAAAATTATGGATGAATCAAGGATATAATATTCATGCTTCTACAAAAAGGTATGCTTTACAACTCAATTTTTCAGTTGATGTATTGATCACATCGTTCATTTTCCTTTTGTTTATTTATTTATTTTTTCCACGGTTTTAAAATAAATTCTACAAGCATAATCTCGTAAAATCAAGATAAAAGCCAAGAATATAATGAAGAAAATATGTTTCTCATATATACCTTTAAGATAAAATCTAATGGGAAGAAAAAATATATTTCTGAAAAAATATATCATCTTATAAAATTAAGATAAAATCTAATGAAAAAATATATATTATTATGGATATATTTATGGGTAATGAATGCCGGATGTTACAAATGTCTATTTTAATATCACACTAATATATTATAGTCACATCAATAAAATATATATATATATATTACTAATTAATATCGTACTATATTACTGCTGCAAGAAAATCACTAATTGAACCATAATAATATTGAATTATCAAATCCTTCCGAAAGTATGTCAAAATTAGAAAACTTATTATGTGTAGTGCCTATGTTCCACTTACCCAACCTATTTTGTAAACATAAGAGGTATGACCTTTGTCTTCAAGTCAATATAATAGTAGATGTTCATGGTCTCAAGTAGTCAATAGCTAGTAATAGTTTTAGTATTCACATGAAGTTAACAATAGTAGAAGTGGGAGAATGGCAAAAGTTAAGTTAAACCCACACGTTACCTATTGGCACTTGTATATATGGTAAGAGGGTGTGAAACTATTCACTTGTATAATGTGCATATATAGTAAAAGTGGGTGAAGCTATTCACTTATGTAAGGTGTCTAATAGTTTCAATATTCTCATGGAGCATGACAATAGTTAAGCAAAATCTACAAGTTACTTATTGTTTACACATTGTCACTTATATAACGTATCTATATAGTAAAAGAGTGTGAAACTATTAATTTACGATATCTATTTTTTCACACGTCTGATCAGCCAATTGAGTCATATCCTAACAGGTCAGGTGCAAATTTGACATTTTATATAGCAAATGTATCAAGTTAATTTGAACTAATTAGAAAAATAATTTATCCTCACTTCTTATTAGTTCATATCAGGCGAGTTTCTAATTATTGATCAGTCTAGTTTCATACCTATGATTTTAAACATTGATCAGTCTGAGGAATTAATTAATACGTTACATAAATATCAAAATAAGTGGGAATTATTATAAATATTTATAGTTAGCTTATTTTAGCTTATTTATGGCATTTTGCTTATGACCCATGAATAATAGAATCATAGATATGTTGTTAACCATTATTTCCACATGTTATGCTATTTTCAACTAAGTTAATTTTTGTCATGATATTGGCAACTTGGTATGACTATATTCCAACTATTTTGCACATGTAGCATGTAGCAAAAATATTGCAATACGTTTCCCTTAAATGTAACATATAGCATGTAGCAAACAAAAACATTACAATATATTCTCTTGAATGTAGCACTATTTGAATATTACTATTCACACTATTCAACTATTTTTCATATGTAATGTGTAGCAAAACCAAAAGTTACAAGATGTCTCTACAATGTGGCACTATTTAGTTACTTTTTCATACTATTCACCACTATTTACATATGCAACATATAGCAAAAAGAGTCACAAGATACTCTCTTGAAGGGACACTATTTGGTTGTATATATATTCACCACTATTTCAAGGCACAATGTAACATATAGCAAAAAAAAAATTCTTGAACTTGCACTAGTTGATTGTTATTCACACCCTTTTAAGGCACACATACCAGGTCCCTAGTTGAAATATAGTGAGAGTATGTGAGATAGTTAAGATTGTTGAAGTGATGATTAGAGTAATAGTTGAACTAAAATCACTTGTGCATTTCTCCATCATTATATATTATGAATTCTAAATATCCAACTAAAATAATAATAAATAATAATAATAATAATAATAATAATAAATAATAATAATAAATAATAAGAAATAATAAGAAATAATAAGAAAAAAAAGGGGAAAAATAATAATGATAAAAAATAAGCTACTTAATATATTCGTTGATTGTCAAAAATGTGAAATTAGATGACTATGTTAAAGTCCACATATAATTTGATTATGAGGTAGCAACATTAAAATTTCAGACAGGGCAACTATGTCTATGATCATTTGTGTACACAACTAGAAATAGAGTATGAGATCCATCAAAATGAATGAATAGTACTACTATAGCACCATTTCATGGTAGAAGTAAAATATGATCCTATCTACCATTTGTACTTTGAGAGCAAGGTTCCAAAGTTGACAATATAATATATATTAGAGCAACATGAATATATATATAGAGTACGAGATCCATCAAAATGAATGAATAGTATTACTATAGCACCATTGTATGGTAGAAGTAAAATATGAGATCAATCCCATCATGGCAAGAATCTAGCTACCATTTGTACTTTGAGAGCAAGAGTCCAAAGTTGACAATATAATACATATTAGAGCAATATGAATATATATATGGCTACCATGAGTTGATTGCATAAATTTGTATTAAGGAAAAATTTAAGTATTTTGACAACATTGATAGTCAAAATAAGAAATTAAATTTTATAATATTATGCTTAGATGGATCATAATAATAATAATAATAATAATAAAATAAAATAAAAAAATATAGATGGATAATAATAATAATAATAATAAAAGAAAATAATAAAATAGATAATAATAAAAAAATAAAAAATAAAAAGTAAGGCACGTTGGGCTTATTATTCTAACATGTTACTACTTGTAACTTGTTCCATGAAATGCTATGTGCTACTATTTGCTACATTACAATACTATTTGCTACATTACTATACTATTTGCTACATGAAATACCATTTTTTTGGCAAGGCAAGAATATAATGCGAGAATCTTGCTGCCATCTCTCTGTAGGATAAGACCTTGGAAATGCTAAAGCAAAGGAGAAGATATTGGAAGTTTGCAGATAGCATGAAGTTCAGCTATAAATACATCCTCATATTTGCATTCTAGGGGACGGCTGATAAGATCACAAAAAGCATAATAGAGAAAATACACTGAAGGAAATCAGTCCAAAAATAGAACGAAAATCAGCTTTCAAGAAGCATTTTTAACAGAGAACTTACAAAAAAAAAGAGACATACTAAATATGTTTTCTCAGTAGTCAAGCTTTGAAGATCACGATACCGCAACTTTAAATTTTTATTGTCATTTATTTCTAGTCATTTTATTTTCTACTGTTTTTTTAGTACTATGTGTTGTTTTGCTCACTTTGTAATTTGCACTATTGTTGAAATATATTTTGAAAGCTAGAAATTAGTAAAGACCGGTTTTTACGGGTGAGTGTGGTGCCTAGCACCTTCCACATTCATAACCAAGACACGAACCCATTATCAATGAATTAAAATGAATTGTATTTCCCGTTTTCTGACAGGTGGCGACTCCAAATAAAATTTATATCACTCTTAAAAGTTCAAGTCGAGTGTCATTTTCGTAGCATGGTAGCTACACAAGTGCATGTTCAATTGTCTCAATATTAGATATTAAAAAGTCACAGCGTGATCGGTTTCATTACAACACGTATGCCGATTACACATTGTGACTCGTGGTTTCATTTCGTGATCATCCGCATGATATAATCAACTTTTGAAAATTTGACATATTATGTCACGTCACGCGAAATATCTTATCAAGACACGGTACGTTGTCACATGAGCCACATGTAATTGAATTTTGAATCTCAAATAAACTAACATAAATGAAAAAAATAGTTAAACGTGACTAGTTTCGGTGTGACTAACATTCTGTGACCATTCACTTATTGTAACCATCTTTTTAAATTTAGTCACAGTACGACACGTGACCCAAATTACGGTTTGACTAGTCACGACACCGCAGAATGTGTATTTATAATTTTAGATCCTACCCAACATGATGCAAGTTTCCTTCTTGAATTATTGACCGTTTGACACTACTGCAGCCCAGCCCAGGTTTCATTTCAGTATAAATCCACAATTCCAAATCCGGATTCAATAGCAATTGACTATAACCCAACCCATTTTCTAATTGGATGGCCCACATATAACAATTAATTGAGAGTCTGAGACTCTATTTTAGTGAGGAATTTCAATATTGTCTTTTGAAAATTTATTTCTAATATTTTAATTCGAGACTCTATTTCACCCTTTTATTTTTGCAAATAAAATGTAGGTTTACAAATTAATGACCAGGCAGTCTGTGCAAAGATTTTGTTAAATGTTTTTTGTAATTCTGGAGATGTGGACATTAACGGGCCTTATCTACACAATCTAAACGGGCCCAACATTCTGTTACAAGTTGCTACTGTGACACTGTTTTATGGGGCCCAGAAGGGGCAAGGCAAGTAACAATAAAGCTACACTAGTCGGTGGAACATAGAATCAAAAATTGTTTCTTGGTTAGTGTTGCCACGTGAATGAAACATAAATCGACGAGCAAGGAATCATTTCAAGTTTATTCATCCTGTGGGACTAGAATCCGTGAACCGAGTCACCCGGTTCAACAGATTTTCCGGAGAGAGAAGATTTTTAATGTCTTCATTTTTTTCTTTTGAAATCTTCGTAGAGATTGCGAAGTCGTAAGGAGAAATCGAACTCTCAGCCTTTGAATAACCAATAATTATAAATTTATTTTCTAATCAACTGGTCTACTGCTTTCTAATGTTAAAATAATGTCTTTATTTATTGTATCTCTATTTTCTAAATATTAATAATTTAAAATTTAGAATTCAAATATTAAAATAAAACCATTTAATTTGATTTATCGTATTCTTTCTATGCACATGTAAAAGATTATATCATTTCAAATTTGTTTTGGTTGACATTATGCTTTTATAAATTCTAAACGTTGACTTTTCGAGTTACTAATCTATATAAATGCAAAATAAAAAAAGTGATAATATTTTGTGTGCACGTGGAGAAAATAACATAGATCACAACTAACTGTTTAATTTGACATATAAGTTTTTTATAAAAATTATTATTAAATTAAAAAGTAGAGGAATAAAATTCAAGTTCTGTAGCCAAAAAGAACACCTTCATTACAAGAATACAAGTTAGACAAAAAAAATATTAACTCACAATTTATTTGTATAATAAAAAAATATTTGTGAAATCTTCGAAAATTTTGTATAAACTTTTTTTTGGATAGAAAATATAACTCTTCTCTTTGACTTTTTATAGATGTTTTTATCACTCTTCTAGTCACATTAAGACATGAATATGAAAAAATGTGTCTCGTAAAATTACATTTAATGATCATGTTGTCTTCTTTTATAAACTTTTTGTCGAAAAATAGAATATATGTAAACACTGAAAATTACCTAGCAATTATTCATGAACACTACCAGTGTTGAGCTTGAAAAAATGTATATACTTGTATAAAGTTACGGAGGTGGCCATAATGTTAGAATAGATATTTCAATATTAAGAAGTTGAGAAAAATGAATTAGCTAATAGATTGATACGGCGACTAACAAATTGTACGGATTTTTTTTCCATAGTGATCTAAATTTAACAAATAAATGTGACAATATTACTAGAGAGACCAGTTAAATAAAAACTTTGTTGATCAAATATTACAAAATTTTATGAACTTATTTTATTCACACTCGTACAGATATTTTTATATTTTTTATTATTTGTAATGTAACCGAACAAATTATTATTGAACGATAACGGTATTTTATTTAACTACAAGTTTTAGACCTCGTATAATTTTTCTTCTCTTTGACTTTTTATAGATGTTTTTATCACTTTTCTAATCACATTAAGACATGAATATGAAAAAATGTGTCTCGTAAAATTACATTTAATGATCATGTTGTCTTCTTTTATAAACTTTTTGTCGAAAAATAGAATATATGTAAACACTGAAAATTATCTAGCAATTATTCATGAACACTACCGGTGTTGAGCTTGAAAAAATGTATATACTTGTATAAAGTTACGAGGTGGTCATAATGTTAGAATAGATATTTCAATATTAAGAAGTTGAGAAAAATGAATTAGCTAATAGATTGATACGGCGACTAACAAATTGTACGGATTTTTTTCCATAGTGATCTAAATTTAACAAATAAATGTGACAATATTACTAGAGAGACCAGTTAAATAAAAACTTTGTTGATCAAATATTACAAAATTTTATGAACTTATTTTATTCACACTCGTACAGATATTTTTATATTTTTTATTATTTGTAATGTAACCGAACAAATTATTATTGAACGATAACGGTATTTTATTTAACTACAAGTTTTAGACCTCGTATAATTTTTCTTCTCTTTGACTTTTTATAGATGTTTTTATCACTTTTCTAATCACATTAAGACATGAATATGAAAAAATGTGTCTCGTAAAATTACATTTAATGATCATGTTGTCTTCTTTTATAAACTTTTTGTCGAAAAATAGAATATATGTAAACACTGAAAATTATCTAGCAATTATTCATGAACACTACCGGTGTTGAGCTTGAAAAAATGTATATACTTGTATAAAGTTACGAGGTGGCCATAATGTTAGAATAGATATTTCAATATTAAGAAGTTGAGAAAAATGAATTAGCTAATAGATTGATACGGCGACTAACAAATTGTACGGATTTTTTTCCATAGTGATCTAAATTTAACAAATAAATGTGACAATATTACTAGAGAGACCATTTAAATAAAAACTTTGTTGATCAAATATTACAAAATTTTATGAACTTATTTTATTCACACTCGTACAGATATTTTTATATTTTTTATTATTTGTAATGTAACCGAACAAATTATTATTGAACGATAACGGTATTTTATTTAACTACAAGTTTTAGACCTCGTATAATTTTTCTTCTCTTTGACTTTTTATAGATGTTTTTATCACTTTTCTAATCACATTAAGACATGAATATGAAAAAATGTGTCTCGTAAAATTACATTTAATGATCATGTTGTCTTCTTTTATAAACTTTTTGTCGAAAAATAGAATATATGTAAACACTGAAAATTATCTAGCAATTATTCATGAACACTACCGGTGTTGAGCTTGAAAAAATGTATATACTTGTATAAAGTTACGAGGTGGCCATAATGTTAGAATAGATATTTCAATATTAAGAAGTTGCGAAAAATGAATTAACTAATAGATTGATACGGTGACTAACAAATTGTACGGATTTTTTTCCATAGTGATCTAAATTTAACAAATAAATGTGACAATATTACTAGAGAGACCACTTAAATAAAAACTTTGTTGATCAAATATTACAAAATTTTATTCACACTCGTATAGATAATTTTATATTTTTATTATTTGTAATGTAACCGAACAAATTATTATTGAACGATAACGGTATTTTATTTAACTACAAGTTTTAGACCTCGTAGAATTTTTCTCATATTTCAGAATTTATTGCCATGTTAGCGACCCGCCGCAGATAGTGTAATCATTGATCCGACATATAAAATCCAGATAGAACCAGGTTAGACCCGAATTCGCATCCTCTGAGATATCTTAAACTTTGCGTGACTTTTTGGAATATCTCAATCATTCAAATACATTCTGCACGAATCGCAAAGCTCAAGTAATACTGGCCCCCTACGGTTCCTCAAATAGGCACCGGACACGTCGGTCACGCAAAAATTGAGATATCTCAGAGGATACGCACTCGTTAGACCCCTCCTCTCCAGTCTAGTCAGTCTAGTGTACTCTACTCTCTGTGTGGTAACCTTTTTGTCCCCAGAGAAGTTTGGGTCCGATGCTCATCGGACTCAAACTGAGTTTTATGGGATCCATAACCGTCCGATTGCTTTAATATCCGTGCAAGTTTACTTTAGTATCCTTGTACACGGATCTTAAAGCTAATCGGATGGTTATGGAGTCCATCGGACCTAAACTGCTCTCGTTTGTCCCATGTCCAACTGGGCCACGTCATCCCATCCCACGTTCCTTTGATCTAAGGCTGGTTTTTGTTGGCTCCGTTGCTTCTTCTTTTCTTTTCTTTTTCTTTTGTAGATCCTTCCAAGTTCTCTTTTAGCTGTGGCCTGGCCACCTGCTGTCCCCTTTGCTCTTGCTAATGATTGTTAAACAGCTTCCCATCCATCGCTGATTATTTATGCGACTCAGACTCAGACTCAGTGCTCCATCATTCACTTTACATAAGAATTAGTATTATGCATGCTTTCTTATTCTTCCTATCAAAAATATATTAATAAAAGTACCAATTAATGTTTAGTGCTTCTACTTTACACTGTACACAAGGACACGCGTTAAAGTTTCATCAGATATTTTTCTTGAGAAGAATTTTTGTCATGTGGTGGAATTCAGAGTAGGTCTGATGTCCATCGGACCTACTTTATTTCGATTGGTGAAATTAACATTCAATTAAATTAAGATCTGTACTAAGTATATTAAAATTCATGCATATCTGTTTCAATTTTTGTGCACATTAATCTTAGTGCTAATTATACAATGTTAGAGCTAATTGAATCTAAAATAAGTCCGATGCCCATCGGACCTACTCCTATCTCGTGGTGAAGAAGGGAAGTGGGTCCATGGTCTAAACAAATGACACGATATAAGGAGAAAATCATCAATTGTTCAACATTTTATTAAAAATAATTCAAACAAAATTTTATTTGGATATCAACATGCGACTAGCAACTGGCTTGTTTATTTTGATACAATTTACTTAGAAGTGATTTTTGAAATGAGATTAATAATTCAGATTCAGAGTATTTTTTACTTTTTTTCCAATAACACACAAAGAAATATTTTAATTTTTCTTAGTCGCGAAAAAATTGATCTGAAAAATATTGATCCGGGTTATTTTTTTCAGTCTTTCTAATAAATCAAATTATATAGTAATCTATCTAATTATAAAAAAATATAAAAATATAAAAATATTTTAATAAAAAAATATAATATTTTCTAATTAAATAAAATAATCAAATGAAAAATTATGTTAAATTCAAATTGGGATGAATTGGAAGCCTCAAACCGATGATATTGTCATCGGTTCAAGCTTTTGAAACCGATGACAATGTCATCGGTTTCGATAGATTTCGAATTTTATAGAAACACTGTACAGATTGTTAAATTTATTATTTATTTTGTATATTAATAAAAAATTTGGCATATTTTAAACCAAATCAGGATTTTTTTATAACTATTATCACCGTACAACCGAACGTTGATTTAGCACTTTCTAATTCATAATGGTGGGTATGAGTTACCGTAAATTAACATCTTTGTCGTTAAATATCATCACGTATGATCCAGTAATAATCGAACATGTCCTTAAACACACGCCCTCATGCTTGACAATATATCTTCAAAATTCTAATATTTTTGTGAGAATTTCATCGAGAACAATTTTACGATGTATATTCATCCAAAACAAATACATCCCACCAAATTCCCAATTCAAGTGGTACAACACAAAAATAGAAAGTTTGCAAAAAATTAGAAGGAAAAAAAAAACAAAATCACAATGCTATTTTTTCTCATTTTATATTTGTTTCCTCCAAGAAGTGAGCTACGCATGGAGAGTCAAAAGATCAAATTGTTTGCTTAAAAGACAAGACAGTGCAAAAAAGTTTGCAATTATCTCGTTGGAATGATCAACGAGAAGCTCTTTAATCAACAAAAAAATGTTTAATTTTTAAGGCACGCAGTTATGTTATGAATTCCATGCATCTTTATTTGTTCTAAAGTACTTTACGCACTACGAGATGAACCCAAAAAATATTAGTTTGGTTGTGTTTTACTGCATTTCATTATCCGAGCATTTACAGTTTCTTTGCCGAAGTAAAATTTCAATCTAATTTCGTTAGAGCATTTATATTTCTGCAACTTAAATGAGTTTCTAAATAATTGTTAAGTACTTTTTAGAAATTAAGATTTCTAAAGTTTCTACCTCTCACATCTTTGAAATTAATTTTAGAGTTTCTATTCAGTCACGTCAGCAATAAATTAAAAAAAATAATTAATCTGAGCTAATCATTTGGTTTGCATGAAGTTTAAAAACAATTTATTAATATGAAAATTTACTGTATAGTTTCTAATTAAGAAACTCTCTCACATCCATGGAATTAAATTAGAAACTGCCACATCATATTAGAAACTCTAATAGTTTCAGAGATTTTGATGCTTTGATCCTAAATAAATCTCTACAATAAAAGCATATATATATTTCGCCACAATTGTTTTATCCAACCATCGATCCACTCACCAGGGCGAGTTTTTTTTAAAAACCATAAATAGAGAAATCAAATTTAGAGTTCCAGCATGATTGCTTCGGTTATTATAAAAACCATAAAGAACGAGTTGGGAATCCGTTCTCCACATTTTTTTTCTCCAGAGAACGAACTACCAACTCATTCTTGTGAAATTTCCCAAGTTTCAGTGGTGAGCGTCACAGAAAATCCAATAAAACCCCATAACAGACTCCCAAATTATTTCCCAGCGCAAAAAAAAAATCCAAGAACAGTTTGGCAATCAACCTAAATGTTTTATATCCTAAAAAATAACTGGAATTGAAAAATAATTACTACAACCTTCAGACGAAAGCAGAAAATATAATGTAGAGACCGATCTGTAGATAACAGAACACTCAAAATTTAGATTTTTTTGAAGAATTTCATTATGTTTCTATAGAACAAATTTAGTGTCGGTGCTAATGGTTTTTTTTATCCGAGGGAAGAAGATGATTAACCCTTTTATAACCCATCAAACACAAAAAAAAAGAAATCGTTCTCCATGGAGAACTAATTGCCAAACCGTTCCACCAGGGGCAACAGGGAGACCACACGAATTTTGTGTGAAATTTGAAAAATTGATTAACGAGTTGATAGCTCGTTCTATGAGGAAAAAAATGTCGAGAACGAGTTGCCAACTCGTTCTTTGTGGTTTTTATACATTGGCGAGTCTAGCATGCAACAGGGGTAGGCATTTGCCTACCTTTGGAATTTATTTTTTCTTTTAAATCAGATTCTTTTTTGGGTTTGCCTACTTCTGAAAAATGGATTTGCCTACTCCTGATCCAGAGCCCAGTCCTGCCCAGAGAAAAATCAATAAAAAAAAAAAACCTCCGCCTCAACACAGAGGAGACGCTGAGACGTCTATGCGCGATTTTGAATCATACAGCTTGACGTTAATCCGAACCGCTAATTTACAGACTAAGAAAAAATGACAAAGAAATAACATCAATTACTTTGAATCATATAGCTTGACGCTAACCTGAACCGTTAATTTATTTGAACCCGAATTCAAACCCGAACCAGAACCCAAACCCGAACCCGTTAGTTTATTTGAACCCGAATCCGATTTTTACCTGCCCAGCTCAAATCCTAGCCTCGCTACTGTTTTTGTATCATACTGGAACTCTAAATTTGATTTTTTTTTTTTTCTATTTATGGTTTATAAAAAAAAATTCCACCAGGGCTGGTGCTCACGGTTCGCTAGATGTAAATTATTTCTCATTATAGGTCGCATGAAAACAAAATACTTTGATCGATTTGCTAGCTAGGTCTTCTATGTGATTTTTGGAGGAATCGCAACTAACATTCCAATTTATGGTGAGATGTCAGTTCACACGGGACCGGTTATGATTCAGTTTGATTTTGTATTGTAAGCAATATTAATACAGATTGATTGAACGAATGAAACAATTGTGGCTTGATCTCCGTTTGAGAAAAGCATCCTGTTCCTAATCTCCGTTCCAAGGCATCCGTTTTCCTATTCTGATATTCTACGGCATCTTAATGGTGCGACAAGTCACACTGACAGTTCAGAGCTTTCATTTTCTATTTAAGACTCTGTACTGGGGATAACGTAATCAGTGGATTTCGAATCAAACCGTGCGATCTTAATAGGAATCAATCCAGACTTATTTGGAAATTCGCGTGAAGTTTTAAGATTTGTGTCAATATAAAATAAACGGACCAGAATCAAACTCAAATGGTGAGGTACCTTACATGTGGGAATTCAGTAGAGAGATGGGGTTTCTAATGTGCATCAAACAAACATATTAAACTGTCTGATCTACGTTTACCGTACGAGTGGATTTAAATCTGCATAAATCTTATTTTTTTTTTTATAAATTTAAATTGCTCGTGTGAATCTCATTTTTTATATCGGGCATTAAGCATATTTTAATTTGTTGTTCATTGAAAACTTGTTCATTGGAAAACATATTTGAAAATCATTCAGACAAAACTTCTTTACAAAACATCTCCTTACCACAATCACATCTATGACAATTGATCAAATTAATGTTATTATGAATATCTTTTATGTTAGTCTCTCTATATTAAGCGAGAAAATAAAAAACCAAAATTCCTTTCTTTTTCTTTCTCTCTTTTGCACTCTCTTCTCGCGCCAAATCATCTCTTGACTCCTTGGTCTCCTCAAATTTCACCGACAACACTTCTCTGAGCAGAAACAACGGGATTCACGTCTTGAAATCGAGGACAGAGAGAATATCTCGCTATTTATTTCACCCAAATGTGGTAGTATTTAGCTCACTAGCTTTTAATTATTTCAGGTTAAGTCTTGAATATGATTATTTGACGATTTTTAAAAAAGAAGAGAGATGAAAATGAAATTAGCAACACATAGAATGAGGAGAAACTTCCTCCGTCGTTACTATGCTTGTGAGTCGATTTTCAGTTAGAATAGAGAGAGAGAAAAAATTGATTATCTTTTTGCTTAACAGAGACGGGCTAATAGCAAAGAAACATCTTTTATAATTAATTTAATCAATTTTTTTTTTGAGTGGAATTTTAATCAATTTTAATAAGATGTAATCGCG
Organism: Carex arenaria; assembly: GCA_964058825.1. Taxonomy (NCBI): domain Eukaryota; kingdom Viridiplantae; phylum Streptophyta; class Magnoliopsida; order Poales; family Cyperaceae; genus Carex; species Carex arenaria. The sequence goes on along the minus strand of CAXKVW010000452.1, from coordinate 579,751 downwards.
TGGTCCGAAGAAAATTTTGAATAGAAGTCTGTCTAAATGACTTTGGACATGTTCCTCATCCTTTAACGAACACTTTGCTAAAATTTGTTTAGTTTAAGTTATATGATATGCACCGAGAAATGTACAAACAAATTATACAGGGAATTTTTTTTATGCTACTCCAAAACATAAAAATTAGAAAATTGACACTCCAAAACATAAAATTAGTTATTTGTCCCTCTAAAATCGAAATTATCATAATTATACATCTAATATACATATTTGATTAAAATTATTCTGAAAAGTATTGTATAAAAAAACGTATTTTGATATTTCTAAAATTACCCTTTAATTCAACAGATAAAATTACAAACCTGATATCTCCAGTACCAAATCCTTCCCTTCTCCGCCAACCCCCTCCTCTGTGCGAGGTTAATTAGACGGCTTAAACCGGATCATCCGTAGATATTGCGATGCTAATCAGACGGCTTGAACCGGATCATCCGTAGATATTGAGATGCTAATCAGACGGCTTGAACCGGACATGCATCAGACTGGACTTAGAAACTGTCTCTGTTTGTTTAACAGAAGCATTGGATCCCCATGGATTGGTTTAAAGAGCCGAGGTCAAAATGGGTGCGTATCCTCTGAGATATCTCAATTTTTACGTGAACGACGTGTCCGGTGTCTATTCGGGGAACCGTAGGGGGCCAGTATTATTTTAGATTTGAGATTCGTGCAGAGTGTATTTGAACGATTGAGATATTCCAAAAAGTCACGTAAAGTTTGAGATATTCCAGAGGATGCCAATTCGGTCAAAATTTGGTCCCAATCGTACGCTTCTAGTCATTTTATCCTCTGATACGTGGCATATCGTGGAGCGCTTCCAGAACCAGAACCGTACCTCACTCCACGTGGCATGACCGCGTGAGACTGTCTTTCTGTTTTCAGCTTTTAATAATTTCTCCTCGTTTTAGGAGATGAACAGTGAACACCGACAAACAAACGGCGTCTATACAAAAAAAAAAAAAAAGGGATCCGCAGGTGCTGCGATCCAAAGTAATGAATAAAATAATGAATAGTGCTCCTACAATTTCTGCTTTTCTAAATTCAATTGCTGAATTATTTTGAGATTCGTGTACAGAAAATAAGTTGTTTCGAGATACTTGCGCAGAAAAAATTTAACGGCTGAATTTGAAAAGGCAGAGATTGTAGGAACACCCTTTATTAATTTTGGATCGCAGCAGATGTGAATCTCAAAAAAAAAAAGAATATGAAAGGTTGAGAATCCGATTTTCATGAATTTTTATAGAAAAAATATATTTCAACTCTTTCTTTAACTCAAGAACAAAATTTATTTGTCTCAAATCTTAGTAGACCAACATAGTACTGACATCAAATTATTTTATTAATAAATATTTAAAATAATATATTATCAATGTTGGATTTAATGAAGTGAGACGAGTTTTCTTTTTTTAAGAAAAATACAGATTTAATTCTCGAAAATAAAATTGCTAAATATACTGAAACTCTTTCATAAAAAATATATATGTTATCAATGTATACTATGATTCAAAGTCTCTAAAATTTACTCATTTCATATAATTTTAGCTTCTACACTAAAAGAAATAATTCTCACACGATGCTCAAAAATCAATTCTCTCATAAATTTAATATATGCTTCTTATAAATTAGAAAAAAAGTATCCTTTAAAATTTTAATTGTTACCAAAAAAATATACTATTAACTTCTCTCGTAAATAAATTACAAAACTAATATTTATCAAACACGCTAGGTTATGTTTGGTTGTGGATTAAACAGTGGAATAAGGGTTTTAGACCTCACTTATTCCAATAAACATGGTTTAATTGAGCCGGATTAAGATGAAATAAGTCGATCTTTAGGCTAACCTAACTTGACCTACAATAATTCTAAATAAATAGCTATGGTTGCGCTATAGTTTTTTAAGATCTTAAAAGTTATAGCGCTATAATCGCTATTTTAAACCTCGAAAATAAACAATTAATTTTGTTTTCATTTAAACATCTATCAAACACAAATAATTTTAATCAGCCTAAATTAAAATAACTAAATTAAACTTAATTAGTTCTAGTCTGCAACCAAACACCAACTATCTTAATTTTCTTTATTAATTCAACATTCTATCTAAATTTTATGGTTTCGCTCGAGATCCGATATGACTATCCGGCAATTTCAATGAAAGATAATGTTAATTATTAATCATTAACGTAAAATAGTAGCCTTGACCTCGATTGCTAGAGGCCACAATGAGTGCCAATTTCGTCAATGGCGAGAACAACCAAACAAAAATGCACATGCGGCTCACATGCAATGCTTTCCAAGAATTATTACAGATGAACATCATCATTTATTAGATTTGATCTGTGACATGGTTATGGACCTGTGAGTGCTGTATTTAATTTTATGTTAAGTAATCCAATCTAATTTAAATAGCCCAGAGATTTACAATTATTGCATACATCCATGCAATAGCAATATGCAATGACATGCTAATTAATCACATTTGTTCAAAAATAGGCCAGAGTACAATTTTGATTGATTTTATTTATTAATTAAGTTGATTTTAAACTCTCAATGCAAAAGATAAAGATAAAGATTATGTTTAAACTTTCAAAAATAGGCCAGAATACAATCTGTTCAAAAATATGCAATGAACATTATGTTTAATTTTAACAATATATTTATTTTATCTTTATTCTATTGATCAGATAAAAGATATTGACATCACAATTTTAATTTTATGTAGCGAACAGACAACACAATAAAGATAAAAAAAATATAAGTCACGTGTCACATGAAGTCAAAACAATATTATTAATATTTTGATTACGTTAACTGTTTAATTATTATTAAAAAAATTACTGTAAAAACAATATCATTAGAAAAATCACATAAAGTAAAAACAACGTTATTAGAAAAAAACTGCGGATTATAAAATTACTCATTTTAACAAATGAGCAAGAAAATGATTCGCATGATAACTTTTCTATTTGTTTCTTAGAGCAAATTGGGGGTACAATTCCAATATTTTTTATCCATTTAATCAACTAAATATGACACCGGACTTGTCACATGTGAGACTTGTGACTCCAAAAACAAAATTAGAAAGCGCTAATCTTTCTTTCTATGCAATCGTTGCATTTTTTGATATCACCATGCAATATTCTCCTTTTTAGATCACTACAGTATTTTTTATACTTTTTTTTTTTTTTTGGAAAAAGAACATGCAATCCTATCCAACGGCTACCAATTTTAACGCATTAACAATTTATTTTTTGTTGTAATTTTTATAGGTTGGGATTGTTAATGAAATAATTTGACAATATTAACAATCGTTAATATAATGTATACTTAATGCAAATTTTATTGTTCAACAAACGATATGAAAATCTGCAACGATTCATATTAAAGTTATTTGATTAAAAATCTAATAATAATCACATTGCATAAAAATCAAGGTTCTAAATAGCGTTTATCGTGTCACTGCGGAAAGGCTAAAAAAAAAGCTATAGCGGACGCTATGCTACACAGTCTTTTTTGTTTTTACAAAAATTATATTATATATTTGTACTAAATATCAACATTATCTAAAGTCTCATGTAACAATAAATAACACCAAATTTATTAAGAAATTATAATATTCATATTAAATTAGTACAAAGTCCAAATTGATGTTCAAAATATCCATAGTAATATCATAAATTATTTATCTTTTTTTACAAAATATCTTAAGCATCATGATTCATGACCTAATCTATTCTTTTTCTATTCAAATTCCAAAATAACCTAGACATCATGGCATAAACTATCTAATTAAAAATTAAAAATCTTAAAATATTCCAACTACCATATAGTAAGTATCACTTTGTGAATGTCATCAATTTAGAATTTTTCTAATTTCAGCGATAAGGGTTCCTTTTGTAGCAACAAACTTTCAATCGATTTTTTTTTTGCTTTCATTTAACTATTTAATTTACCGATGAATTCTCATCTAACAATTAATAATTTAATATAGAGCATAGTACGTCAATTGCAAAAAAAAATCAAGTCAAAGCCCATATAAATTGCTAAAAAAAATGCTCATATTGCATAGCGCGCGCTATTGGCGCTACACGCTATCCGCTATAGCGTACCGCTGTAGCAGTCGTAGCTCAATTAGCGTATTTTGATGTCATAACTTAACGTTTAGGATCTAAAAACGCTATAGCGCGCTATTTAGAACATTGATAAAAATTGATACACAGTCTATAAAGAAAATTACATGCTTCTATTTTTTTTCTTTTCTATTTTTAAAATTCCGTAACATACTTTTACAAAGTTATTGAAATTATCAAACTAATTGACATTTAAGAAATTCCACCCCTTTTCATATACAGGCCATACGGACATCTTATTAATTCACAATTTCACATTCACTAAAATTCGAGTATTTAATGAAAGAGTACTGTACATCGTATTCTCATAATTATTATTGTCCCCCCATTAGTAGGATGCTGCATGCTGCACATTTATTTTTCTCAGGGGATAAATGGCCACTGTACCCTCTTAAAATTTCTTAATCTGCGTCAAACATTTTTTTGAGCTTGCAACATTGATAAAACATGTTGTACACTCTTAATTAATTTCATGCCAATCAAGTAATCAATTCTCTATCCATTGGCGTTGTTGCCTCATGTTCATACAGGTTTGGCTCATTAATCAGAGGGGCATTAACACACACACACACACTGTGGATTGTTTATCTCTTACAATTACAATTTCATGTCTTAACAATTGAGACGAGATACTTGACAGAGGTCGCCAAGGTTAAAAAAAACAATTAAGATGAGATCCAGAAATAAATATATACCTCATATATATATATGAAATTGTAATTGTAAGAGATAAACAATCCACAGTATATAAAATATCAAACTAATGACAAGTGATCTTTGGAAACCACATCTAACGGTTGATTAAAACATAATTCTTCTTTAAGTGGAGACGCAAATTTAAACTAATAAGCAAGCGACACATCAATAATACACCTAAAAGAAAAGATGCAAGTCAAATCTTTCATAGTAAAACACCATTAGTATTAAATAATTGTACCATATATTTTTTTTATCATTTTATATTTACGGAGAAAGAAGAAAAATTAAAAACATAGTTATGTGACTTGTGTATTTATGTCGCTTGACATTTTTTAAATTAGATAGCAGGTAAAAATATTCTCTTTGTGTGTTTAGAAAGCAAAAACATTGTAGTAATAGAGTCATACATTTTTATATAAGAAACGTCCCTTGGAAGAATTATTTTTTCAAAAGAAAAGAAAATCAAAATAAAAATAATATAGTAATAAAAAGTCATATATTTTTATATAAAAATAATAATTTTTAATGGAAAAGAAAATCAAAATAAAATATTATAGTAATACAAAAATTATACATTTTTATATAAGAAACGTTGTCAGGAAGAATATTTTTTCATCGGAAAAGAAATAGAAAAAGAAAAATAAAAAGAAAAAGAGAAAGAAAAACCAAAAATATTATAGTAATAAAAAAGTCATACATTCCTATATAAGAAGCGTTTCTAAGGAATAATATTTTGAAAAAAAGGAAAATCAAAACCAAAAATATTATAGTTATAAAAAGAAAGAAACGTCTCTTTGGAAAAATAATATTTTCAAAAGAAAAAAAATCGGGGCCATTCAATCAAAGATAAAGTTGGCAATTCTGTTCAAAAGTATGAGAGTGAACGATATATTTTTAAAATATTTAAAAAAACATTCAAATCCGCCTCAAATTATATTTTGCAAGAATTCAAATTCTCATGGGCGTCTTTTTATTCTATTCGATCCAAAACCATCAGAATTAGCTAAATTAGCAGTGCTTGTTTTCCATTTTGCATGGCTATTTAAATTAGTATTATTTCAAAAAATACAATTCAAACAACATTTGCACTATTCTGAGTAATATAAATATTAGTACTTTTCTCGCATTATTCAAATTAGTATTCTTCTCGTACTGTTTCATCCACTAACCTGAACAATGCTATTGTTCTATTCAGTGTTTGAAAATTCGGTTCTTATTCGATATGCGGAAGGTCACCGCATACCGCATATACGGTATGCGGTCGCATATCGGATTTATATATGTTGATTTTAAATGAGAATTTGTATATATAAACAAGCATACGGTAATATGTGGTATGACTCACTGTTAATATACTCTAAATTGATATTTTTATCACTGTTAATATACTCTAAACCGGTAATATGTGGTATAAATCACTGTTAATATACTTTAAAGTGATATTTTATCATTATTAATATACTTTAAACCGGTAATATGCTCTAAACTTCATATTCGGACCGAATATAGATTTTCTATTCGGATTGCAACCGAATAAGAATATTTGACCGAATAGACCAAATTTAAAACACTGGTTCTATTACTTCGATGATCCAAACACCAACTTAAATAGTAGGAATAGCAAAGAGTGTTGGATCTTTTAATTTAAATTTTATGGTTCAAATCAAATTCGCATAAATAATCTAGATCCATCCAGTTTATATCGGACTGATCATATCAGATAAAAAGGGTTCTGAATTTCCTATGGATTTCAATCTAGGAAAAGAATATGCATGTTAATTTCCTATGAATTTAAGTTTAAAGTTTCTTGAATTGTTCTCAAATAACAAATATGAATCACTGATTTTGATCTCAAGCGGTGAAAAAAATATTTTAAAAAATGAATGAATTAAATTATTTTATTTTTAATCTCTTGATCTGATACATAATGAACTTAAGAAACAAAAAGTAATTGAAAATAATCATTCAACCAGTCGTCAAAATATACCCAAATGAACAATTTAGATTAATTATTGCAAGTAATTTGAACCATCTGATTTGAAATAAACGCATCAGATTATGTTGTGATATATTAGGAAGCTTTTCAGGTTCTTGCCATTCGAATTAAATGATTCAGCCTATATAATATCATAGTAATTTCATAATGGCAAACTGGAAGCGGACTCCGAGTTATTTCTACTCATATCTACTTCTCTTTTTCTTGAGATCAGAGGCCGTATGCATATTAAGCTCAAACAATAATTACCGTCAGATTTTATTCTCGTAGAAATTAGTAGAAATTATTCGTAGATTAAGCATCACACATTCTTTCTGCCCTATAGAGAATAGTTAATGCAATTTGGTTATCTTAATATCTTTCTCTCAGCGACAAACATTTCTTCTTTGTTTTGTTTTATTATTGTATCTTTCTGTTTCTCTCTCGCGTCTCCGTCTCTTCTCTTTTACCTTTTACAGCTTTGCGCACTGAACCAAGGAACAAAGAACCGAGCGGTGTGTAGCTTCACATAGAAACCTCTCTTGACAAGAACATAAAACAAGAGACACGAAGATTAATCTCAGAGAGAGAGAGAGAGAGAGATGGCGCAGCGGCGCAGGTTAAGGCCAAGCAGGATGCCTATACTGCGGTGCTTGTTAACCTGCGCCTTAGTTACTGTCGCCATGGTGGCGCTTCTTTCTGGACACGTGTTGCCTTCCTCTAAGGCCCCTTCCTCCTCCTCCGCCTCCGGCATTAACAAGCTATCCAAGGTGGCTAATTTATTTACTTGGTTCTCTTTTCGACGAGTATTTCAATCAAGATTTCATATTTAAGTCAAATTTAGGTTGATTTTCACATTTTATGTTGTTGGTTTGTGTTATTTTAGAGATGGAATGCTCCCACGGAAGAACTGCGCTGGACCCAAGAGCTATCTCCTCCCCAGCTCTCCAAATTTATTGATTATTCTCGGTCTCGTAAGGTTGATTACTCGATTTATATTACATTACATTTCTTGATTGTGGATTTTGAACAATTTATTTTTCATTTTTATTTATTGTTGGAGGGGGGTGAGGATAGGTAGTGTGAGGTCTTACTCGAACCAATCATGGAATCTCTTTATACTATTTCACCGCTCTAGCTTTGACAGTTGGATGGCAGTGATTGGGCCACCTCAGCTGAGTTCGAGAAGCTCTGGAAGGCGCCGTTGAGCCGTGGATTCGTGCCATGTGTCGCCCCCGGTTCCTCCTATCTGCGTACGTCATCAACTTGTAAAGTTTTGAGAATTCTATTTATTGCTATGTTATCTGGTTCTCATTTTCATTTCTTTTTCCTTTGCATTCAGCTCCTGGTGAATCAAGAGGATATTTGCTTGTGCATGCCAATGGTGGGTTGAATCAGATGAAGGCAGGGGTATGTTGTAACTCTGTAAAAAATAATTTATTTGTTATACTCTCAAAAAGAAATGAACTTGGTGCTTTAGTTGATTAATCGAGGCCTAATGTGATTTATCTGTGCTAATTGTCACTTCACTGGTTAAGTGCATAATGTTTAACTGGCTTAAACATTCGGTTAATGAGGATACTTTTTTTGTTTATTTCATTTATTCTGGGATGATGGTGGTTTTTGGTTTTTTTTTTGTTGACTATGATTTATCTGTGCTAATAATCACTTCACAATTGGTTCAACCGTTGCATGCCAGGCAAGTTCATTGGAGCTAAATTTTTTATTTTTCTGACATGCTTAAAACATGTTTGTTTTGTGAAATCTCAGACACGGTTTTCTTGTTTGTCAGATTAGTGACATGGTGGTGGTCGCACGTTTACTAAATGCTACCCTTGTTATTCCAAAGCTTGACAAAAATTCATTTTGGCAAGACACAAGGTACAATAAATATGCACACTAATACACTATGGACCTATGGTTGGAAATTCACAAATTAAGATGCACTACTTGAACAATACATTCATGCTAACTGTCTGAACTTGGTAAAACAGTAAATTTGCAGATGTTTTTGACGAGGAACATTTCCTCGCCTCGTTGGTGAATGATATTAAAATCGTGAAGAAATTACCTCTTGAATTTGCAAAGGCAAAGAGAGCAGTAAAATATTTTACAAGCTGGTCATCAGTTGATTACTATCAAAGTGAAATCTTTAACTTATGGAACAACTATCAGGTGAATTTCACATCTAATTCTAAGAAGTTATTTTCAAATATGTATGAATATATTTCCTCTGATTGTTTGTTCTTTCACAAATCTAGGTTATAAGAGCTGCTAAATCGGATGCTCGATTGGCCAATAACAATTTACCCCCTGAAATTCAAAAATTACGTTGTCGGGCCTTTTACGAGGCTCTTCGGTTTGCTCCTCCAATTGAAGCTCTAGGAAAGGTTGGTTTAATATATATCTATACACTTCACTGCACTGTTAATGCCTTTAGGTCATCTTCTAATTTCATGAAATTAATATTCTTTTTGTAACTTCACTTGCAGTTACTGGTCGACAGAATGAAGTCGTTTGGCCCATACATCGCACTTCACTTACGATATGAGAAGGACATGTTGGCTTTCAGTGGGTGCACATATGGTTTGTCTGAAATGGAATCTGATGAACTCACTGCAATCAGGTACTCACTGAATGCAAATAACACTGAGCGGAAAACCTCAGTCAATTAAAAAAAAAATCATCAAAATGTGCTCCCAACCTTTTTGTATTATCTCACTAAATCTTGAGACAAATTGATGTTAAATTTGAATACCACACTTGAAGTTCCTTTACTTTATTTAGTTCAATCTGAAACCTTGTAAAATTACTGGCCCAATAGTCAATATTAATCATGCTGCTTGCAAGTGTTGGAAAATTTTGGTGTTATTTGCAACTTTTTATTCTTTCGTGTGCAAAACATAAAACTTTCACATGTAATTTTTGCACGAGCTGAACATTAATTTCAAATGATATAGAGAAAACATAACCTATTGGAAGGTGAAAGAAATTGACCCACTAGAACAAAGGGCGAGAGGCTACTGTCCCCTAACTCCCAAGGAAGTTGGCGTATTTCTCTCTTCACTAGGATATCCATCTAACACACCGATATACATAGCGGCTGGTGAGATATACGGTGGTCAAACTCGCATGGCCGATTTAGAGTCTCGTTTTCCTATTTTAATGAGCAAGGTATATAGTTTGTGAATAGTACCTGAATATTTACTTGTGTTTGGAAAAGGCACCTTCAATCTTATATTTGCAAATAAGTGAAACAACAAATTTGCCCCAACTCTCTCTCTCTCTCTCTCTCTCACACACACACACACACACACGCGCGCGCGCGCACACACACACACACACAAAACCCCTCCTCCCTGTCCCTTGCGATATCATCTGAGGCCAAGTTCGAACCCAAAAGATTTGGTGCTAATTGCAAATAATTTTTTTGTTTGGATTGATTTGCAAGTTGAAAATTTAGGATTAAGTTTGTGTGAGCACCATATTTCTAAAACCTAATTTCTTTATTGTTTTATTGAATAATATAATATAAAATCCTTGTGAAGGAAAAACTTGCGTCGGAGGAAGAACTGAGACCTTTCAGCAAGTACGCATCTCAAATGGCTGCTCTAGATTATATTGTTTCAGTAGAAAGCAATGTTTTTATTCCATCTTATTCTGGTAACATGGCACGTGCTGTTGAGGGTCACCGACGGTTCCTGGGCCATAGGAAAACTATCATTCCAGACAGGTTAGATTTCCATTTTTGATACTTTTTTTGATACTGTTTATTTAGTTACTTTCTGAAGCTATAACTTTGTTTTTTTATTTAATGCAGGAAAGCGCTTGTACATTTGTTTGATAAAGTTGATCATGGACAGCTCGGCGAAGGGCCGAAACTTTCTGATAGAATTATTGAGATTCATCGAAGGAGGTATTTTATCTTTCTATTATTTTTTAATGAATTTGACATGTGGTCGTTTTAATCTTTGTGTAAAAATATCACCCACTTTCAATCTCGTTCCCTACAAAAATTCAAAAATTTGATTTTGGTCCCTAAGCAGATATCCTGGCAAGTCATGATATTAAGGAGTTAATCTTTTAGTGAAATATTGGTTTTTATTCTGCATCAATGACTAGTTTTTTTTTTTCACAAGAAAAGAAAAAGAAATTGTTTACTTCTTGAACTATAATAGATCGGACTGTCCTAAATGATACAGCTCAAATTTTTTAGTGACAAAAATGGGAAATCTGAAATTTGAAGGACCTTAGTGGGGATTGGATGATCGCAAAGGATGTGAAACATGATCTCTTATCTTCAAATGCTAACTCGATCATATGTAAAATTAAACAGACAAGGTTCTCCACGTAAGAGAAAGGGCGCTGTTCCTGGCACAAGGGGAAGAGAGAGATTTCGGTCTGAAGAAGTGTTTTATGAGAACCCTTTGCCGGATTGTTTGTGCCAATCAAGCTCCTCTGACTTGTAGATATGGCCTCATATGGGTTTGGATCTTCTTAAAATCATATACATAGGAAAATAATGGCTAGTACAGGTAAACAATAGGTAGATGTATAAGTCGGTTATTTATCTTATTTGTTTTGATATTAACTGAATAATGGCTATTTTAGAGGGGCTTATTTTGTATATAGATGAGAGGAGGAAATATTTTTTTTGGTCCTTTTGTCTTTTAATTTTTTTTTTCTCTCTGCTAGAGCCTGAAGGGGAAAAATAGAAGTGGTGGGTGTTGAAAAGAGGGGCTTATTGTAAGTAACCTTTGCATATGGAATAAAGAAAGAAAGATGCGGTTGATGTCTAGGTCTCTCTCTTTTGTTCTTTTATCTGTTTCAATGAGTAAATATTCAGATGTTCCTCGGCCTTATCATCTAAAAATAAAAACAATGAAGGGCCTATGTCTATGTGCATTTCACATTTGCCTTCTTAGTTTTTCCGAATATTACAAACAGTACAGAATCATTAACAATTATCATTAGTGTTAACTGTTAAGTGTACAGAATATTACAAATTTCTGGGAATAACCGCTGAGACCCGGGATCCCCCGCTGTAATTCCTTAAAAAAACAGATTTGGGTCTTTACCTACGTTCCATGGCCTCCACCATATAAGGTTACGCTTGTCAGAAGAGCAGTGTATCATCAGCATACTGCAAGAACATATATAATATCATGCTCATTATAAAGTTTGGGATCTAATCCTTTCAGTTTTTATACCTGCCATGCTGTGTGGTCCAAGAATGTTCAAGATGTTATTTCCCCAATGATGCTTCTTTTTGATGAGTTTATCAGTTCAATTTCATTATTGTTGCATGGTATTGAATTGTTAACCATTTATTGGGTGTATCTCCATTGTTGTCTTTGGTGCTTGATCAACTTCCAGAGGTTGGAAGCCGAGATTGCTCCAACTTAGTTGAAAATTTTACTCAGCTATTTCCAATTCATTTTTTCGGAGACTTGAAACAATTGAACTTTTAGTTGGAGCTGCATGTGAGGCCCTAGGAAGGAGCTTTAATGATTTGCTTAGCCGTAATTTCATAATAATCAAATGATTTCGTATTTAGTGTTTCGTCTCAGTATCGAATTCAGAGTAGGTCCGATGCCCATCGGATCTACTTTGGTTCGATGGGTGAAATGTCTATTCGATTGCATCAAGATCCATGCTAAGTACATTTAAATCCATGCAGGTTTGTTTTAATTTCGGTGTGTACAAATTTTAATGCTAATTGTACGGTGTTAGAACCAATTGAACCTAAAAGTAGGTCCGCGCCTTAGTATTAGTTTCGATTTCCGCTGTGAGAATTTTGACTTTTTCTGTAGGGTCAGATGTACCCAGTTTGTATTTTAGACTGTGTACCCATAATCAGTGATGGCCTTATGGGTCATATAAATTTCAATATAACAATTGGTTTTTGTACATAAATGTCTCGAACAATCTACTGCCTAACTGCCCTGTCTATCTCCATAGTTTGAGTTCTTGCAATAAAAAAAAAATTAGACTGTCCTTTTCGAGTTGACACACATATTAAAGAAAGTTTTGTAAATTTCTAAGTTGGTTCGGATTGGTCCGGATTTTGATCCAACGTTCGGATTCCAAACATAAATTTTACATTACTTCAGAAGATACAGACTCGTCTCTGTTAGCATATAGCATCACTTAGACAAGTAGAACTAGGGTGGTCCTAACTTCATCAAGTTCCTCTGTGAATTTAACTCTAATATCTATGAAATTTGTTTTAAATGAAAAATTTTAACAGTTGAAATATTTTTATTTTAAGAGTGATGCATCTACATGCGAAATTTTAAAATTTAAAATTAATTTTGTATATAGTCAAGTGATAAAAAAAATCCAATAAATAAATACATTAAAATTAATTTATAAACCTTCTAATTTAGACAATGCATAATTGAAGAATTTTGATGACTTCAATTAACACACAGGTCCAAAATAAATAAATAATGAAATTAAAAACCCAAATTTACCATACAACATCCCAATATTTCAAAAAGTGGATCATGGATTTGATATTTAATTTCTTTTATTGAAATGGAATTTGATATTTTTTTTTAATAAACTGATATATTGATTTTTTAGATCCGCTGGTTGTATAATTTATGGTTCTGAGTAATTGTTTAGAAATGATAACATTGATATCTTAATTTTTTAAACAAAATGGATCTCAGGTAAATGTAAAACGGTCAGAGGAATTTAATTTGGTTTTAAGCCTAGTATGTTAAGGCTGCGCTTTACAAAAAAAAAATCAAGATATAAATGAGCTGTTACGAGGAGATAGAAAAAATGATAAAGTTAATTAATTAACCTTTTTAAAATCTAAATTGAGGGGAACAAAATGTTAATCTGAAAAGTGGAGGGGATAATTTAGTTTTCTTCTAAATTATCATTCTGCCAGGATAGTCGAAATTCATAAAGTGGATCATGGATTCGGATATACTTATCTCAACATTTGTATAATGTTCATTATTTTATAGAAGACATAATAATGAACGATACCATCAAAAAAAGAAAGAGTTCTAGGCTAAATTTCCTTTTACTTACATGTGCATCAGTGCATAGTTTGATTGGTTGTGCATGTTAGTTGTTCTAATGCTTTGAAAGAGGATTTTGCTTTGATCGGGTCCTAAACTGCTAAAATTTAATCAGTTCTAGAACCAGTATTTTGAAATTTGGTTCTCATTTGGTATGCGGAAGGCCACCGCATACCGATATACGGTATGCGACTGCATATGCGGATTTTTATTCGGATTTATATATGCAGATTTTAAATGAGAATTCATATATATAAACAAGCATACAGTAATATATAGCTATGCATATGCAATACAACTCCACTTGATGCAAATCTTATCATATTTCAAAACCAAATTCTAAATTTGAACATCATACTTCATTTTCAGATTTTTGCTAAAAAAAATATTATCATGCATCGTGATGTTTCAATTTAAAAATATAACAACTAGCATATACTACAATATTATTTTGCCACTAAACTCTTTAAGTTTATCACAATTCAATTCTAGAATATAGGTTCATGCTCCATATAATAACTCATACATTCATGGCAATTCAAATCACATTGAAGAACATAACTATAATCAGTAATATGGGATATAAATCACCGTTAATATTACTTTAAACCAGTATTTTATCACTATTAATATAATTTAAACCAAAATTACTGTTAATATACTTTAAACCGATATTTTATCACTATTAATATACTATAAACCGATAATATGCTCTAAACTTCATATTCGAACCAAATATAGATTTTTTATTTTTTATTAGAATTGCAACCGAATAAGAATATTCAATCAAATAGACTGAATTTTAAAACACTGCTTTAAACTGTTGAAATTTACAGCAGTTTTATAGGACCGATAGCTTTCTTGTCGATTATGGTCAAATTTCCAAGAATTTTAGAGGTTTAAACCAATAGATATTTTTGTCAGTTTTAGATAGATTTCAAAATCTGCTAAAACAATGGAATAAATTGTTAAATTTATTATTATTTTTGAATATTAATAAAAATTTCATAAGATTTTTTTAATTTAATTTTATAGGTTGTTAATAAAAAATACCGACAGAAAAAATATGGCCTTTGACATATAACTTTTAAAATTATTACCATCAAATTAAAAAAATAAAAGTGTGATGAAAACAATATATATATATATATAAGAAAAATTAGTAATTTTTCACTCCAAAATCTATAAATCTAAAAAATATTACTCTAAACTTAGTTAATTTTTGAATTTGCCACAAATACACAATTTTTATATTTTTATTAAAAATTAACTAAAAATAATACAATTTTAAAATACGTATAACAAAAAATTTGAAGAATATATAAAAAAATACAAAAATATGTATGTCAAGATTGTATTTTTTAGTTAATTTTTAATAAAAAATTATAAAAATTTGTGTATTTGTGACAAATTTATAAATTAACTAAATTTAGAGTAATATTTTTTAGATTTATAATTTTATAATTTTTGGAGTGACAAATAACTAATTTTTCCATATAAAGCAAATTAGTTTGAAGATATACCCCTCTTCAAGGTTTGCTTACCAGATTCTAAATCTAAAATCTATATTCAATAACAGTCAAAATCACCAGATCCAACTATTATTAATTTATTATTGTAAATTGCCTTCAGTGATCTGCAATATTATTTTCTACGGCGAATCCATCAAAATTCATTCTGAATAGTTCTGAAAAACAAAAGAAAAAAATATCATAAACAAGTAATACAGGAAACGCTGTACTAGTTTATTATTCGCCAATCATGTTACACACCAACAAGTCATGGATCAAACATCGATCTATCACAACATCTCCTCCTCATCAAGAACTAAGCAACTATACAACACAACAGCATCCATAACAAAGAAACCAACAAGGATAAATAAAGTAATGAACCACACACCAATACACCATACACACAAAATATTACCCTTTGATTGATGGCCAAGTTAAATTAAATTAACCAGAGATTTCAATGGCCTTGACAGCAGGCTTCTTCACCTCCTCTTTAGGCACAGTGACAGTAAGCACACCATTCTCCATTGCCGCATTAACCTGATCGACCTTTGCATTCTCAGGCAGCCTGAACCTCCTCAAGAACTTGCCACTGCTTCGCTCCACATGGTGCCACTTGTCGTTCTTCTCCTCCTTCTCCCTGCTGCGCTCGCCGCTTATTTTCAACACATTGCCTTCCTCCATCTCCACCTTCACCTCTTCTTTCTTGACACCAGGGAGGTCAGCTTTGAAGACATGTGCTTCTGGGGTCTCCTTCCAGTCGATGTGCGCATTGGCAAAGGAAGATGTTTCATCGGTTGTAGCAAGGGATCGGGAGTTGTTGAAAGGAAAACCCTGGAACGGGTCCCAGAGATCGAGCGAAAATGGATCAAAGATGTTGCTTCTAATAAGAGACATTTTTGTGTGTGTTTTAGTTGGAAATGTAAAAACTGAGAAGTAACGATGAGATCAGGAATTGATCGAGTTGCTTTCTTTGTTTGATTTATTATTTCTGACGGTGAAACACTCCAACTGAGATGCTATTAATATAGGAAAGGGGAAAACTTGGTTTATATCTCTCTGGAATTCTCCAGAGAAGAAACAGGGATCAACGGTACGCTATTCGTTCTATAATTTCGTGACGAGTGTAGGAGCTGCTAGAAATCTCTACTCGGTCACCGGTAACAGATTTCTCTGGAAGCTGCTCAGAAGACCTCATCTTTGTTTTTGGGTTTTTAGTTAATTTTTATATCGGGAAATTGTAATGGTAATAATAAAGGCCCATGGGCTTATAAAATAATACAGCAATATTTGTTGTAAATTTTGGTTTAGTTTACGCGGGCTCAATAATTAGTAACGAAGCTCTATGGAAATGAAACAATGCAAACAATGTGAGGCTGTCTCATAAAATAAATTTATAGTTTTCCTGGTACCAATCAGATACCGTCAGATGTGAACAAAGAAAATAGAGCAAAGCTAGGGGGTGATGTGCTTACTAAAGAGGATTTGGTGAACACAATTTTAAAAGTATATCGGATCGGCTTCAAACGATGAATCCAAACCGTTGAAATCCATGTACTTCATGAGTGATGCATATATATGCAAAATTTTGAAAGTTTCGAATTTATTTGCTACAAGGTCAAGCGGTCAAAGAAATATAAGTTATTTTATAAGTTGTTTTATATATTCATTTTTTCATAATTTCTTTGACCGCTTGACCTTGCAGCAAATAAATTCGAAACTTTCAAAATTTTGCATGTATATGCATCACTCATAGAGTACATGAATTTCGACGGTTTGGATTCGTCGTTTGAAACCGATCCAATATACTTTTGGAGTTGTGCTCACCAAACTCTCTTGGTGAGCACATCACACCCTAGATTTGCTCAAGAAAATATATTAGTAGAAGAGGGAGGCTATGGTAATATGCACAGTGACAAATGAATTATTCGGGTTCGGATTGGTGAGATAAAAAAATTCGTGATTCGGGAATAACTCGGGTATAATTCAGGAATAATTCAGAATTGTACATTGAGTTCGAATTAGAGATCTTAGTTCCACAAAATATATATATATTTTAAGATACTTGGTGGGATGCATCACTATACAAATAGTAACAGTTTAATACATGGATTACTCATTTTCTTAATCAATAAACAAATCATTTTATTTGAAATTTAATTTGTGTGTTGTATGGACTTGAAAGTTTTGAAAGTTTGGGCTTTATAAGAGATGAAGCCCATAAATATAAACAAGATTTCAAAAGAGAAAGTACTGGAAGCGGAAGAGCAAAAGCATGTATCCGATTTGTATTGCATCTCTATTTTTGTCGCTTGCCTAGTCCCACAAGCAAGAAAAAAAGCGCTGACAGCGCTAAGGTATCTATAAAAGGAGGTTAGGGTGCATGAGGGGTAGGCGCAACTTGGACTGGGTCAATGAGTTATTAATTGGACTCGACTTGGGAACTGGGCAGTGTCCCACAAAAAGATATATTTTAATATAGCGAATATTTCGTTAAAAACGCAAATAATTCATAAAATTCGCGTTTTATTCGGTCAACTAAATTATTCGCTATTTAGTGCGGCAACCTCATAAAAATGTTTTATTCGTGAATTAAACGCGAATCTTGTTACAATGGTACTATGTATTAGATCGGTATAGATTGGTTTGTGCCATGACTTAATATCTCTGTTAGTATCATTTTAAGCGAATCTTGTTACAATGGTACTATGTATTAGATCGGTATAGATTGGTTTGTGCCATGACTTAATATCTCTGTTAGTATCATTTTAAACAGTCAATCAGAATTACTCAATTCTGTTAGTGCGGCAACCTCATATGATTTTTTTTTACTATTCTTTTGAAGAGTAAGTCACTAATTTTGAATGATTCAAAACCTTTAGAACTTGATTTAGTCAATAAAACTCTGAAAAAGATAAAACTTGATTTCTAAATACATTATAATATAATATTATGTTGAATGTTCCAGATTGACTCTGTTAAAC
Source organism: Carex arenaria (assembly GCA_964058825.1). NCBI lineage: Eukaryota > Viridiplantae > Streptophyta > Magnoliopsida > Poales > Cyperaceae > Carex > Carex arenaria. Next base: position 561,364 of record CAXKVW010000452.1, on the reverse strand, counting down.
CAAGTTCATTTTTGTCGTCATCTGCAGCATCATTTATTATTATTGAAGCAGATCAAGATCTATCAAAGATATCAAGTTTTTTCTTATATACATAATTAAATTATTAGACTTATTAATTTTATTATTACATTACAATAATTACAATAATTGTTTGACAACCAGTCTAAAAAATAAAAAAAACTAATGTAAAAATTGTAAAAATAAGGAACATTTTAATTTTCTCCAATATTTTGTCTTGTCAAAACTAAAGACTAAAAAATTTGTAAGATATTTTTCCTACTCTCGCATTTACGTATCATATGATTGAAAATATTGTTAAATATATGAGAAAAGAAACAAATCAAATTTATAAATGTTGTGACACCTTAATCACAAAAAATGTATGCCCATTCATTCAAAAATTGTGCTATTATCTTCATCCCCATCTGCACCGTCATTTGTCTTCAGATGGGTGAGAATCAGTTTTTGATCCAGTAGGAAAAGTAATATTGTCTGCGTGAAAAAGATCGTAGGTTCGAAATTCGAATAGATAAATCTTTTGTGAATATTAAATAATTAGATGATTTAGACTTCCAACTTTTGATACAAAAATATACATTTAGACGGGTAAGTGTTGCATTTGGCACAAAACGTACGTGATCCGGGTGCTTGTAGAATAAAAAATATAAAAAATATACATTTACACGATAAAACATAATCATACATTTACACGATCTTATATTTTCTTTTCCTTTTTCTGTGATAGGTGCTTGTAGAATAAAAAAATCTGAAGACATAGGATACCTTGTTCTGCAAGACTAGACTAATTTGAGGATTTACATACTTTAGATAAAACATAATCGTCTGTGTTTTTTAACAACTATTTGCATAAATGCTTTAAAATCGCATTAAATTGATCCATTTTACTTGAATGCATAACTACTAATTGCACCAAATCATTCTTTTTTTACTTTTAAGTTAGAAATAAATGAGTAATTTCCTTAAAAAGAATAGCAGGCATCAATCTGATATGCTAAGGATTGCGCTCATTGAGTTTTTTTTTTTTTTGATGTTAAGCCCAGAGGCGCTCATTGAGTTTTAACTGAAAATGTTTCTGCAAGCTTCATAATCATACATGCATAAAGCTACAATTATGGATCAGAATCTATCAATAATAATTAATTAACATATGTAGTAATATTGTTAAGATAAACAAAATTTCTTACAATTTTTTTTTTTTATAAATATGTTATTAATTTTATAAATTATTTATACAAAGCTAGCTTATTCTTAAAATCATTAAAAAATATTAAAAATGTTGGTGCACATATATTATTCTTCTTTATCGCTGGAATCAATTCTAAACCAATTCATATTGAAAAAGAAAGGTTAAAAGTAGTGGATCCAAACCGATTAACATAATTTTCCAATTACAATGTAGACTACCTCCAATTATATATTTTCGAACATTTTACTATTTTTTTTTAAATAAATCGAAAAAACAATAATTTTATCGCTGGAAATCAATTCTATGTTGCTTACCCGTCAAACAGTGTACATGATGTCAGAGATGTACCGTTACTTGGCACACAATCCTTTCTAGTCAAAATTTGAAGTCTTTTTTCACTCATGTGACCCAACTGCAAATGCCACAAATCAGTTGAGTTGCCTTCAACTACATTCACTTCATCACACAATTTGGCCTGCATTTTATAAAACGAGTTTGTCTTCTCACCCCGATCAACAACTAGAGAGCATTTAGACAACTTTCACTTACCTTCAACAAAGTGGCTACGACACACTTCATTATCAAGAGCACCAACAAAAATCAGATGAAACCTCATATCCAGCACATGCCGAATATTCTTGAGAAGTAACTCGTACTCCACACTAGTCTCCACACACACATCTCCGATACCAGAGATCTTACATACCCCGTCATTCGGCATTCTTACCTTATCAATATCACCTTGCTTGTAAGAAACAAACAAGTCATGTCAAGAAGTGACATGAAATGAGGTTGATGAATCTATCACTCAAGTTGAGTCTTGACTTATGTAGTTGACAAACCCGTTATTACAAGCAATGAACACTTCATCGTCACACACGACGGCTGCGGTGCTTTCCTTCTCATTTTCATTAGTAGGTGTAGATTAGTCTCTTTAGTCTTTTCTTTCAATTTTCTACACTCAGACTTTATGTGGCTTGATTTGCGGCAATTGTAGAAAACAATGTCCTTACAAGACTTTGATCTCCCTTTTGACTTATCATTGTGATCATGACCGTGAGAGTTTTTATGTGAACTCCTTCCATGGTTCTCGGTAACAATGAACTCCTTAACTTCTCATTGTGGATACTGCACCATGGCAAGACAGTACCGTTAGGTGCCAAATTACTTAATGACACCACAAGAGTCTCCCGACTATCCGGTAAGGAACTCAAAAGAATCAAGGCTTACAATTCTTCGCCCAAAACCAATTTCATAGTAGACAGTCGATTCACACAATCCTGGAACCGACTTAAGTGCTCACTCAGAGACAAGCTCTCATGATAATTCATGTCAAAAGTTTTCGAATGAAAAATGCTTTGTTTTGGGTTGTTTTGCAGTCATACATACTTTCATGCTTCTCCCGCAATTTTTTTGGCATCGGTCTCGATTGAAACATTATAAAATACTGAATCATCAATCCACTATCTAATTAAAGCAACCGTTTTACGATTGGATGTGGTTCAAGCAGCATTAGTAGTTGTGTCTGATTTCACACCAGTTACTGATTCATAGGAATCTTTACAAAATAATATATCATCCATTCTAGACTTCCAAATAAAGTAATTTGTGGAAGTCAGTTTAATCATGGTACCACAATTACTACCTTCCATTTCATAAATTTATCTCAAACTGCAGTGGAGCAAATGAAAGTTTGTCCTTTAACTACTAATCAGATTTGACGGTAGTATAAATTAACTCTAATACCACTGTTGGGAGGTAAATAAATCAATAACAAAGTTGTACCACACAAATATTTATAAGTGTAATTTCTTCAAACATTGTATGCATACATAAAATCACAAGTAAATGGAGAAATGAGAGGATCACACAAGATATCAAAATAGAAGCTAGCAACCAAATAAATAAGAGAAGACAAAATTTACGAGGAAAAAATCACAGGAGCACACACAACACAAATTCCACTAGATCAATAGAGTTACAAATATCAAAATAACATTCTTTCACACACTCTCTTGCAACTTAAAAAAGAGAACCATGGTTCTCGGTAACAACTTAAAAAAACTCGGTAACAATGAACTCCTTAAAAACACTTGATGAAGAGATGACTTGAAAGAAGAGAACAAGACAGCAGCTAAACCTAAATCTCTCTCTATTTGTTTTCTTTATTCATGTACGGAAATGAGTTCCATAAAATGTCCTCCTAATGTACCGGGCCCAATTATCGTTGCCTTCAAATCAATAGCTATAATTTATTCTTGGTTAATTACCTGATATTTATTTCAATATTGAATATACGAAAACTATGAACGCAGCTAGATTTTATTTTAAAATTTTTACAGTTGTTGATTTCATTAGTCTATTTTTTTGTATTTGCCACACTGAAACCTGCTTATCCAATTATTCCCTTTCAGGAAGCCAATGATATTTTTTTAGATTATTTTTTAAAAATTATAAATAAAAAATAGAATTTTGGAGAACTTAAAAAAAAGAAAAATACAGAATTAAGTTATTTAACATCAACATCAACCATTTATTTTGTTCGGTGGCCGACATTTATTATACTGAAAATTTGTGAATCAATGTATCAGCTGTTGTAAATCAATGTATTGGCTTCATGGCTATCGAAAATATCGAAGTAATTTCATAACAAGAAACATCATTTGTTAGTCCCAAATAGCAATAGCAATAACACAACTTTGTCAGTACAACACCAGCATAATTGCGTACAACAGAACATTCTTTTCTTTCTTCAACTGAAAAGAAAAAGAAAAGGTTAATTCTCCTCTTAAAACCGAAACCAAGCAAGTGAAGCAATCATCACCACAAACAAAACAAAGCTGTTGCATTGCATAAGTGCTGCTAATCACTGGATATTGACCTCGAAAACATCCTTGCGTTCCTCTGCTTTCACCTTTGGCACAACCACCTTTAGCACTCCGTTCTTCATCTCTGCCTTGATCTGATCCATCTTATAATACTCAGCCGGCAAGTCAATGCGGCCTCCGTACTTGCGACCCGGCTCATCTTGACCGGGCTCTTTCTCACCTTCACCCTTGATCATTAGTGTGTTTTGCTCGGCCCACACCTTGACGTGCTCTTTACCAAGACCAGGCATGTCAACCCTCAAGTAAATCGCATCATTGTCCTCTCTTGCATCCCAGCCCCGTCTCGGATTGCCAAACCCGGCACGGCTGGCAGCGGTGAACGGATTGTCAAGCACCTGATCCATCATGTTTAGCACCTGGCTAAGGCTCCTTGTTGTGTTGAAAGGATCAAACACATCTATCACAAATAATAAATAGTTTATTTAAGTCTTTTGGCTTGTAGTAAAATTTAAGACGGTATAATAAACGCCAAAGGCACAACCAAAACATGCTCAAATAGAAGTGCCAGAATATGGCTGATGTACAAAATTGAATAGAAAAAGGTAAATTCATGGCAGGTTTATGTCTAATGCGATAAGAATGAGATAACAACTACCTGAGAAAAAACCAGGGAATGACGCAGCATCACCACCACGGCGACAGGATAGAGCAGCATCTTCGCCATCATGATGGCGGTGATCTATATTACCATCATCATCATACTCCCTGAGCTGAGCATTAGTGTTGAATGAGCGAGTGATCGACGGAGCAGCCGACACCGGGCGGAGAGGAGAGAAAGCGAGCTTTTCTAGAAGCTTTGAGAGGTGAGCTCTTCTGCAAGCGATCAATGCTGCCATTGTTCACGAATCAATCTATCAAACTAGAGAGTAAGATACTAATTGAGATGCTTTTCTTCTTTTCACGGTGGATAACGACAGTAGAGAGCGAGGGTTTATAAAGAGCCTGAATGTGGGATCTTGCGGAAGGGGCCATAGAGGAGTCTGGAAGCTTCTGGAGCCGTTAGCCGCTAGAAGGTTCCAGTTACTACAGAAAGAGTTGTGGACAATAGTCAACAGGTGCTGGAATGCTGGATCCGGATTGTTGAAGTAACTCAAAATTTGATTTGATCCGGACCAATTGACTTGAGATAAATTCAGTCTTTTAATATTGTGCAGCTTTTGATTGGACGGTCCAGATCTAAGCTCAACTTTAGGATCCGAATTTCAACTGACGGGTATTGCCAATCTTAGCGGATCAAATGGGCATAAGCCCTGTTAGGCCCATTTTATCACTAGAGAATTTGAGTTTTGTAGTCTAAACCTGAGCCCAGCCAGTTAGTCCCAATTTGTCTCTTTGACCCAATTTCCTTGTTATATTGCTGTTTAAAGCGTGGGATGAATCCATAACTGCGCTCTCCACCGATCTTGGGTTGGAGATTACAGGAGAGGGGAAGAGATCAAGAAAGAGAAGAAAATAGAATCCCGATCCATGGATCAAGAAGAACACGAGGTGTACGGACAGGAGATCCCCGTCGACGGCGGCGACGTCGACATGGACCCGGCGGAGGAGGACGCCGTCAAGGTATCAATTTTTCATAGTCCTTTCTCTCTATTAAACCCTAACCCTAGTTGTAACTTGTGCGATGACCTAAAGTTTTTCCTATCGTAAATAGATGCAAGAATTGGATGAGATGAAAAGGAAACTTAGAGAGATGGAGGAGGAAGCGGCTGCTCTTCGCGAGATGCAGTCCAAGGTCGAGAAGGAGATGGGAGTAGGTACAGGTAGTTTTCCTCGATCTATCTTTTTCTTGATATGTTTTCTTGTTTGGAGTTTTTGATACGAAGGAGATGGGAGTGGTACCTGATATAATTTTTGGTGAATTTTATTTCTCTAAATCTTTTTTTATCATCGAGGGATGTGAAATTATTGTGCCTGCTATTTCAATTTTTTGATGGATTTTATGAAGATGTTAATATTAATTACTTTTACTGTTTCGTTTCAATTATTTGCACAACCATAAAGTTTTATATCCTTTTTCTGGTTTAAATAAATATAAAGGTGTAATGCGTTATGTAAGATGATAAAAAGAATACTCTATTTAAGATGGTTTAAAATGTTGAAAGGGGTAATTGATTAAGGTATACATATGTGGTCTAATCCAACCTCCTGCGGATTGCTTTGTAGAGCCAGCAAGTGCTGATACTCAAGCAGCGAAAGAAGAGATTGATTCCCGTTCAGTCTACGTTGGCAATGTAAGTATGCTATTCTCATCCTGTGGTGCCGTTCAGCAAGGGAGGATTAAACCTCCTTAAGCTTCCTTTCCCCTCCTTTAGCTTAGTTACTTAGTCCTTCCAAATATTGATTCCTTAGAAAGAATTAAGAACCCCTCCTTAAGCCTCCTTTTGCCCGAAATCTTAATCCATGCCTGGGCCTTGGTACATCTACCCCCGGATTAAGCTTCCTTAGCGTTGTATTTCAACATAGCTAATAAACTCTTGTGTACGATATAGTCTATACTCTACATATAAGCTCGATTAGTTCCTATACAGACTTGTATCTCAAGTACATATTTTCATTATTTAATACTGTGGATGCCATTATTGTGAGTAGCAATACTCTCTATATCTATCTGAGCCAGCAAGTGCTGATACTCAAGCAGCGAAAGAAGAGATTGATTCCCGTTCAGTCTACATTGGCAATGTAAGTATGCTATTCTCATCCTGTGGTGCCGTTCAGCAAGGGAGGATTAAACCTCCTTAAGCTTCCTTTCACCTCCTTTAGCTTAGTTAGTCCTTCCAAATATTGATTCCTTAGCAAGAATTAAGAACCCCTCCTTTAGCCTCCTTTTGCCCGAAATCTTAATCCATGCCTGGGCCTTGGTACATCTACCCCCGGATTAAGCTTCCTTAGCATCTATCTTGCATATTTTGATGTGTTTGTATTATTGTGTATTTCACCATAGCTAATAAACTCTTGTGTACTATATAGTCTATACATATAAGCTTGATTAGTTCCTATACAGACTTGTATCTCGAGCTCATATTTTGATTATTTAATACTGTGGATGCCGTTATTGTGAGTAGCAATACTCTCTATATCTATCTAATAAATATCAATTTGGGAGTCATATTCAACTAGTGAATAGCTACGCTCTATATCTTAATAACTATCAGCTTGGGGTCATATATAATGGTATGTATTATTAATTAAGCCAACTAGTGTCCTATTTTTTTCAATTTCCATTTCTAGGTTATAAATTAATAACATGTTCTTTCAGGGTTATAAATTAATATCGTGTCCTTTACGCAAGTATTAGTAGTTAATCTTGTATGTGTTCTGATTGATCGAGTATGCTTTATGGGGTTATATTTTAACAATATGACATTGATGCAACTGTGGATGGTAAAGATGAGTATCTTATTACTGAATTTGTTTAATAGTGACTATGGTTATGCTTTTAGTGGACTCCTAACATCATCATGTTCTTGAGTTAAACTTTCAGATGACTTCCATTTTAGGAATTTCGCTTTTCTTAGGCTTTATTGGTTCATTTCTTTCAATGTACTTGACAATGTTTATTGTATAATTGTTGGTCGCAGGCTAGTTTGTCATCATCTCTGCTCATGAATACATTTACCTCTGCCATGTCTTAGTTGTGGGTTTGCCAAAAAAAAAAAGTATATAAAAAAGAAGGAAAGAAAAGAGAACAGAACAGAAAATTAAAAAAAAAAAAAGTTAAAAGAAAAATCTTGCAAAGGATTACAAAAAAAGAATAAGTTCTGAGAGTTATGATAGAAGCACTTTAGAAGAAAAGAAAAGGAAAACTGAAAAAAGTTCATGAATAAAAAAAAGAATTGGCTCCCATACCCGCAGTTTTTTTAAAACTTGCAAATATGGCTCTTTTCGGTGTGGTGCTTCAAGCTCGATAAAATGAGCATATAGTGTAAGTGCAGATTTTACTCTGTAATACTTGCAAGTATTCCTTTTTTCTTCTACAAATTTCTGTGGTCAGCCAATTCTTTTTTCAGTGAACTCTGTTAATACTTTTAAAATAATTGAAAAAAAGTTGCAGTTACCTTTATAAATTTATTTTACTTTGAAAAATCAACTTAGCTGTGCCTTTTTGCATTTTAATTTGATTTGGGATTTACCAGTATCCCAATTTGGTTTGATGCTGTTTTCTTTTTTTTTGTAAATATGTTCCTAATAAGTTGTGATTATCTACTGATGTAGGTTGATTATGCATGCACTCCTGAAGAACTGCAGCAACATTTCCAGTCTTGTGGAACTGTAAACCGAGTTACTATCTTGACTGATAAGGGGGGGAACCCAAAGGGTTTCGCATATGTGGAGTTCCTGGAAGTTGAGGCTGTTCAACAGGCTGTTCTCCTTAATGAATCTGAGTTACACGGCCGTCAGATCAAAGTGCGCTATCTCTCTATTGTACCTCTGCTTTGTTAAAATGTTTGCTGTTGAGTCTGCCAACTGATTAAAATTTATCCGTATAAATACCCATAATTAAGATTGTTTGATGAGTGTACACAGATTGAAAGTTTTATTATTCTCTTTTGACAGGTGGCACCTAAGAGGACAAATGTGCCTGGATTGAAGAAGCACCGTGCTAGGCGCTACAATCCTTTCATGGACTTTGGCTATGGTAGACCATTCATGCCATCGCCATACTACGCACCCTACTATGGTTATGGGTCAGTTTCAGAATTCTTTATATACCTTTATTTATTTACTCTGGGAATATGCTTTGATGGCTCTACTTTTTTAAGAATTCAGAGTAGGTTCGATGCCCATCGGACCTACTTTGGTTCAATGGGTGTAATGACCATTCCATCTACATCAAGATTCGTGTGAACTAATTAAAATCTGTGCAAGTCTATTTCAATTTCCGTGCGTAGAGATCTCAATGCTAATCGTACGGTGTTAGAGCTAATTGAACCTAGAAGTAGGTCCGATGCCCATCGGACCTACTCCTATCTCCTTTTTTAATCATTTGCATTTCAACTTTGCAATTTGCACTGTTAATCATTCTCAGGATATTTTATCTGGCCAGAATTGTTGGTCACTTTTGAATTTCTTTTCCTGTTGTTGATAAAGCCTTTCAATGATTCAGGAGAGCACCCCGGTACCGGAGGCCTACACGTTACAGTCCGTACTTCTGAGCTCTGCTATGGCGTATTTTCATTTTGAGCGGAGTTACTCTCCGGCATAACTATGAGCTTCTCACCTGACATTCTCTACATCATCTGCAAAATATGACAAGAATGCTCTGGATTTTATATATATATATATTTGCCAGCTTTTAGGATAATTTAGTGTCTTATTGTTTATTTTGTCTACTATGACTAGTTCGCGTTTAGGATATGTTTTTGTGGTTTCTATTTCATTTATAATATCTGATATGTTTGAGCAAGGAATAATGAAACAGTAAAATCCTGGCCCATTTCCTTGACTCGTATCTGTCAACTAAACATAGAGATTGGCATTTTGTGACAGTAGCACATTGCATGAAAATGGGCGTCTGACAGGTAGTATAATTGTCTTTAGTTAATTTCACTAAAGTTGCACTTATTGAAAGAGGCTGTACGCATTTCAGGGATGATTAGCTACAGTGTTGGATCACTTTTGGTGAATTGCGCTGTTCGCCTGTCATTTGAAATGGAAGACTATCTTACATTCTTATTAAAACACACTTAAAAAAATCCATATACAAATCTATATATTTGTGGATTTAAAGGGGGTGAACACTGAACACAACTTAAAAACATGTGCTTTTAATCTAGCAACTTGTTTCATTTTATATTTGTGTGCACTTAAAAAAACATATACAAATCTTACATTTATGTGCACTTGAAAATACATATGATTATTTAAGTGCACATAAATATATACAAATCATATGCTACAAGAATCTATATTTATGTGGATTTACGGATATTCCACTGAAGGATTTTGTTTACTGTCGGAGTTAATTATTTAAACATAATCCTGATGCTGTGCCTATGTGCCAACGGTCAACAGAGTTTTTTTTACTAAAAAATCAGATTGTTTTCTTTGTTTACACCTTTTTTTTGTTTATTCTTATTTACCCTAAAAACTACTTCAGTTTTCTATTTACCCTTGAAGTCTTTATTATATTTAATAAATCCCTTAAATCTGCTTACCCTTTCCTGTTTACCCATAGAGTTAAGTACTCGTTGTGCATAAATAAACGATAAACCTTAATTTAGTCAGGACATAATAAGGCAGGTCAAATGATTCATATTCATTCGATAGAAACAATCATGGTCATTTGTAGACTGCACGAACGAGACGTAAAATCATCTTCCAAATGTAACCAATTACATTTTATTAAATATTACAATTTCTATAATCGGATGGAATTTCTATATTTACTTAATGAAATTTCTAGTAATTTTGACTTTTGAGATTCTCTGTCTTGAGCGGAGACTAAATAATTATTAAATTGGTTCATTAGCCCACCGTCATGCTAGAAATTCTTTAGCGATTGAGATTTCCTTTTTTTTTATTCCCTCAAGCAAACTTGAGCCCTGCAATAGAAGCTTCGTTTTATCGTATTTTCCTGCATATTTCGGTACCACTAAGAGGATGCTTCAGAACACCCTTGGCTCCTTGACTAGAAAATGTAGGCTTCCGATCAACAAAATTGATTGTAGAGAACAATAAAAATAAACTTACTGAAAAACAAGCTTCTAAGGGAACAAGAGAGAGCAGGAGAAGAACAACGAGAGGCGAAGAGGAAAAAAAGGAGTAAGATTTGGACCAAATGGCTTTGGACCAGACACCGTCCAAAACCTCTAAAAATCGTATGATTAAAGTCCGAACAATCGATCCGAACCGGTCAACATGATTTTCATATTAAAATATGCTCGGAGATCAAATTTTATATTTTTTTAGAAATTATTTATTATTTTTTTAGATACGTACAACATCACTGTTTTTGAACGGTCCAAAAACAGTGATTTTTTACGTATCTAAAAAAATAGTAAAAAGTTTCCAAAAAATATAAAATTTGGTCTTTGAGCACATTTTAATATAAAAATCATGTTGAGTGGTTCGGATCTACTGTTTGGACTTTAGTCGTACGATTTTTAGAGACTTTAGACGGTGTCCGGTTCAAAGCCATTTGGACCAAACCTTATCCCGAAAGAAATGATAGTGGGAGAGTGCGGGAAAATAAGGAGACTAATCAACTTCTTTAGAAAGGATATTTTTTTTTATTATTTTAATTACAGATTTAAGTATGGTTAACTTCATAATTATTGTGTAATGGGTAAAATGGAAAGAGTTTGAAGAGTTCAAGGATAAATTAGATATATTTAAGTATTCAGTGTATATAGGAAATTAGAGAAGTATGTGTGGGTATAGGAAAACTAACCCTTCTTTTTAAAATAAACATGACTATTACAGATAAATTCGACCAAACAGTTATGTGTTCTTCCCTTCATCATTTACTTGAGAACTTTTCTTAGCTATCAGTTAAAATTAAAAACTAGACGCGGTCATATTTAAATCATCGGGTAGTCATACAATTTTTAAAATACATGGCAAAAAATTGTATTTTTAAAATACATGGCAAGACAAGAAAAATTCTTAAAAAATCCTAGCTGCCATCATCTCTTTTTCTCCTCTCTTCTTTTCTCCTCTAGTCCGTTCCTCTCACTCTTCTAGATCTTATCTCCGATATAGCTCCTCCCCTCTCTCATGGCTCTACTTTCTTGAGTGGAGAGAAAAATGAGAGAAGGGAGGGTCCGAAGTCGAGCGGAGCCGATCAGAGCCGAGAGTGCGGCATCATTGAAGCTCGGAGTATTAAGTCTCTACGTCATCTAGATCGTAGCACGGGTGAGTAGATCCGAACGTCGGAGCACGGCGTCGGTCGAAAAAGCGGATCAGATCGTAGAGAGCTATAGAGTTTAAGGTAATAGAGTAGTTATGAGTGTATATAAGTAAGATTAGAATATTATAGTTATTTAGAATAATTTGAAATTTTTTGTAAGAATACAATTTTAGATTTTTGTATTAGAAAGTCATTTGACTCGTTGTAAGTTTATTTTATTATCAATGAAATTATTAGTTGGTATTTAAAGTCACTAACTTTTAAAAAAAAAAAATTCTTAAAACTGTGTCAGGTGTAATGTCACGGTTGTCTAACTGACAAAATCTTTGCTCATCAGATGCATATGAATGAGACTAGGACAAGTGTTTATTGCACTTTTTTGGTGTAAAATTCTTTTGCTTGAGAGAAAGAACAGCGATGCATTACAGTTCTGACTCCTCCGTACCAAGAGATAAGAGCACTACATGTAAAAAAAATATATTGCATTACTATAATTGAGCTTTATTTTTGTCGGATTTAAGAGCCGAAAAAAAAAACATAGCACTGCAAAGACAACAACTATTACAGCCATCTAACAAGGAAAATAATCTGTCGATGTGATCTTTAAAAATATTTGATTTGCCACTGCACAAAGTATCTTACATATAACATAAATTTAGCACATGATACGCATGTAAACTTTCAAAGTTAGTATAATACATTCCATGACAGGAAGATTAGACCAAGTGCACGGGTGGATTCCAAGCTGATTAAAAAACAAACTGAATCTAGAAAACAACACAAGATTTGAATCTACAAAAAAAATTGTCCAACCCCATCTAACAGTACTAGTTTCTTGAAACCAAATGAAATAAAATCATCAAATGTTTCTAAATTTAGAATAAATAAATAGAGACAACCAGATAAGGTGGAGTATATTACATCTATTTCCTCTTGTAGCACTGAACAAAGCTAGATTAAAATTAGCTTCAGAATAGCAACTTGTTTCATGCAAACATTCAAGTTTACATTATCATAAATCAACTCAAGTTCAAACTAGAAACCACAACACACATTCACATAATAAACAGACCCGAGCAAAGGTTGCAAAGCTTCACAACCACCGAATCACGACAACTTTGCAAAAAAAAAAAAAAAACCCAAGCACTCTTCTTCTTCTTTTTTAATAAAAAAAATCTATTTAGGTTTATTGCAAAGCAACCACCTAGTATTTCTCCCAGCAACTTTCAGTGGGACATTAATGATTTCAATTACACCGAAACCTTGGAAAATATTATTATCACAGCTTTCCAAGGTTTGATACTTTCCCTTTTCTCTCTCTCTCTTTTTTTTTTTTTTTGCATCAACAGAAACCTCATTTAGCACCATTTTCCTTCTTACATTACACATGAGGCAAAACTGTTGATCCAAAAAATGTTCTTTTTTAAAACAGTAAAAAATCTCAACAGTTAAAAACTGCAAAGATGGTTGCCAACATAAAACCGATTTTTGTGAAGAGGCACGCTTCCATTTGTTGCCACACAACTCAACCCTTCTAAAAAACTCTAATAACAACACAAGCAAAGCACTACCTAATTACCTTCACTACAACAAACAATACACACATACTTGGTCATGGAGAGGGAGGCCAATGGAATCCGGCAAATGCATCTGCGTGGGGGCCGCCACCATAAAACCTGAGTTCCAAGTTCTCGAGCCCATCACCGTCGTCCCAAATCTCATCGTCTCCATCACTAGCATCATCAAGATCAAAATCTCCCTCCTCCATGGTCTCCCAAGAGTATACCGATTCCGAATCGGAGCACTCCTCCCAGAGGTTGCGCTCATAGCAATGGTCAACCACATCAGGTCCCAGCACTTTGACCCTACCGTACCTCTCCTTTACCACCTTCTCGTCAAGATTCACATCCCAGCAACCCCTTACGTCTAGCAACTCCAGTTCCCTGCATTTCATTTGTACGCAATACTGTTACTTGTTTCCTTTGCAAGTTTTCCTATATTTCATAATAGAAACGCCATAGTATAAACAAAAGGTACTAATATTACCGACAATTGGAGAGGATCTTGATCACGCCATTGGTGGAGAGGAGGAGATAAGCAGTCTCTAAGTGGCGAAGCTTAGGCATGGTGGAGGCGATGGCATGGGCCTCCTCGTCCTGGGACTCCTTGTCAGCAACTGCCAGGGGGTACATCCTACGCCTTAGCCCCACAAGCAACCTACAGTTCCGACCAAATGCCTCCAGTGCTCGTGGGCCCATCTTCGTGCAATAGCTTACGTCAAGAAAGGTTATGCAGGCTAACCGTGGAGCCACCTGCTCCACCATCGAGTCGGTTATCTGGCTTCGCGGTAGCTCCAATGTCTTCAAGGCCCCAGCACTTCATAAAAAAAATTTGTAAAAATAGTAATCATATTTCGTACCAAACACATGTCATAAATGGTGTTATCTTGGTTATGAAATATATTACCAAAGCCAAATATAATAAAGGTTTGATTTAAATTTCTGCGTTCCTTGAGAGAATAGTTCAATTATTTTACTGATTGCGCAAGAAATATCTGCGACATGAAATTCAGCAAGTACAAACCAAGGAAACATCGTGCAGCATTGTCACAACTCAATAAGCCTTTTTAGAAAAAGTTCCAATTACAAAATTGGCAACTCACAAAAGAATTTTCCACCAAAATGTCCTCTATTGCAGCTCACGAAACAAATACGAAGTTCTAGACCTCGAAAATTTGGCATTTTAGTCATTATCCAATGAGTCAGGTTCACTTTTAATTTTTTTTTTCTAAGATGTTTAAGATAGCTTAATTTTTTAAGAAGAATGTAGAAAGAAATAATAACACTTTGTTTGTTTGCAAATAAATAATTGAATTAACTGTTACTAAAAATAACTTCCTCAGCACATGCCCACAATCAGAAATAAAAAAATTTAACACATATTAACATACTGATCAGCAATTAGGGAGAAAAGGGAATCATTAGGAAGGCCAGAGATACAGAGTCGGTGAAATGATCGGCAACTCCAGGAAAAAAGCAAGTGAAGCATGCGCTCAAGCTTGTCGGGCTCACATTGCTTACTCCACTCCTCGATATCAATATCCTGCCAACTGTACGGCCCAGCCACTGCATGGGCCCACGACTTGCACACCTGTGGGACCACCGTCAGTCTGTCCTGGAGCGACAAGTTGCGAAATATCAGCCCCAGCGCGTCTGGTATCAGCTCCTCCCACCCCCTAATTTCACTGCTCTCCCCCATTTTTTTCTAGTTATAGAGACCTGTTTTGCAATTGATTGGAGAAATTAGTAAAGGTAAAGAAAAAGGCTGTTGGTTCTGATTAATTTAGGAAATTGAAAGACATGTTTGTAACACTGGTTCAATTGCTTAACTTATAATACCGAAGTATCTTTTTTTTTTTTTTTTTTAAGAGCCAAGTATGTTAAAATTCGAGAGGGGGGCAAGAGACAATCAGACCAATTCAGACCAACGATTCAGCTAAGTTTTAAATAGCTCAGAGTTTAGACAAGAAATTGTCAAAACCATCAGGAATTGAAAAAATCGCTTAAAGAAAATATTTTTCCTTTGAGATATGAATTTGTTTTGTGAGCTTAAGTGCCAGACTACCAGGTGCGCTGTTGTTTCTCCCAAAATGGAAAAAAAACAAATACATAATTGTTGAAATAAAATTCAATAAATATTGGGGAACAGAAAGAAAAATAAATTGACTGGTCAAGTGGGAAGCAAGGATGGATAGGGAATATGTAAACGCGAGAAGAGATAATTTTACACAAAGTAGGGGCACAAAAAAAAAATTAATAAAGATAACTACTTTAGATCGAGAAAATAAGAATTGAGCACACAAAAATTAAACAAACGGAGATACATTTGGAGAATAAATTTCGTCTAGGAAATGCTGAGATCAAAATCTCATAAACCAGAGGCTATCCACTAAAACATGCAAATCGAAAGGAAGGTCGATTGCGAATAGAAATTCAAATCAAGAGAGAAAAGCAGTGATACCTTCCCACAAGAAGACAAACGCTACAGGAAAAGAAGCTCACTAGACTGTTCCTTTCAGGAGGAAAAGGGAAAAATAAAAGAGGAAAGATCGAACCTTTTCATCAATTGGCACCGACTCACTTGTCCCCAAATCAACAAAGAACATTAAAAGAGAACTCAATTCACTTAAAAAAGCATCGTGTCTGAGCAGGAAACAGAAAAGCAAACACCTCTGAGCTTTCTAATCATCTTTCCTAACAGATTAAAAGAAGAAGAAAAAAATTAGAAAGTAGGAAAGCAAAAGATACAAAATAATACCAAATAAGGAAGGTAACGGGAGCCGAGCTCGTTGGATCTGCCACGCGAGAAGAGAAAAGAGAGAAACAAAGAGCTCGAGAGAAGGGAACCAATGAGAGGTGAAAAAACCAGGTTAAAAACTTAAAAAGGGGGAGAAAGGGATAGTAGAGGTGGTAGTGTTAGTAATAAAAAAATAATGGTAGCGTGGACAGGGAAGAAAGAGTAGCAGTAGATTAATTCATTAATTTATATTTTATTAGAGACAAAAAAAATTATGAATGCACCTGGTCTTTGTTTGTTATCTATGGCTATGGGGAGCAGAGGAAGGGGCCCACTTTACAAGCATAAAAGATTCTGCACTGTACTTTGATTGTATTCTGAAATTTTCTGAATTTATTTCCTTTTGTACATTAGTTATTGTAACAGTAAATAAATACACGAGCCGGAATTTACCGTGGCGTGCATGTAAATTGCATTGCATGCAACGAATCACTGTCCAGCACCAACTTTTACTTAATGATTGCATGTAGTCTGTGCATGAAAAAAATAAAAAATAAAAACTAACGTAAAAAATAAGGTTATAGTTTTATGACTTTTGTCAGTATTTTTCCTCGTAAGTACACACTTCATTAAAAAAAATGCAATACGTCGTCTTGTCAAAAAGTTTACGTAATAAGACTGGACGTTTTATTATTTATTTAGGGTGCGTTTGGATAGGTGAAGAATAGCTACTATTTCGGATTAGCATAATTTCGAGCTATTATTCGGTGTTTGAATGTGTTTGAATTAACAAATAGTCACTATTTTTTGTTTGTCTTTTGTGAAATAGTCCACTATTTTACTATTCCTATAAAATATTGGAATAGATATTATTCTAAAATTGAGGATAGCTCTATCATTGCTACTATTTTTGATTCATCCAAATGTTAGGGCCTGTTCAGAGAACCATTGAGAATGGGCATGGACGCGGGAATTGAACTAAAATGTTCAGAGTTTTCTCACGTGAACAATAATTTTTAGTTCAATTCTCACGTCCATACCCATTCTCAATTATCCGCCGAAAGATTTTTAGAAAACATATGCATTCAGAAATGATCCTTTTATTACGTAACAGGAATGAAAGTATTATGCATGATTGGACGGAGCCAGAATATTAAAAGGTGTGACATATTATTATTTTATTTACGAGAGTGTGACAAATAGTGGGACGGATATAAGTTCCATGTCAATTGGACAATTGGTGCTTATTATTAAAAAGTACTTATAATTATCTATATAATATATAATATACAGTAAAAAAGTTATTATAAAATTAATTTATATTTACAACATGAAAATTTTATATAATTAACTTCACTAATATTTCATTCTCAAATCCTACATTACAATGCCAGTTGTATTTATTCTTGCAAAAATTAAATAGTAAAGTTTCAATCTGAAGTAGTCTCCTTTTTCCTACTCCGTATGTAAGTTTAGTTTTATGTTGGAGTTCTCATTATTATTTTTACGTATAAAAAATTACTTTTTTAATAATAGTAAAAATCAATCATATTCTTACAGCTTTTTAATGCATCAGTAGGCAAATGTCTCATCCTTCCGCCACATCCCACTAGAATAATGTCAATACATAGCATCTTTTTATTCATTTATTCCAAGATTATAAATAGCGATTATAGTAACATAACAGGAACACAAAAAATAAGTTATAGCGAATAACACAGCTATAACAGAAGCTTTCATACATAACATTTTTTTAATTTTCAAAATTTATAGTCTATATTTCTACTAATTATCAATATGGTCAATATTGAAAAATTGAAGTAATAACTAAATGATAACTGATCTAAGTCTATATTTTTTTTTTGATCATACAAATGAGAAGGAAAAAAAAAGAATATACAAGGTAACATTATTTGATAGTTCATACTTCATAGTATTACAAATTATACTAGGCGAAGAGCAATTAATTTTATAAGTGAAATAAAATTAGTATACCTATTTAAATATTTTATATATTATAATAATCAAAATCAACTTTTAATGAAACAAACGGCGATAATTTTACAGGTGAATACTATTCGAAGAGAAAACAAAAGGAAAAATTAATATTTGAATATTTTTCGAAATAGAATGAGAGACTAAATCACAAATATGAACAAAAACATATAGTTTGGCTTAGCATACTTATTATAGCAGACTATGTAGTATTGGAAATGTGATCAAAAGTACAGAAGCCCGTGTAAACTGGAAAAAAAAACCTATGTAGCATAGCGGTAGCAATAGCGCATAATGGTAAAAGCGGTAATCTATTACAGCTATAGCAGCCATAGTTGAAATAGCGCACTTTTATCTCATAGCGTAGCTTTTATGATATGAAAAAGCTACCGCTGGCTATTTAGAACACTGGTGTATCCTATCCATACCATATTTTTATAAGACGGACGCATATATGATTTTTCATTTAGTTTATTGGATAAGGTAAGTATTAAAAAAAAATTGTTAACATAACAGATAAGAATACAGACAAAGAACATTCCAATATTTCTTACATGTCATCCTAGGCAGAAATAATTAAAATATAAAGTTATATATATTTAATTATTGATATATATTTATATTTTAATAGAGATGATGAATAATATGATATAATTTTGTTGATGACTCATATATATTTATGACATTCTTTTATCCGTAATATTTATATTTAGAAACTATTACAATAATTTTAATAAATAGAACCCTGCTTGTATTATCTAGTTGTTATACACCAACGATATTTTCTATCAGTTCCCTCTCGATAATATACATTCACATATTAAATGTAACATATATTCATATTAATAATTTTGTTGTTCTAACTTCTCCTTTCAATTCATCGTGTCTTAATAAACATGCCAGCACCACTTGTGAGTCCCTATTCCTAATTCACTCAAGTTAGTTTACATTATTTATTTTTTTGAAAAAAAAAATTAACCAGATCCGTGTAGTATGAAAAACTATGTATGTCTTCTATATATGTTGGCGCAATTTGAAAACTAATTCGTCATTCATAAAGTGTGTTTGTCAAACTTAAAACATAACTTATATGGTTTATAGAAAAAAATATATTTTTATTTCAATAATTGTTTTAACCAAGGTTCTAAATAGCGATTATAGCGGTGTAGCGGGGAGACGAAAAAAAAACTATAGCGAAAGCTTTCCTACATAGCGTTTTTTTTTTCTTTTTAAAAATTATATTTTATATTTCTACTAATAATGAACATTATCTATAAAATCTTATAGAGTAACAAAAACACCAAATTGATTAAGAAGTTATAATATTCATATTGAACCAATACAAAGTCCAAATTGTCATTCAAAATATTCCTAATTCTATAATTCATAAACTATCGATACATTTTCTATTCAAAATATCCTACTATCATATATTAAGTATCATTTTACTACATATTCAAATCAACCATTCTTTAGATTAGTTAGACTGAGACACAAAACCCATTTAAATTGAAAAAAATAGAAAAATAAGCCCATGTAGTATAGCGGACCACTATTACCGCTATAGCGGCCGTAGCTCGAATAGCGTAGTTTTACTTCGTAGCTTAGCTTATGGGGTCCAAAACTACTATAGCGGCGCTATAGCTAGCTATTTAGAACACTGGTTTTAACTGCTATCATAGGTAGAGGTGTAAACAGATTCGGATAATCCGCTTCGAATCCGCTTATTATCTGTATCAGGATTAAACGAAATACAGATACCTGTGGATACAGATACATATATTTTTAGTATATGGAAAAATAATCCGGATTCGGATATGGATATGGATAATTCCGGATACGAATAATTCTGTGAGGATATAAATGGAGTGAATATTCGTATATATTCGGATCCGAATTTAATCTTTCAGCAGCTTTCAATTCATTTCACCCTTGGATTGGTTCTCTGAACCAATAAGCAATTAGTCATGCCTAATTGTCACTATGCAAACTTAAAAAGTTTATTAAATTTTTGTCAATTTAAGTAATTTAAAATTATGAAATTTAGTAGAATTACTCAATATCCAACAATTATCCGCTCCATATTCGTATTTGAATTCGTATCCGTTTAAGACGAATATGGTTTTAAATTTTGATATCCATTTACTATCCATATCTGTATTCGTATCCGCTTGTTGAAAAATAAATACGGATATGATATTAGCATTATCAGCTCCGTTTACACCCATAGGTGTTAATAAATATGAACACTGTCACAAAACCTTCTTCTTCTTTTTTTCTAAATAATTAAAACAATTCATTGGATGTCGCCCAGTGTTCTTCTGACGGGCGAACCAGGACGGACCGGGTCAAACCCGGACGGGTTCACAGGTTGGCCGGGCACGAGTTCGGTGGATTCACGGGCACGGGTAGGACTGGTAATTTTTTTAAAACTTGACCCTTACCCACACGGGTTGGCGGTCCAGGCAGACCGGGTCGATGGGTTGGGACGGTCCGGGCGGTTCGGACTGGGTTTTTTTATTTTTTTGCTGTTTTTTTTTCTTGATTTATTTGTATGTAATTTTTTCTGGTTTTAATTGTGGAGGGGTTAAAAAGTAAAATAATTTAACAGCTAAGAGACTTGAACCTGTTTCGACTGAATTAATAACATTAATATTTATAACTTTATTGTTTAATTTGGTTAATGATAATATGATAATAACAATGAAGGTAGCACACTAATCGTCAACATGGATTTTACTTCTTTGAGGTACATGTTATTTTAATATTTTACTTCTTTGAGGTACATGTTATTTTAATAATTGCTGCATCTTTTGGCCACTTTTGATTATTTTTTAATTTTTTGTTGGTCATGTTTTCTTAATTTAATTAACGGAATGAAGTTTTCTTGTGAGACGTCATTAATAAATAAATTAATTTAACAGCATTCTGCTGGAGCACTAATGAGTGTCTATAGCAATCAAATTTATTTTTTATGTTGAAAAGTGCATATTAGCATGGTGAATTCAAATTAAAGTTAGGGGGCAGGTAGGGGTTCACGGGTCCGGGCGGGTACGGATTCAAGGGCGGTCCGGGACGGGTCACGAGTTAGCCGGGTTTAGTTTCAAAAATAGTACCCGGGTCCAGATTTTTGCCCAGTCCGGCCAACCCGCCGAACCCGTGCACGGTCCGGTCCGGGCGGTACCCGGATCACGGGTGGACCGGACCGGGTCATGGGTCGGAAGTTCAAATTAGAACACTAGTCATGCTGACATGTGTGATGCCCATCTGATAAACTGATCTATCAAATGAGAGATTTCTTAATTTAGAAATAAAATAAGATTGATAGATCATATAATATTGCAAGACTAAGCAATCTATAATAAAAAAAATATATTACCACAAAAAGAAATAATTTCGCTCGGTCAAAGAAAATTGCCTAATATTTGTCCGATTCAGAATCCATATTTCAAAAAAAAAGAATTCATATTTTTCCCTTATGAGAGAGAGAGCGAATCATTTACTGAATTAACTTGATTGTTTGATTTTTTACAAAATCTATAAGTGCTGAATAGACAATTCGGCACCAATTATTATTATTTTTTTTGTAATACTGAATAGGCTATTCAGTCCCATAAAAAAATAGTTAGTGCTGAATAGCCTATTTAGCACTTATATTTATTTTTTTGAAAAAAAAAAAACAATTAATCAAGTTGGCCCTAAAATTTTTATTTCTGATTTATAGAAAAATTCCTACCTCCGGGCTTGTAATAAAATAGGAATATACTGAAAAGGTAAAATCATTTCGGTCTTATTCGGTGTGAACCAGGTTTAGGACTCAAGAAATTTAAGGGACCGGTTCAATTGCAACCGGTCTGGTTTGAACGGACAGACTTCTCCAGTGAATAAAAAATACCGACAACCTTGACTTGGGGAGTTGCTTTTGAAATAGAGGCAGCTATCAGCATGCATGAATTTTTCAAAAAGTGGAAAAGTTCACAATTTCACGTAGACGAGAAAAAAAAAACAAATTAATGCTTGAAAGCTGTAATGCTAGCTAAAAAGGTGGAATATAATATATGCTTCAAAAAATTCAAATTTTATTTATTACAGAAATAATTCGGACCATTTAATTCGTATTGGTACGAATATTCTAACCGGACGATCAGGATTTCAAACTTAATTTTTGAGGTACTGTTGAGGATATGAACTCTAACACAGTAAGAATCAGAGCTTTGGTAAATTTTTTTTTATTAAAATTATTCTAATGTCAAATAAACTATTATATTTTTTTAGTCAATCGCAAAATAAAACCATAAACATTGAATTAATTAAGCGAATTTTAAAGACATGCTATAATAAAATAGTTGTAGAATAAACAAATTAACCCAGATATCTAATGACCTTAATTAGCATTACATAGAAAATAAAAATGAGTTTAGCATTCATATATATTATAATTTCAATAGTTTGAACCTGCATTAGGAAATCAGTTCCTAATTAGTTTACTCTTAAATATATATAAAAATTGTTCCTAAATGCAATAAAAAAATTTCTTCTTTTCTGATATGATTTCATGATCATAGTGACAAGATTCGCGAATTATTCGGATTTTTGGTGATGCCGAACCGAACGCCGAATTATTCGGTTGACAGAACTTTTGACCGAATAATTCCTGAATAATTCGCGAATTTTACGAATTATTCCCGAATTTTACGAATTTTTCCCATAATTTTTTTTTGGGTTATTTTTTTGCTTTTGCTCCCTTACAAAACTGAGATCTCTGATCCGAATAATACCAAATTATTTCCAAATTATACTCGAATTATTTCCGAATCACGAATTTTTGACCTCGCCGAACCGAACCCGAATAATTGATTTGTCACTATGTTCATGATAATAGATCAACCTTTATGCGATTCGCAGCACAAAATGTTATAGACAGGGAGTTACAAAGGAACCAGAGGCCTAGTTACTATGGTGCTTACCAGTACCTGTTGTGTTGTGCAGAGGGGAGTAAATTGGAAGCATCTATGAATCAAGTCTAGATTGAAATTGAAAATTTAAACTGAAATTGAAATTGAAAATTTAAACTGAAATTGAAATTGAAAATTTAAACTGATATTGAAATTGAAAGTGAAATAGAGCATGCATGACAGATGGCTGGTTTGGTTAGCTGGAAACAATCAAATAATGGTTTAAAAATGGGTCCCATGCTCTCACATGCACCGCAGCTTTCCCTGACCCAACCTCTAAATTTCTAATCTAATCTCTATTCATACCAGATCCCATTATTCTGCTTTGCACATTTGCAAATTCCTGCTCCACTACCGTTGCAACTGTGGTAAATTGACAATCATGCTTCATGCTTCATGTTAAAAAGAAACTAATATTATAGGCATTGCATGCATCTATGATCTATGCTTGGATGTCTGTCTGTCTGAGACTGAGCATTGGTGCTAATAGTATCTGATACATGACTCTTCCTTCGCAAGTTCCTGTTAAACAACTGTTCTGTTTTTTTTTCTGGCATGACAATGCTGGAGCCTGGAGACACCAGTGCTTTAATTTACTGTTTTTTATTTTTTATTGTCATGTCTATTAACTGATGTGAACACTATTTAGTCTAGAAATATTAGGCTCATCTCAAAAGTTAGCATTAAGATTTTTTTTTTTATTTGAAAAGAAATGGTAACATAATTGTTTAGGAATTCTTTTTAAAATCGTTGTTATTTAAAAGTTGAAAGATCGATTTCTCTTCACAACTTTATAGAGATTTGCGAAGGTTTAAAACAAAAAAAAGATTTTTTTTTTAATTTGAAATAACAGTAACACAAGTGCGGCGGTGAACTACAATTCATTTTAAAATAAAACTTGAACAAATTTTTAATTTGGTACTCAAGAGCAAATCCATTTTTATTTTTATTTTTGAGTAATTGTTTTTTTTAACCCTTTGAGAGAGCAACAAGCAAGCAGGAGTGTCCCTAAAGAATGACACTTTTGAAACGCTTTTATTTATGACATAATAATTTACTGCAAGTCTCTGCTCCTTAATTACTGATTGAGACTTTTTCCAGTTAACTCCTGATCTCCTATTATAGATGGTGTTGTCATCTGTGTAGTGGGTTGTTTCAACATGCTGCACTGAATCAACTGATCTGTGTAGTGGGTTGTTGACACCGCACAAGTTGTATTTGATCTGTGAAGGGACCGAAGCACAGAAAAGTGGGACATTTATTCTGTGCAATAGAAAAAAGAGAAGGTCATAAATATGCGCACCTACCAGTCTAATTGCTGGGCCAGGTGATTTGTCACCACCTGGTGATGTTACCGATCATATATATCTTCATTCATTATTTCCACTTTTAATGTTATTTTTTTATTTTTTATTTTTATCTTCATTCCACTTCGCCGTAGAAAAAGTCATATAAAATTTTTACTAACAAAGGTTTTTCAGGAGAATTTATTCACTTTATATTTTTTTTACATTCCACTTAGCAGTTTAAATAATAATTTAAAATAATCTGTCTAGATGAGAAATAAATTATAAAATAAAATTTTGTCTGAAATAAATTAGCTTGTCTGAAGATGTGGTTTAACTTCGTCGTAATTTTATCTTATTTTTTATTTATTTTATACATCATGACAGCTTTAAGTGTGAAGTAAATAATTTAATTAGCATCTTACTCAACAATCAAATCAAACATGACCTTGTGGATTAATCTTCATTATGCTTAAGAGCAACTGTTGTTGAAAGACTTGATCAAGCATGGTAAATTCGTAATCCCTAAGATCAGCTAGGAACTCCATTTATCTATCAAGATCTGGCAGCTGTTAGAAAAACAGTCCTGGCAGCCAATTAATCAGATTCCAGTGCCAGGGTCTCAGGGATGCCATATATATGCTGAGAATATTTCGTTTTTGAATGAATAATCGGTCAATTACATAGATTTGTAGGGCGGTTTTCATTAATCGGCTACATAATTTGCATAGTCATCAAAATTTTAGTTTTCATTGTGAATTTACATATTGTTTTTTTATATTAAAACTCATTCTAAAATTTTCAAATACCCATTTTATCCTTTATTAAAAGCATATAAATCCCACCAGACTCAAATTTGAATATGAACGGTTCATCTACCATCTGAACTGCTTTTAGATTTGTGCAAGCAAGATCAACACGAATCTTTATGCAAAAACATGCATATTGGAGTGGCATGCACAGATCTGAATGTGATACGCGCTGATCGGGGCTGCTTTAAGATCCGTGTACGTTATATCAGCACGGATATTGAAGCGATGCGCACAAATCTTAATGGGCCTGTTCGGCTATAGCAGAATAGGGGAATTAGATGGAATTGAGTCTCTATTCTCACCGAATAGAACTAGAATTGATAGGATTAGAGAATAGAGAATTATAACTTTTCTCAACTTTTCAATTCCAAGGGAGGGTTGGAATTATATTTTGAGCCGGAATAGAGAATAGCATGTGACTCTTTTACCCTCATTTTGCTGACCTGGATCCTTCTTTTCCATTTTTTATTTCCTCCTCCCTTCTTTGTTGCACACTTCCAGAGGAGAGAAATAAATTTCTGCTCTGAATATTGTAAGATAAAATTGTGATACAAGTGGATCGGGGCTGCTTTAAGATTCGTGCACGTTATACCAGCACAAATATTGAAGCGATGTGTACAAATCTTAATAATGGGTCTGTTCGGCTATAGCAGAATAGAGGAATTAGATGGAATTAAGTCTCTATTCTCACCGAACAGACCCATAATTGATAGGATTAGATAATAGAGAATTATAACTTTTCTCAACTTTTCAATTCCAAGAGAGGGCTGGAATTAGATTTTGAGCCGGAATAGAGAATAACCTGTGACTCTTTTACCCTCATTTTGCTAACCTGGATCCTTCTTTTTCATTTTTTATTTCCTCCTTCCTTCTTTGTTGAACACTTCCAAAGGAGATAAAATCCTTCTTCTTGATCTCAGCCCTCTCCTTTCGAAAATACTTCTTCCTTGTCAAAAAAATTGTAAGATTTGAACTATTAAAGAGTATATATTTTAGAATAGTTGATTGCATTTTTACTTAATTTGTTGAAATTTTTTAATGCCTTGGAAGTTAGGTTTTGAACCCAATTGCAAGCTTTTGCGTAGATGGTTCGTCTGCTGATGAATGGCAGATTCATAAATGGCCATAGAAGCTTTTTTCGAGAAGCAAATTAAGTTGCTTTCAATTTTGATACATCAATTTGGCTTTTCATTTCTTTTTGTTGCAAATATTTTGCGGCACAAATAACGTGGTAAGGGAGTTAAGCGACACGCTTAATTGATTTATGAATTTCCAAATTATTCTATTTTTATTTGAATTTGATTTGAAGTCCAAAATTGTTTGGTTTATTTTTATTTTTATTTCGTTACCGTTTTTTTTTTTACTTAATTTGTTGAGTTTTGATACTTTGATAAATTGGCTTTATCATATATTGTAAATTAACAAGAGTAATAAATCAAATTTTGAATTTTTGATATTTTGATATTTAGCACCCATGTCAGTATATGTTCATGCCAATTAAGTCCCAATCTAGTGTATAAATATGTCTGAAACAGTGTCAAGATATTAGGTTGGTTAGGTACAAACCATGTACTACTGGTACCAATAATTTTCAAAACCAGCACTTGTTACAAACCAAAAATAAAAAGGTACTTAGAGAATGAATTTAGCTAAGCTGCTTTACACTATAATAGATGACATCTTCTTGAGTGCATAGAAACAAACCTTGTAGTTTTTGGATTTTTCTACAATTTATAGTGAAGATTCAAATTTCAGATTCTAAAAAAAAAAAAAAAACTAGTACGGTACCAACTAGGTACACATATTGCCCTATAAAAAATCACAAGGGAGGTTATTAGGGATACCCAAACTGTACCTCAAGATATGAAATTTTATGAAATAAGCCAGTATGTCATTAAGTCAGAATGTTATCGTTTTTATTATTATGTAGGCAATATGGATGAATTGACAACTGAACAATTGATGGAGTTATTCAATGACGGCGACGAATCATGGTTCTTTACTAACGACTTTCTTGAAGAAATCAACTCTTCTAGTACAACACTTACAGATGAAGAAACCGATCAAACTTATAATAATATCTACACAGGTTATGAATATGTTATGGGCATATTAAATGTTATTCCATCAAAGCCGTACAATTATTTTCAAATGAACAAAAACAAATTCCAAGTGCTATGTCAAGAAGTCACGTCAAAGGGAATTGTGAAAACTGAAGAACTCACAATTGAAGAACAAGTTGGCATGTTTTTGCACATTCTTGGTCATGCTTCAAATATGAGAACTATTGAAACAAATTTTAAGCGGTCGGTTGATACTGTGCATAGAACATTCAATGATGTCATGTGGAGTGTAATTGACATGCGAGGGGACTACATCAAACTACCTACTGTTGACACACCAAGGCATGCATGTGTTGCTAATGGCACCAACTTTTTTCTTTTTAAGGTACCCTCTCTCTCTCCCTCTCTTTGAAAAACTTGGTACATAATGGCACCAGCCATTGTCTAATCTTTACCAGTAAACATCAATTTAGACAGTTTATACATAAAATGTAGGGAAAAAAAATAGGCTTGACTGAAATAATAGAAATATTTCTACAAAATTACAACACTGCCCCTTAATTGTGCCATTTTTAATAAATAGGCTAGAGTGTATATATCTATCTAGGGTGTACCATTTTAATGTTGTGATATAATATTGACTAACTTTTGTACAGGATGCTTTAGGTGCGATTGATGGTACGCACATTCCTGCATTGGTAAAAAGACGAAAGCGAATGGTTCATATTAATAGAAAAAATTTTGTATCACAGAATGTTATGGTTGCAGTTGATTTTGATATGAAATTTGTTTTCGTCTCAGTGGGATGTGAGGGTTCAGCTAATGATATGAAGGTTTTACGTAAAGCAACTGAGAGAGGTGGTTTTACTGTTCAGCAAGGGAGATATTACCTGACTGATGCAGGGTATGCTAACACAGGTCAATTTCTTTGTCCATTTCATGGTCATATGCACCATTTATCATAATTTCAATAAGTTGCTAGATTTATCGATCAGCGGAGGATCTATTTAATCACCGTCATGCCCAACTACGAAATGTTGTCAAAAGGGCATTTGGTGTGGTAAAGAATAGATTCAAGATTCTTAGGATAATGCATCCATATAAATTTAAGAAACAATGTTTGGTTGTTTTAGCATGTTTTATTTTGCACAATTTTATCATAAGACAAAATGAATTACAAAATGACGATGATGACTTTCTGGACTATCAAGAAGAGCTACAAGAGCAAGAGGACGAAAAAAATGAAGAGTCTGATGAAGAGTCAGACGAAGAGAATGATCCGAATGACATACATGTTGGAGATGTGCTACGAACAACTATAAAAAATGCATTGTGGAAAAATATGCAAAACCGAAGAAGCTATATGAATTAAATTTGTAAATGCTTCTTGTAAATTTATTTTTATTGCTATTTTAAGATCTATTATACTATTTTAGTTTACTATTTAATGCTATTTGGATTAAATTTGTTGTTGTTTAATGTTTAATGCTATCATATTTTATGGTTTAATGATATATTTTATGGTTTAATGAGAATTGTATGACTATATTGTATTTTTATTTGGAGAAATTTATTTATCACTATTTTCATTCAACATTTTTGTTGGCTCGAAAGCGTATAGGCTTTTAATACCTAGTTCTACCAAATTCAGTTGCAAGCGTACAACAGAAGTTGGGTATAGCTGGGTGTCGAATCCACAGGGAAGGTGTGATAATTACTGGACTCTACTTAAATTTATGGAAATTCTAGAAGTTGGAAAAAGGTGATTTGGTTATATTTAAAATAATAAAGATTTTTTGGTTTTGGTTTTAGAAAGAATAAAAATAGTTTTCCTAGGGTTTCTGACTTTGTTTCAGTTTAGCCCTAAGGCGTACGGTCCGTACATAATCATGTACAGTCCGTACAGAACCTCAAGTTGATACAATAGTTACTGTTTCTGTGTTGATACTTTTGTCTAGAGTTTCTATAAACCATACCTAAATTCCTAAACCTCAGCTATCGTAATTTTGGCTTAGTAACCGATTACGGACTCAAATATTCCCCTCTTAGGTGCCTTAAACCTCAACTTTCGCTTTTTGGCCTAATTTACCTAAGTCACTTGTTGATTTACTAAAGGTATCCAAGGTCTTTCGACTCGAGAAAAGTTTCATCTTTCGGTACTCCTTGGTTTTACCTTTCGGCTCACAAACCTACCTCATATACTTAGTTTGGTTGGATTAAATATCATAGACTTGTAACCTAACACTTAGACTTGTGCATTCATCTAATGGGTTGACTATTCGATTCAAGCAAGCACAAACTAAGCAATTAAGATACTACTCAACAAGATAAAAACAAAGCATTCAACACAAATTTAAGTAGCTAGCAAGTAAAACTAAACATGAAACTATATCTTAACCCTAGAAACAAAAGAGTCTAAACTAACATAGTCAAAGAGAAAACAAAACAAATAGAAAGAAAAAATAAAAGAGTCTAAACTAACATGAAACTATATCTTAACCCTAGAAACAAAAGAGTCTAAACTAACATAGTCAAAGAGAAAACAAAACAAATAGAAAGAAGAAAGAAATGATAGAACTCCAAGAAAACAAGCTCCAAGCTCCAAGCTGAGCCTCTTCTTTCCAAGCCCTCGAAACAAAATGGAGAAGAATGATGGTATCCCAGAGATAGCCTCCCCAAAGGGGAGATGCCCCCTTGTCCTCCTGCCTCCCTCTCAGTTATAG
The DNA here is from genome assembly GCA_964058825.1 of Carex arenaria. Classification (NCBI taxonomy): domain Eukaryota; kingdom Viridiplantae; phylum Streptophyta; class Magnoliopsida; order Poales; family Cyperaceae; genus Carex; species Carex arenaria. The sequence continues at coordinate 531,290 of CAXKVW010000452.1, read as the reverse complement.
TTATTTTGTGACTTGGGGAGCAAGCAACCACAGATGGAAATGGAAGGTGAATCAATCAATATCTCATGAGATATGACAATAAATTTCCACTGATTCTTTCCTGAAAAGGTTCCTGCGACTTGCACATTACAAATTCTGATTTATAACCTTTCTAAAATTATAGATCTCGTTGTTCTCTTTCCAGCAAGCTTTTATTTGCCTAAAACGGAGTTCGTATGACCAAGATATGGCCAAAATACGAAATGATGTCGAAAGCTGGAATTTCTATATTCATTCTCTGGTACTCTGTCTGCTTTCTGCACGGTCCGTGTACTGCCTCTGTTTCAGCTGTGAACCAAACTTCAAATGGGCATAACTCATTATCCGTAACTCCATTTTCAGTGTTCTATCACTTTTCGGAAAGCTTGCGAAAAGATCTATAATTTACTCCGTTTCTTGAAATTTAAATAGACTTGGGTAGTAACTTGATTCTTGGTATAATTCTAAACTAAATTAAACTAAACTAAACTAAATTAATCTAAATGCATAGAAATTGGTGAAGTTAACCCTAGGCAAAAGTATACATAATTTATGGTCATCAATTTTATTGAATATGTAATTTTTTATGTGTTAATATTGAACACCTTATAGTGTAAAATTTTCAATTCATTGACAAGGATCAAATAAACTTGTCTGCATAATCTTGGTCTATTTTAAGGTGCTAACAAGGTATGGCACAGTATCAAAATTCAACAAAGGTTATACGAGTCATTTCTTATAATTATTATATTTTATTGAAGATAAATGTTTCTATTCTAATTGTTGAAAGTGCCGAACATATTTGGAATAGAGAAGAAGAGTGACCAATTCTTAATTTCACAATTCCTCTATTCCTTTGCTATTCCTTCCCTCACCGAACAGGTCTAATGCGATGCGCACAGATCGGACGGTAGATGAACCCTGCAGATTCAAATTTGAGTCTAACGGGCTTTATATGTTTTTAATAAAAAGGTAAAATGGGTATTTGAAAAATTTAGAATGAGTTTTAATATAAAAAAAATAAAATGGATAAATTTGTGAGTTTTAAAAGTTTAGAGGGGAAATATGTAATTTCAAACTAGAAGGGGAAATACATAATTTTGAAATTTTTGAGGGTATACATGAAATTCTCCCAAGATGTTAAGTGTTGTGAATTTTTTTTTTTAAGTTTCTCATGAACTAATATACATCTTATGTGCATTATTTAGTGTTGTTTTATATAACACCGAATGAATTAAAAAATTTAAACAATTTTCTTATGATCTAAGGATTTGTTAAATTGCATTATTGTCTTTGAAAACCTTCAATATTTGATACTAAATAAATTAAAAAAATATATTTTTTGTATATGTAAGCGAAGCTCTCATGACGAAAATTGGTTTATATGATTTGTATTTGTAGTTTGAAGCTGATATGATTAATTTTGGACCGGAAACATATAACTGAAATATTACCGAAAACGTATTGGTGGATTCTATATAGCTTATGATGCTTTTGTGTCATGAATTTTGTTTAATTTTCTTATGAACTATATAATCATGAACTTTGTTTATTTTTGTTATGATCTATATAATCATGAACATATTACGGAAGACGTAACAAATTACACAAATAAAAAAGAGGTGGGCTACATGTCTTTCCTAAAATAAAGTTCTTGTTTTGCTTCCTAATATTTTATGATTTCAAATTCTAAATAGTCAATCAGAATTGTTTAACATGAAAAATATGACGAGAAGTAAAACAACCTTTTTTATTTCCTAAAGCACCGTAATCCACCTAAAAAAATAATTATTATGTCATAAAATAGATCAATAACTTATATGTTTGGTGCTATGGATTTTTATTAAATTTTCTTATGAACCACATAATCATTAACATATTATCTCCTAATTCAGTAATTCCCAAGCGACAAATTACCGAAAAAAAGAAGATATTGTCCTAAAATAGATCAATAACTATATTTTTTTTTTCAATATACTACGGATACTTGTACATACATTAATTAATAAGAGCGTCAAATAGTATAAAGAAATTATGTTCATCGATTGCATAATGATTAATGACTTAACGGTACTTTACCTGTGTACCAAACGCAAACCGTTTTTCACACACACCTCAAAGCATCAAATTTAAAGCATTCCATAATTCTCACCATATTTTGCTTCACTGTCAAACATAGACCTGTTTACTTGCACATGCACATAACTGATATCTAATGCTATCGAGGAATCCACGTGAATGAATAGGCTCTCTCCAAATAGGACACTTTGAGCTGCCGCAATTCTAATTTCGAAATAGTAAAGACATTTTTGGGCTCTTATCAATTTAATCTTTCTTAACTGGACTGCTGTCTGCTGCCACTATTTTCAAGAGTAAATAAAATATTTATCAGGCTATAGTCTGAAACACTTTTTTTTTTTTTTTTTGAAATCATGGCTATAGACTATAATCAGCAATGGAAGCCACCAAACACACTTTCAAACTCCTATATATATAGGAATAGAAACACTTATAACCATAACATATCATCTATCTCTTTTCCTGTAAAAATAAACGAAATTCAATGTATGCTATAACACTCATTAAACGATCTAAAATTTTAACTGTTGAAATTAATGGTTCGTAACAAATAACCAAAAATTACTTGATTTCATAAAATTTTATTATTAGACTATCTATATGTCCAACAGTATATCTATAGTTTTATTTTTTAATTTTCTATCTTTTTCAAACTGATTCGAAAAACAATGGGGATTGCCGAGATAAATATTCGTCAACCGATCCCTCCCCCCTTTGAAGTAAGCTCTCAAAAGTCAAAACAAAGATGCACATAGAAAATGCAAACAAAATCCCAAAAGAAACATCTCAAAAGCAGTCAGATCAAATTCATATAAGATAAGCAGACAATATTAAACAGACGGGGAATGACAAGGTACGCAATTAAGTAATTGATAAATTTGTAACCTCACAAAATCTACCTTCTGTTCAGCACATATCAAGCAAAACATACTAGGTACTGTATTTTTACTCTAAGCCACGCCAAAATTTAAAGCAAACTCCCCCCCTACAATAGCATCTGTACAAAACGAGCTTTCTTTAAAGACAGGAAAACATTGAATAACTTTCTGTGCCACCATCACTTCACTCCCTGTAGAATGTGACAATTCAAGAAAATATGAGAGGACTAAATGATAAGTCAAGTAAAAGCAAAGAAAAAGAAGGAACAAGGATTCTGGTACCAACTTACTGTTACATTAACTTAAATTTTACCAGTACATTAACTTAAATTTTTTATCAGTACCTTAACTAGCATTTACCAGTACATTAACTTGAACAGAAGGAAGTACAGTTCAGGTCTGAAAAGAGTGAGCCAGGGACAATTAAAAGCAAAATGAAAGTGCCAGGTCAAGTACATCTCAATTCTCCAGTGTGCTTGTGTTGCTATGCCACTTATTATTAATATTAATATTAGTATTATTTAGTTCAAGCCAGATTTTGTAGGGTTTTCCGAGTTAAGTTGAATGTTTGCACAGTGATTCCAGGAAAAACAGCAATGAATCCCATGTTAGTTAGGCATATCTAAACATAGTTTGGAGTTCTATTTGAAATGAAATGTTTGCACAGTGATTCCAGGGTCATTAGAGAACATTTGTATTTGAATAGAGTGAACGAAATTGCTGTTGTCTGGAAAATAAAACAAAATAATCAGTCATTATACCCCTAACAAATTGCCCCTCAAGATGGACACCTTAGTTACAAAGGCAAAATCTTTCAGTAAGCTAAAAGGTCACTTGAATGAAGGCTGAAACAACTAGTAAACTTTCAGGCAAGATACTAAACTTTGTATTGAAAATATCAATATGAAGCAAAATAAGAACACCATTATCTTTTATGGACATAATTGAAAATCTATTTCAAACAAACAAGCATACAAACATACTGTTCTTTCAACATTGTAATTTTGCACTTGAGAAACTGATCTTATGTAAGAAGAGAGAGATCTCAATCAAAGACATCATAGATATATCCAAGGAAACAGTCAGTTTTAGCACTTGATCCAAGATACAAGAGAAGAGCTACCTAAAGACCACTAATTTTAGATTTTTATAGAAAAAAGTGCAAATAACAACACAAAATCTTTCTAGTCTTCTAAATTTTTTGTAGGTTTATTAGCTATTTTTGAATGAGAGGGTTGGATTTCCCCCATCCCGGTTTCCAACCCATGACCTCCCACATCACAGAACATGTGCCTTTGCTACTAGACCAAAGACGGATTCTTTATTAACTATTGGTCTCCTGACTTGTAAGAATCATAACCACTCTACAACAATGCATCACATCCCCAATAAAAGTTGAGTGATGACCTATTTCATTATGCAAAGTAAATAAAAGGAAAATCAAACTTTGTAAAACCAGTCCCTTAAAAAAATACTGCAACAAACCAATTCATCATTAATAGTGTCTACGAAGTGAGTCTGGCTAGTATGACATCGGTGTCATATGACACCAACTCCAAAATTGATTGGATATAGTTCAAACGACTAATCCAAACCGTTCAAACTGATTTACTTTATGAGTGATGTATTTACATGTATTTTTTTTATATTTTCGAATTATTTTAGTATCAAATCAAGCGGTAAAAAATGTTGAAAAATGAATGCATTAAAATTAACTTAAAAACTCACACATTTAACCGCTTGACTTGATACTAAATAAATTCGAAAAATTATGAAATTTGCATGTAACGCACAACTAATGAAGTAAATCGGTTTGGATTCACCATTGGAAGTCGATTTAGTAGATTTTAGAGTTGGTGTTATATAGGCTAAAATGACACTAATGTCATACTAGCCAGACTCCTACGAAGTTGGATTTAATTTGCAGTAATTTTTAATTAGGGTTTCACAACCCAAGTAACCTGTATTCAAGTACTCTTATTCTATGATGTATGATGCATCAAAACTACCCCACCTCCCCCTGGACCCCAAAAAAGGTACTTGAACAATTATATATGAAATTAATAAATTTAAACAACCACAAGCAGTAAAAATAATCAGACACTTACCATTTGATGAGAGATCCAAAAAGGAAATGCTGCATGATTGGGACCTTCTCTAGAACCTCAGCTTTGTACATCTTAAGCAGCCCACTATTCACCTTACTCCATTGTGCAACCCCACTAATGTCATCCAGCATCGGCGAATGCTCAGCAAAAACCCCCTTCTTTGCCTTCTTCACAAAAGATACACAAGCCAGGTACATGTATTCATTTGAAAAATTCTCCAGTATATCAGGGTTATGAATTGATTTCGGCTTCATGTATTTATGATCAATTAACTGCGACGAACCAAATATGAAGGGAAGGAAATGGTAGTCGTCCAGGCCCCACACCCCGTGGGACCCGGCTGGCTCAAGGCAGTAGGTTGCTTGCAACTTGCGCATCAAGTCAAGGTAGGTGATGAACACACGGGTGACCACACCGGGGTAATCCTCTTCTTTTATCAGGTTGAGGCAGGCCAGGCAGTAGAGAAAGGCTGCAAAATTGGTCTCGTGGCCGGTGCCATAATCGATCCGAGTGGCATTGCCAAAGGAATCAAGCAGGTACGGAACCAGTTCAACCTCAGCCGCTTGGAGATCAGCAGTGGAGAGAACTGGCTTGAGAAGGGAGGGGGTTTGAGCTGCGAGGCGCTCATGCCAGAGGCGGTACGCCGGGTTTCCATACCGGGCCTGGTGTGGTAGAGGTGGGATCTGATCAATCCAGTCCGAGAGGGTTTGTACCAATGAGATAAGCGAGGTAAGAACTGGAGAGAGTGGGATCGGGAGTGGGTCGGAGAGTTTGCGACTGCGCACTGAGTGTGATAGAGAGGCGACGAATCCAAGGAAATGGCGGCCAGAGGGTGACTCGCTGAAGTGCCTGATGTCATCGACGGAGGTGATTCGCTTAGATGGGACTTGAAAGTTGTACGGAGGGGATGCAACGGGAACAGGCAGGGGCTGAGGGACTGGAGCGAGGACGATCGCGGCGGTGTTCATAGGTGCGTTGATAGCCGGAGCGCGGATCGGACGGTATGCAGGAGGAGGAGAGACTTCAGTCCATGGCGCAGGGGTCGGAGGCGAAGGACGACAGGTTGGACCGCCACAGTTGCGACACGTGGCGGCGGGTGAGGGAGGAGTGGAGGCGGAGGGAGAAGATTCGTGATCGTGATCGTGATTGTGGTCGGTGTTGGGGTTGAGATCGGACATGGTTTCGTTTCTCTGTTTTTTTTTTTTTTGAGGGAAAGTTTCGTCTCTCTGACAATTAGGCTTAGCGCTGCTATGGCTGGAAGGGAAGAAGAGAAGAAGAGAAAGAAATGGAGGTTTTGAGTAGAATCGATATATTCATATCACCAGGGGTAACAGATATTTTAAGTTTATATCTTGACCGTATAATCTGTTGTAGCACGAATATTGTAGGAATGGGTGCATTGCACTTCGTGCTGGATTGGTCCAGATCTGATTGGACGGCAAGTATCTAAACTCAAATATTAGGTTACCTCAGAGAATTCGGAGTCAGAATCGACAACCTTTGTTTGAAAAGAATTGGCCCGTAGGCTTACTGGGATGAAACCTGAGAAAGCAAATGAATGAATTAATGGGGAATTATGGGCTGACTTGGGCTTGAATGGGCTGTGAAATACGACTCCGTGATCGGTAGAACAGAATTATTTGTCAAAGGCCTAAAAAGTTGCTATTGACCTCACCACGAAATTTAATCTCTCGCTTTCTCAAAATCAGATATGTAAACAGTAAACTGCACTTTTCGATTTTGATCATAGAGCTAATTATATATTGACATTTGTGACTCCCTATATGACCTGGTCAAATAAATGTTTGCTTGAACTTTCAAAAAATAAAGGTTCTAATCCAGCTTTTGATTATTATATTTACTAAATAGATAATTAAAATTCAATGATATTTGAATATATATCAAAAGCCAAACATCATGGTTCTCACTAATAGTCGACATGGCTACAACCACAGCTCATTAGATCCAGCGGATGCTCAAATTTCCAAATATAGGTAAACAAATTGAAAAACTTAAAAAATTTAAAAGAGTGAAATAGATTTTTTTTTTTGTTGTTGTTGAGAAATGCGCCTTTCAAACGATGAACTTATAAATGACAATCTTAGAACTCAGGCCTCCAAATGTAAATACCTTCTTTGCCAATCACAACTAAAAAGAAATGAACATATAAATGAGAAGTTTAAACTCTGTCTTCCAGGGTTATTCCTCTTGCGCTTCTTACTAGAAGCACAGGAATACATTACATAACAAGTCACATAAAGAAATAAATGAAGAATAATAGAAAATGAAGAACAAAAAAAAAATAAAAACCAAAAAGATTATATGCAGAATATATAATCTAGACACATATATATCTATCCTCATGATCAGGCATCCTCTAAACGAGAGGGGTGCACTCCTTTGTATTAGGGTTCCACATGCCAGGAATCAGATACTTCCGACCAGCTAAACCGTTAGCATTATAGCTCGCACCAGTCGTCTTGTCAATCAAAAGCTTACCAGGGTAACCTGAATAGTACCCGGTTCCAAAAGCACCAGGACAAGCGGTGACGGCCTCAAGCGGAGCAAGCTTGTCGCCTTGGAAATACCCATCTCCATAAGGGTTTGTTGCTGTACCGGCTAAAAGGGTTGCTAGACGGATGACCAAGCCGTCCATACCAACATCGCCATTTGGTGCAATCAAGGGCGGGTCCTGGGGCCCATAAACCGGCCTGTGGAAAGGCCATGCACACCCACCGGGGCACTGTGTTGCCGGATTCCCGGCCCAAAGATAGGTGAACTTGGTTCTTTTGTGTTTGCCGGCCAAGGCCCATCTATGGATGCCACAGCTTGCGAGACAAAAACCTTCGACTAGCACGTTCGGTGCCGTGAAAATGGCGGTGATAGAATTCTTGTGGGTCCCATTGTTAGTGGCCAACTGAGACAGGTTTGTCCGAGTGAGAGATTTACCAAAAGAAAGCTTCGTGTTGAAGTACTGACTCCCTAGGGTGATGCGGACCCCACCACCTTTGTACAGGGAGATGGTCTTCCACCACGAGGCGACTGATGGTGCTGGGGTGGAGGCGGAGAGGGATGTGATGAAGTCGGCAACAATGGCGCGCTGAGCAGCGGTGAAGTTGCCGTACCAGATGATGTTGACTGAGTAGTTGCCGGTAAGAAGAGGCCCGTTGTGATAATCAAGGATCAGCGGCTCAGTCGGAACGAGGAACAGCTCGTGCGGGATCGTTGCGGTTGCGAGAAGAGGGAGGAGGAGAAGTGGAAAGAGGTGGAGAAGATTAATCCCCATATTAATTTGGAAAGATTTAAATTTCTTTTTTTCTTTTCTTGAAATGCCAGAGAAATTAAGGTGGTTAAGCTTGAATGGATCAGAGTAGGAGGGCTATATATGTATGTATATATATACATAGATTACAGAGCGATGAAATATGAGGAGAAAATATGTTGTACACACGTCGTCGCCGGTTACATGGTCGGCAATATTATGTGTGATTAAATTTCCAATGGAATATATATAATACTTTGGCAATTAAAATAACTGAATATAAATATATATATATGTATGTGGCCAAATTAAGCATAAAGGCGTTCCATTGTTCGTTTTCCTTCTTCTCCATTTTATTAATTTAATTTAATTTAATTTTTGTGTGGATAGAAATTAACTTAAGTGGTTCAATTTGTTGCATTGAACGGCATTAACGAAAATTTCCTATAATTAATAACATAATTTTGAAATTATATGCAGTTAACTTTTACCTTTTGGGATCGTCCAAATTTGTGAATTTCCTGTTGTATTGTTTTGTATCAAACTTTTTAAAAAATGTTACAATTTACAAAACATAGATATAAAATTTCTTCCTGTTTTTTTAAAGTTAAATTATGACAATTAAATCATGATAACCCTTTTATTTTCTGATTAATCTTGCGATTGATGATGCGACCGTTATTCATTACATGATATTTAAATTATTTATTGTACATGGTCTCAATCAATTCACGCACCAGAAAAATGGGCTTTGGGCTTTGACCCTTTATATATAGAGAGAGGAAGGAGACCGGAAAGTTTTAAAAATTATATACACGCGCGGTTCATTTCCACATATTCATATATAAGAATTTTTTTTTCACAAGGCTAGAAAATTTGATATATCACTTAAATTTCTTTTGAAATGAATATTTTCTATTTCGAGAATATAGATTCGTTGAGAAATCAAGACATTTGCACATAAGTAAATCATGAGGACGAATGCACGTTTTAACTCTCCATATAAAACAACATTCTCAACTTTGATCAGACATACGATTCTTCCATCGCTTCGCATATCAAAATAGTGTAGATTTTTCTTGAACATTAATTTTAATTTTTTAATCAAGATTTAATGTACTTAATTTGAATTTTAAATTTTTTATTTGAATCCAAAAATTCTAGTTAAGAAATTATTTTTTTGAGGAAAAATAAGGATAAGCCCTCATTTGATTGACTAAAACGGTTACAAGAATGTTGTACCGTAGTACAAGGAAAAAGTTAAAAGCACAATTTTTTTTTGAAATATGTATTGGGTTAAGTCATCCAACATATTACAAACTCTTATGTATTAATACAGAAATTTTTTTCATTTTGTGAGTTTCAAATCCATAATTTCTTACATAGGAGCCATATGTCTTTGCTACTAAATTAAAGACAAATTCTTAAAAACACAATAGGGCTCATATGATTGAGCCCTATGACAATGAAAGTAAATCTAGCCTACAAATCCTGGCAGTATACCAGAGTTAAACAAAAGAAAAATGAAAGAAAGTTGAATCTAAAAACAAAATGTGAGCAAGTCCTCATGTCTCTTGTCAATCTAGATCAATCCTCCATGTGTTCTTACTCTCATCTGAAGGGTGGAGATGAAAATAGACAAAATCAGAACAGACGAAGGCCATAAACAGACTAAATTGGATTTATACCATGCGCTGGCCCCCAAATTATTTGTTTTTAACATTAATTAATTTAAACAACTAATTACAAGTTAATCTTACTGTCTTTAACAGCTGCATAATTAATCCATTGTTTTAGTAGCATGCCTTACAGTATGACATATCATTACATGCACAATTTTGATCGATTCAATTGGTATTTTGGTTCTTCTATGTCGGTTATCATTTGGTCAAGAGTCAAAAATACCAATGATTTTATTTTTCTTTATACCAGTTGGAACAATTATTTTGCTTAATAACTTTTCTTGTGTAGTTGTTTGATTAATTAAATTTCGGAATGATATTTGTATTCCGCAGAGATATTATATTATATATAAAAGAAAGATGTTTCCTTTACAGAAAAAGAAAATTATTGGTCATGGTCAATATAGACATGGGAGCAACTAATCATGGAAAAAAAAAAACACCAAAACCATCAATCTAAATTTCTGGAATTGACAAGTGGCATCAAGCCATCAACTAAGTTTTTCACAATTTGAATTTTTTATTGTTATCGCTCTGACATACTTTTTTTTTGTTTTGTTTTCAGAGTTCCTCATAAGTCGGTTTTCCGGCATATTAATATTAATTTGAATTTTTTAATTTCACAGGTCCTGTTTTTCAGCCAAAAATGTATCAGAAATTCGTAATAGAAAAATCAACTCAGCTCCGTTTTCCCTATATAGTGAGATTTTTGAATTAAAGATGCGTCAAGTTAATCAGGTACGAGCTTGTAATTCTATGGAAATTGAGCTGTAAATAGGTATAAAATCAGAATGCTCGCGGGATTGTTGAGAACTAGTACCAGATCAGGACCAGCTCTGGATGCGGTACTGGTACATGTTCTATTCTGCCAGGGACTGATTAGCAAATTCCTAAATTTTCTGAGATTATCTAATAAAATTATGGGTATTCCATAGATGTGTAATTGCGTAAAAGAGCAAGAGAAATGTATAACGAACTTGTTGGTACAACCTTTACAAACAGTTTTGATCTTGTTTGGTACTCTGAAAATGTCATTGATTTTTTACTAAATTAGAAACAAGGCGTACATTACATGCTTTTTGTTGATATTCCTGTTCGTAGATTCTACGCAGAGTGCTGATGATTCCTGTATAAAAATGATTGCATCCAACATTAATTATATACTCATTTAAGCGTGAGAACAAGAGGACTTGCACGTGTGTAGAGATGCCAATCTTATCTCTTTCGTTCCAATAATTGGAACATCGATCTCATCAAGATAGTTATTATGTATCTTGAGTGGTATAGGTAGGTTGGAAATAGATGCCGTACGGTTTAGACCAGCAATATATTTGATTTCTTTTTTTTATAAACCATAAATAAAAAACAGAATTTTAAAAAACCAACTTTGTTTTTTACAAAAATTATGAGTGCCGAATAGCCTATTAGGCACGAATCATTTATTATTATTATTTTTTGTGCTGAATAGCATATTCGGCACCGAAGAATTTCACAAAATTTCAGCATAAACTATAACACAAAAAGTGAATAAATTCGGCACAGAAAAAAAGTAAATAGTTTGTGCTGAATAACTTATTCAACACTTATAGTTGTTTTTTTTTTTTTATGGTTTATAAAAAAATCCAATATATTTAGAATATCTCCACCTTTCAAATTATTGATATAAAAATATTTTTGAAGTTAAATAACAAATAAAGTGAAAGTGTTCAACGTAGATCATCACTTATATTGCCGTTTCGCCATTGGAAGCAGGTAAGTAGGGCGTCAACTGGTACGGTAAGGATTGGATGGAAGCACTTTGATATCCGTATTCGTTACAAATTGTCTTTATCCGTACTCTAATTTTACCCTCTACGAATTGCATTACATATACCCTACCCTTACCCGTTATGGTTGTTGGATAATGAAATGGTAGCGGATAAATAACGGGTAAAGCTAATATAATAAAAAATACTATTTACAAAATAAAATTTACAAAACATTCATTTCACAAATATATATACGTATTTTAAAGGTTTAAACTTTATTGGGATTTGCTGAAATTTATTTACATATTTTAATGGTTCATTAAGCGTAACACAACTATCAAGAATAGTTGGAGAATGAATATTAATTGCTCATTAATATATATAATTTTTTTATTATTATCTGATCGGATAATGGGTATGGAATATGTTTTATCCGTACCCTTATTAGTTTAGATAATGAAAAAAAATATTTACCCTATTCGTCTTATCGAATATTGTACGAATCATGTAGACGAATAAAAGGATGTCATTGACACCTCTATGGGTTAGTTCCCATAAATTTTATTTTTTAAAAATATACCAAGTTTACTGGGGTGAATGGAAAAGGCAATTTCTATAGTATTAGTAGCAGCATGTAAGTACACAAAAAAAATATACGCGGTACGTGTTCAAATTATATATTAGGGCTCAGTGAATCTATTAGCAATAGATCTGCTAGTAGATGTAAAGAGATCACTTGTCTTTTGGAGGCAAAATTTTTCTGCTCTAGTACGGTTGACACATGGATTCAAACAAATTTAAATATTTAAATATTAGTTTTAATTTTGCTACAGACTTATATATTAGTAACTCAATAGTAGAAAAATCTTGCCTCCTATGCAGGCAGAGGATTGGTTCCCTTAAAAATCCCCGTACGACGGAGTCAAAAATCGGACAGAGATCACCCGCCCCCAGTGAGACTGACAAGTGGATTCAGACGGATTTATAAATTTAAATATCGGATTTTAATTTTGATATGGCCCACGTTTCAGTGACTCAGGGACAGAAAAATCTCCGTCCCTCAAAAATCAAGTAGCCGACTTAGATTTTTCTTGCACTGTGTGGATCCCATTAGTTATTAAAACCAAGAGCAAAGCGTTATGATAACAATTAACAAGAGAACAATCAATTGGCTAAGAATTGCCAGCTGGCGATCTATTGCATGGTCTTATGAAAGCAGGGCCTGGCAGGGGGGCCCACTATGTCAACGAATGAGGACTGCGTACGTGCACAGAGATAAATAACGTGGGCCCACTGTTGCTGGCCTGTTAATTAGTTATTATTATTGGGACTTTAGCCTATCATTGCTTCCTTTCCTTTGTGTGTGGGTCATGCTAAGATATCAAATACCTGATATCAATCCAATACCCTTCCATCAATAACTTAAAAAGAAAGAATAATTCATAAACTTCTGCTCCATCAATATTCAATACCCATCTCCTGTCCTTTCTGATAAGGTCACAAGGCCTGCTAACTGCCATGTTTAAACATATTTATTTTCTCTATATTTTTTGTTTGTTTTCAAACAAGTAACAGTCTAATTAGAATTTTCAGACCTGGTTATATATTTTTTCCTTATATAACTAACTCATATTATTGAAATTATTAGGAGAGCAGTAATCTGGAATATCTGGCTTGATAGGAATCGAATTATTTTTAAAGAATGACAGGTACATTTGGTGCGAAATGTTGGGAGTAAAATCTTAGCAATAGTTAGATTTTGTGTTTTGAATCAAAAATATGATTAAACCTCTCAATTAAACTTAATTCTTTCTATTGATGTGAAGAACCTGACAGGAGGTACGATAGTCACTTTCACAGCAGATTTGCAGGTTTCAACCCCTACGCATGGAGTCGTGATCAGTGGGGATGAGGATAGTACTACGCACGAAGATGACAATTATGGTCCTTGGAGGTGGTGGAGCAAGTATAGAATATTAGGTTCTTTGATTTTTTTTTTTGCTTTAATTGTGTCACAAGTTTTGAGTTTTTGGTCTTATATGGTTGTCTGCAAAATATGTGAGGGAGTTTCTATGATGTTATTATCAGTTTTAGTTAGGGTACTAGACTTAGTATATGATTTTTGATTTGGTGTTTGTTATGTTATATTCGGCACTGCTGGTGCTGAGAAAATATTGCTTATGGTTTCGTAATAGAAATCGGTGGTTTAGTCCACTTCTTTCAAAAAAAAAAAAAAAAACTCATCCAGAGGTAATATATAGCACTAAACAACAAGGGGAACTAGGGGTTTTAAATTTAGATTTAATGAATAAGGCCCTTCCTGTAAAATGGTGGGTAGGTACTCTTCTTTTGGAAATAACTTGTAAATAAAACAGATAGGGGTCGATGATGTGATAAATAAATACAGCTGAAATTTTGGAAATTAAATCTGCTGCGATTCTCGAAAAGATCGCAGGAACCTGCTTTTTCATATTCAACCTTTAATTATTTTTGAGATCCGTGCAAAAAAAAAAATCAGTTTCTTTCGAGATTTGTGAATTCCAAAAAATTAAAAGTTGAATATGGAAAAGCAGGATCCTGCGATCCGTAAAAATCACAACATATTTGTTTCTGAAACTTTGATACTGCTCTTTAATGGGTCAGTCTCTGAGCTCAGTATCTGATTGGTGATGTTGGATGTGATGTCGAGACCTTATATAGGCACTTGAGTTTTTGTTTTCGGGTAGTTTACATTTTTTTTTCTCTTCTTACTATGGACTTTGTATTTTCTTTTTTATATAATGGAAGGACATTTGTTTGTGCCTATTTTTCCAAAAAAAAAAAAAATACAACATATAGTTAACATAGGGATCAATAAATAAGTTAACAATGGTCAATCCTGGAAATTTTGGATAGATGGAATTGAGATTGTGCTTTAATGAGTATTTTTTCAAATTTATTCTCTATTGTTTCTAAACCTTATATTACATTAGCTGAAGTCATGTCAACAGGTTGTATGCAAATTCAATTGGATAGGCAATTATTAGGAACTCTTTAGTATAATGGAATCAATTACAAACTAAATTGAGTACTTTCCAAATGTCTTCTCTTGAAGAAGACAACATTGAATGGAGATGGTCTTTTGTCACACTCCGAGACAACCCGTCACGTATTTCTACGCAAGGCGTATGCACATCACATACCTTATCAATAACAATATAAATAAAGCCACATTTATCTCATAAACAAAAGAGTTGTACAAACGATCACGGCCGACATGGCTAGTAACACAAACACTGCCCTGCCGACTCAATGTATCAATTATTGAAAAGCAAAACTAAACAACATGTGGCCGTTCATCATTATTCATATCTTCCCACTTAGTCTCACTCTTGTACCTGCTCGGATCCTTCCTCTTCGTTACCTAGAACCCACATAAAAGTGGAACGGGTGAGAGATCGAACCTTCTCTCAGTGTGGGATTTAGTTCCAGCCTAGAGCTTATAAAACTCTTACTTTTTCTCACAAATATGAACATATAAAATAACAATGCGTATGCTTATTCTAATGCAATGCATATCCTATCTTCACTTATGGTTTTTCATTTGTTTTCAAAATTCCGTTAATCCATTTCGTGTGCCTCACTAGACGGTGAATTCATATGCCGCTAGGTCTTGGCGGTGATAGGACCGCTTCTGCCTACAATCGCATACGTGACATGACCATCTCCTACAATCACGTATGCGACAGGACCGCATCAGCCTACAATCACATCCGTGACAGGACCGCTTTCGCCTACAGTCACGTTAACGAGGGGTCTAGTCGAACACCGGACCCAATGTATACATCCCAATATGCAAGCATATTGGCCCCTGTTCAGTTCCAACATTCGTTCTTTTCGCGTACATTCATTCAATCACAAAAATCCATGCCATGCTCAACATATGCAATTCATGCAAGTCCTTTGGTCAAAGTATGAATCATATCATCTCATGCAATTTATTTATGGTCTACTTGGTCATACGAATGGTTCGAAAACAACATGCATAAATTCCACTAATGCCATGGAAATAAACAGTTAAATGACAAAGGACAAGTAAAATAGCTTTATAAGGTCTAGAAAACCCGCACCTGTTGTCGTGGGACAGTTTACTCCTGCCTCTACGTTACTTCTTACTTCAGAATTCGTACCTAGACCATATTCATGGATTCTAAATTAATATCTATATATGTTTCTATTTATCTATTTCTAGTCTTACTGTTGTTACCTATAACAAGGTTACTATTTTTTCATGTTTTTCATTATAAGAAATATATAACAATTACATGATTAATACAAAAATAAGACTAAGAAAAATTCTTCCTGTCGAGATATTAAATTATGAATGCTTACTATTACTTTTCAGAATAAATATAATTAATTTGAATCAACAATAAACATATTAATGATCACAAAATATTTCTATATATAATAAGATTTTCAGAATATATTATAATAAGTTATTTATTAAATATATGATCATAAATGAATATCAAATTAACTATAATCAAAATAATATTCTCAGATTTTTAATATAACTAAGGAAATTATTACTAATAAATGATATTTTCAGATTATAATAGTTTCAAAGAGGGATCCGATTAGATTATTGATCATTTTCTAGAATATATACCTTTGTAATAAAAACAATTTTAGGGTTATCGGTGAAAATGTTTCATCAATAAAATAATGCAATCTTTATAATAAAAATAGTTTTAGCGTTATCGGTGAAAATTTACCATATAATAAACTAATAACAAACTTTATAAACTTCGGTGGATATTCAAGGCTAATTGAACTTATGAGATCTAAGGATATATTGAATTATCATTTAATAAATAATTTGATGCAATTTCAGAATGCTCTTACAAATCGAAATCATTTTTCAATTCAAAATTTTAATGAGAAGAAGTATATATTTTAAATACCATCATGTACATACATAGATCAAAATAATTTATTTGTATCATTCAAATGAAGAATTCAACAAAAAGATATATCCTATTCTAAGTTATAAAAATTATATGACAATTTGTATATCGCAAATGAATAAAAATCAGGAGAATAGGTTTAGAATTTTATAACCAAAGGAATTATTATAAACTACAAAAATTTCGGATTATAATATCATAAAGAGAGATTTTCAGTTTATAATTTAAATAAATACAATCATGAATCCCTACCATCTAAGAACAATACTTATCATATATAATTTAGAGTACCTTAATGCAGACGACTCTCGGTTTAGGGCCCTCTTTGATTGATGTGAAGAATGAATGAGAGAAATGGGGATGGTCTTGAGACAAATTAGAAATGATAGGATTTAAAAAGCAGATTTATGGTTTTAATTAAAAGGGGAATCGGACATAATAATTATAACAGGGACATGATCAAGGGTGCGGGGTTTAAACAAATTAATATAGGGGAACGGTTATATCTGAAAGGGTGGCTGATGTAAGGGTGCGTGTGATTTATTTCTAATTGCAGATGGTGATATTTGGTAGTTACTATTTCCATTTTAGTAATCATCATGAATAAGATTTTTGACTGCCGAAATATATGCTTAATCGATAAATTTACAGATGCAAACTAATTATATATGTCATATTGTCATACTATACGGATATCAATCAATCAATCGGCCAGTTTATACATATACATACTAATATTTATATGTTATATATATTATACGGATATCAATCGGACCCCATAATTTCTATTCTTGGAGGTTAATTGTGAGTTACTTATTACAGTAATCTATTTAACAAAAGAAGAAGAAAGAATATATAAACTATATAATTGTACTTAAATTTAATATTTTAAAATTCAAATACATGAAATTATATAATCGATTATATTGTTTTTTTTTTTCTTTTAAATAATATTTTCAATTAGACCATACTTCAAAATACATGGCGTTACATTCTTCCGCCCTTCAAAAAGAATTTTGTCCTCAAAATTCAAATACTAATTTGTATTTACTATTATACATTAAAAATTTAACTAATCGAGGAAGTGAGGAAGTGTTATAAATAATTATGTATTTAAAGTATATGGATAATTATGCGTGCTCTCCAAACTCTTTTTATTTTTGAAATCCAGGTAGCGACTACCAGGTGTGCGTGCTCTCCTAACTCAAGATGTGTGTACATTAGATCGGTTCCTTGTTTGGACTCTCCTTTTACAAAGTGTTTAAACTTTCTAGTATTGATTTGTATAAAATTTATCTTACTTTAAATAAGCTTTAAAATGTACCTAGTCGTAATGAAGTGTTACATGTATACTTATAATAATCGTTACGTTTTCTCGGGATGATTTATGATAATAACTAAAAAAAAGTTGACGGGACGGAATGTTACATCTTCAAAGGGAGTATTTTCTGTCCACTCATTTTTAAGCTTTTGATGATGATATTAAGAATACTTAATTTGATTCCTTGTGGATTTTTATACTTCCTTTGAAAATTAAACTTTTTATATAGTTGGTTAGAAAAAATAGAATATGAACTAAATATAATCTCATTAAGAGGGGGTTGGATTGAATCTGATGAATGTCCTTTTGTGAGAAAAAATAAAGTGCAGATCATTTATTTATAACTTGTTCTTACAATCTTACGTAGTACAAATTTGGACTTGGATTGCTAAGTTCCACAATTTTGGGTTTAGATGTAAATCTGTAAAAAAAAATTGTGGGAATTAGGGACATATATATACCCATAAAAGATAAACCATTGATTGAATTAAATACTTGGGTTGTATGGTTGGAAAAAAACAAATTATATATGCTTTAGAAAAACATACAATCCTTAAGGATTCCCCAAAAACCATTCATTGAGTGTAATTCGATCAGCTCAATAAAAATATAGTTTGTAATGAGCTATATATCATCATGGGGTTTTTGGTGATCAATTGCTTTCATTATGTACAGAATGAGTGTTGACTCAGGATTTGACTTCATTATAGCGACTCATTCATTCATTCTGTGCATGCAGTACATGCCTTCAGGACGTAACTTGTCCCAATCATTAATATATTGCATATCTGTGTCAATAATTGGTTGTCATTTTGAACTTTTTTTTCAATTTTAATCCAAGAAGGTCAAATCATGCATTATTTGATGTTATCAACCAGAAACCTTATCCTTGTTTATATATATATACCTTATTCCATTGTCGGTCATTCTTGTCATGCAAAAATTGTACTAATTTTTGAAATAGTTTTAATCGATTGATTTTCATACGGAAGATAATTATAGTTAACAAAATAAGGCTCTTCACTTCATATAAATTAGAAAGGTTTTTTTTTCTTCTTCTTGAGAATGGGTTATATGAACAACAAATTTAATTATGTCATGACGATCGACAAAAAAAAATTATCAAAATAAAAAATATAGAATTATAACAATTTTTTTATAGTTTAGATATGTTTTGTATTAAATTAGGGTAATATGCATGGTGACTAATTTGAAAAATTAAGTAGTATGATATTATCTGCACTTGATTTATAATCAAACGATTTTAATAATGCACTTGATGTCTTGATATATATACAGAACATATCTTCAATTTTATACTTTTATTCTGATAAAAAAATTAGTGTTTTTTTATTGTTGTTGCTGCTGTCAAAATAAGTTTGAGGGTCAATATCTCCAGGGGCAGATCTAGGATTTTCGTGGGAGAAGAAAAATAATATCAAATCGGATTTAAACCCATTAACTAATTAGGTACTCGTTAAAAAATAATACTTTAATTTGTACTTCCTAATACTCTTACTTGTAAATTCTGATGTTTTAACCTATAATTTTTATTACCAATCATAATTCATGAAATTTATTTTAATTATAACATTAAATTTAATCCGAATTACAAATCAAACAGAGGAGGCAAACAAAATTTTAGAGAGGACAAAATCGATTGAAACGTCTAATTTTCCCTAAAATTCAAAATCCGAAGGGGCAGCTGCCCCCACTGGATTCACATAAGTCCGCCCCTTAATATCTCAAAAAAAAAAATTTCTCTTCTTGTCATTACTAAATTAGGTTACTTTTTCTCTTCTTGTCATCGGAAGTTGAAGTTTCCATTTTTTTTACAGTACGCTACATTTTTATTAGCATCAATATTGATTATCTAAAAAATGGTGAATTATGTTCGAGAATAAGGAAAACTGGATATAAAATAGTTAAAGTATGTAAATTGTATTGTCACATTCAATGGAATGTAGTTGCTGGTTTGCCAAACAAAAAGTTGTCAGAAAATAGCTCATTAAGGGAAGAGAAATTGGCAGAACAAGATATTCAAAACAGAGGATTATAGGTAGAAATCTTAATTCTTAGCTCACATTTTGCATTTTTACAACTCAACATTTCACGCTTTCAAAGGCTATACACAATAATATATAACTTCACTTCTTAGAACACTAAAAAGAGTAAAAACTTGTAATTCTAAACACTAAACTTTAGTTATATCCTAAATTGCTCTTCTTGGTTTATACCAAAGTAGCACATGTCGAAGTCGCCGGATCGAACAGTGCCGGCACAAGGTACTTTCTCCCATGAGCTCCGTTCGCGTTATAGCTTGCTCCTGTGGTGGGGTCCACAAGCAGAGTGCCAGCATATCCCGAGAACGCTCCCTTCCCATAGACACCGGTACATGCTGTTGCTGCCTCCAATGGCGCCTCCTTTGGGCCCTGGTAAAACCCGTCACCAAAAGGGTTTGTCACAGCACCGGCTATCATGCTTGCAAGATTAATCACCATTCCATCCAACCCGACATCGGCGTTAGGTGCCACCAGCGCCGGTGTTTGTGGGCCGTAAATGGGCTTGTGAAATGGCCATGCACATTGGCCGGGGCATTGGGTTGCTGAGTTACCGACCCAGATGTAGGTGTATCCAACTTTTTTGTTTGAGCCATGGAGACCGCACCGACTCATGCAGAAACCATCGACTGTCACGTCTTGAGCAGTGAATACCAGCGCAATCCCGCCCTTTCTAGGCTTGGCATGAGCCGCGAGCTGGGAAATTTGTGACAGTGTAAGTGATCGGCCTAAGGAGCACTTGTCATCTGTGATTTGGTTGGCAAGTAGCATGTTGGTACTTTTCGGGCCATTGTTTTTGACAGTTTTAGAGAGATAAAATCTGTCGATGGTTTTCCACCACTGTGCGACGGATGGGTTTGGCACTCGCGTGGTGGTTGTTAATGAAAGGATAAAATCTGAGATGATCGATTTCTGAGCAGAAGTGAACTGGCCATACCAGAGTACCGAGATAGGGATGTCTCCCCGGAGCACAGCCCCTTTGTGGTACGTTAGGAGGTCAGGCTGCGGTTGGTACAGCTCGGTTAGCTTTCTGGATTGAAATCCTATAGTTACACTTGCAAGGGATGCAAGCAGAGCAAGTAGAAGAGTGGTTTTAGATAGTAGGCTTGGAGAAGACATTGTAGGGAATGAAAAAAAATTATTGTATGGTTGCTTCTATTGAATGTGGTTTGTTTGCTTGAAGTTGAAGTGTTGATTTTAGTTGTGAGGAAATGATGAGGGGAAGGGATGGATTTATATAAAGAGTAAAGAGCGAAATGACGCGTGTGGATTGGAATGAAAGGGGAAGAAGATTCCTCTCAGCATCCTGCATTGAAGTTTAACAAATTAAGAGAGCCTGTTAGATGGCAGCTGTTATCGATCTCAATCTTTATTTGATTCGTCCAGTCAAACCATCCCCAATACAAAAATACTAACTGTTTTGTTTTGCCATCCTATAATTGAATGACAAACCTTGGTTACATATCTGAATTCAGCTGCGTGAAATTACAAAATATTTTTCTTTTTGCCAAAGAGGCAATTAGGCTAATTAAAAATTAAGCAATTTTGTTTTGTCGATTGCAATAAGCAATTGAGCCTCTTTTTTAGAGAGGCATTTTGTTGGGTTAGGCTGAAATTTGTTATTGGGCTTTTTTTTTTTCTTCTCTAAAGTGTGCTTATTCTTATTTCCTTTTTGGGATTTCTGTAAAGAGAGAGGTAGCTTGGGAAATATCACAATTGACCCAAATTTTATATTGGCTTATTTATCAGGGTTATGTAGTAGGAATGAAGTTGTACGCCTACCTCTTCAATGCAAAACGGTAATATCGTATATTAGTTTTACAGGGGATATAAATGAACTTTTGCAAGTTAAATAACGCTATCCATCATAATTAAATATTTGGAACGTGTGTTATAAGCCATCCATAATTAAAAAAAAATTATGAAACCAACGTGATTATTTTATTTTACAAAAATCATAAGAACTGAAATGACATTTCGGTCTGCTATTTTTTTTTAATAGAAATGGCATTTCGGTCTCATATGATTTCATAGCTTTTAAATGAGACCGAAATGCCATTTCAGTTCTGAAAAAAAAAATGGCAGGCTGAAATGACATTTCAGTTCTTATAGTTTTTAAAAAAAAATAATTTTCATAAAATAATTATTTATGGTTTATAAAAAAATCATATTTTTACTGGAGTTCGTGAAAGTCGTGCTTAGTTTCAACGGTCTTGGTATTGGGCTGTCATTCAAAATTCTAGGTTAATAATAATTTTCTATTCGAATTTATTGTTAACGTGTCTTCAACAATTCTAACTATTCACAACAATTAGCCTTAAATTTTATATAATTATATTAATGATATGATATTTCTGCTATGCATAATTAATGGTGACCCGTGATGCATGAATGATCTAGAACATTTAATTAATTTTGATTTATATCAAACTATATTTAATTTACATAAAATTTGATCGATAATGTATAATGCGTGAGGCTATCATAGTATGCGCATTAAATAGCAGTCTGCCGAAATTTTTATAAATATACAAAATCAGAAATTAATTTAACAATCTATACATTTTTTTAACCGAATTCGAAAACTATCCATACCGATGAGCAGCTGATCAGTTACAAAGTCCCAAACCGATAAGTAGAATGCTTGAACCGATGAATAAGTCATCGGTTTTAGTCTAGCATGGTTTTTGATGCTATCTGCACACTTTTCGAAACAACGAATGGCTCAGATTAAAACAACGAACGATTCAGATTGAAATACATTACAAAATTTTGAAACCGATGAGCTGTTCATCGGTTTTGAATTAAAATATTTTTTCATTTTTTTTTATTTAATTAGAAAATATTATAATTTATTTATTTTTTATATTAAAATATTAGAAATATTTTTATATTTTTTAAAAATTAGATAGAATATAATATAATTTGATTTATTAGAAAAACTTAAACAAATAATCCGGATCAATATTTTTCAGATCGGATTGTTCATAGCTGTAAGAAAAATTAAAATATTTATTTGTGTGTTATTAGAAAAAAATAAAAATGTTTTGAATCTGAATTATTGATCCCAGTTCAAAAGTCACTTCTAGGTAAATATAGAAAATATTATGGTCTTTCTATTTTTGAAAAAATAAATTTTTTCAAAAGTTTAAAATATTTTTTTATTTTTGAGTAATGATTACATGTATGAAAACTTTTTGAAAATTTTTATTTTTTCAAAAATAGAAAGACCATAATATTTTCTGTATTTACTTAGAAGTGACTTTTGAACCGGGATCAATAATTTAGATTCAAAGCATTTTTATTTTTTTCTAATAACACACAAATAAATATTTTAATTTTTCTTACAGCTATGAAAAATCTGATCTGAAAAATATTGATCCGGGTTATTTGTTTAAGTCTTTCTAATAAATCAAATTATATTATATTCTATCTAATTTAAAAAAAATATAAAAATATAAAAATATTTCTAATATTTTAATATAAAAAATAAATAAATTAGAATATTTTCTAATTAAATAAAAAAAAAATGAAAAAATATTTTAATTCAAAACCAATGAAGAGCTCATCGGTTTCAAAATTTTGTAATGTATTTCAATCTGAATCGTTCGTTGTTTTAATCTGAGCCGTTCGTTGTTTCAAAAAGTGTGTAGATAGCATCAAAAACCGTGCTAGACTAAAACCGATGACTTATTCATCGGTTCAAGCATTCTGAAACCGATGATGGATAGTTTTCGAATTCGGTTAAAAAAATGTATAGATTGTTAAATTAATTTCTGATTTTGTATATTTATAAAAATTTCGGAGTAGTCTGTGTTATAAATTTATATCTTTGTTTTTAAGATCTAATATATCTTAATTGTTCTTCTTCAAATAAAAAATGTAATCGCTGATCAAATTTTATATTTTTTTTAGATTTTTTTTACAATCTTTTAGACCGGTCGAAAGTCATTTCATTTGAAAATTATGAAGCATTCAAAAATAATAAGTTTCTACCTATCTAAAAAATAATAAAAATTGTAAAAATATAAAATTTGATGCAAGTAGATTTCCATATAGAGATCATGTTTAAGAATTTAATTGACTATTTGAACTTTAAAAATAAAAATATTTTTCTATAATACAGATCAATATGTAATATAATATTATCATATAGCCTCAGTCAAGTATATATGTAACTAACTTACTAATATACGACAGTGACTACAAGCCCATCATCAAATGTATCTTTCTGGTCCTCTCAACAAGTGTTTTACAACTATTAGAAGGGTTTAGAAACCATCTTATTCAAGACAATAAATAAATTTCCTGATTGTGAAAAATCTCTGGAAATTATAAATATTTGCAATCCACTCAAATTTTTTGTAATAATCTCTTCGGTTTATATATTTATCTAGGTTCTAAACAACGATTATCGTGTCATCGCGAAAATGCTAAATAAAAAGTTACCGCGAATAGCGTATCTATAGTGATAGCTATCATACACAGTGTTTTTTGTTTAAAAAATTATATTTTATATTTCTACTAATTATCAACATTATTGTCACACCCCGTGACAACCCGCCACGTATTTATACGTAAGGCGTGAGCATATTACACACATCATCAATAAAATAAATAAATATATATTGCCACAAATTTATATATAAATCACACAAAATGTATTCTAACACAAAGGACACAAATGGACACGGCTATTATATAAATGTCTCATAGCCATGTTCATTCTATGTATTCAAACAAACCAAATAAACAAACTAAGTGGCAAAATAATAATTATACTCGCTTTATCTTCCAATTTTACTCCTCACCTCACCTAGCCATGTTATCTTCGTCACCTGGAACCCACATAAATAAAGTGGTACGGATGAGAGTTCGAACAAAACTCTCCGTGCGGATTTTTAGTTCCAGCCCGGATCTTTGTGAAATTAACTTTAAATATCAAATATACATTTCTCATTCAACTTTAATTAAAGGAAATCTATCCAATGATGCACCAATTTAGTTATTTATTCAAAAACATATATTTATCCTTTTCATTTCCTAACTAAGCGGTGCATCCAGCTTTCCGCTAAGTTTTAATTGTCTCACTAGACGGTGCATCCAGCTCTCCGCTAGGTATTGACCGTCTCACTAGGCGGTGCATCCGGCTTTCCGCTAGATATTGACCCGTGACAGGACCGCTTTCGCCTGCAGTCACGTTAACGAGGGGTCTAGTCGATTACCGGACCCGATGTATACATCCCGATATGTAAAACATATCAGCCCCTGTTCACTTAATCGATTGTATTCTAGCCATTTTATATTCACATATATAACGCTCATTTCTAAAATTCATTTCAATAACATCATGGCATCTTTCCTTAGATTTCCAAATTCACCATTTAACATCACAAAATAACAGAAATAAAATATTGAACCAAATGGTAAAGTAATTTAACAATTATCCGGGAAATACACCGCACCTTGAATTTCGTAGATTCCTCGAGCGTACTCTTCACGTTCATTACGTTCCTCAATCTCTAGACTTGAACCTAATTGTTTAATTCAAACTTTAATTAATATAGTTTATAACTAACAAATATTTTATTGTTTAATTATCTGCAACTAAATGATCATAATTTTAAATTCATTGAAATACTAAATTAAAAATTTAACCAACTGGATATTTTTAAGGAAGAAAGATACGAAATGACAAAATCTTAATTAACTATAAAATACGTTTGTATAATTAGGATAACTGAGACTAATATTTGATGAGTGAAAAGTTGTAAAGTAAATTAATTTATAAGTGAAATAAGTAATGCATATGGTCTGTTACAGTAAAAGAATGACAAAAAAATAATTAGGATAAAATACATGTGAACAGAAACATAAAAATTTTAGATAGTATGTAGAAATTAAAGATACAGTATATGATAATTAACGAAGATAACACATTAAATATACCTTAGTGAAAAGAGAGATATAGGAACACCAAACTTGAAGCGGTTTTTACAACAGAGAACAGTGAGATTAATTTTTACAGAACAGACGAAAGGAGAGATATATCAAGTGAAGGGTTCTTCTATAGAGGGGTGTAAAAAGGGATAAGTATGTTTAAGGGGGCGTGAAGAGATGGAGAGGCGTGAGGAGGGTTTATATGATTTCAACAGGGAGGTAGTTATGGGCTGATATTTAATTAAAGAATATGGGCTTTAGAAAATTAATTTGGGCTAAAGGTTAATTAAGGAAATATGGACCGTAGAAAATTGATTATTCTGCTAGAAAATAAATTAATATGAGTTTAGTAAAGTATAATATTTTTATAACATATTATATATGTTGATAATGATTATTAACCAAAAATATATATATATATACGAGTCGTTACAATTATCTAAAGTCTCGTATAGCGATAAGTAATGCAAAATTGATAAAGGAATTAGAATATTCATATTGAACAAATACAAAGTCCAAATTGCTATTCAAAATATCCCTACTCATATCATAAACCATCTATCTTTTTTTATTCAAAATAACCTAAGTATCATGGCATAAACTATATATCTTTTTTATATTAAAAAAATTAAGTATCATGGCATAAACTATCTATCTATCTTTTTCTATTAAAATCAAAATCAATCTTAACCTTAAAAAAAATAATTCTTAAAAAAAATCAGTTTAGACCTTTAAATAAAAACTTATGTAGCATAGCGTGCGCTATAACGCGTAGCGTGTAGCGCAAATAGCAAACTGCTATTACCGCTATAGCAGTAGTAGCTGAAATAACGCACTTTTATCCCATAGCTTAGCATTTAAGGTCCAAAAATGCTATACCGCCACTGTTTAGAACACTGATATTTATAATATAAGACAACAAAGTAAGTACTTAAAAAGTCAAATATATATAATCACGGAGAAAAAGTAAAATTATTTGCTAAATGCAAAAATGTGAGCTAATTATGAAGAAGATAGATTTAATTTTTATCGTCATGTTTTTGAATCAAATTATTTGGTAATAATAATGTAGGAAATTTCTTATAACCACTTGTTTTTGTCATTTAAATGATTAAAATAACAAACTTCCAAATCCATAGCAGTTATATAAACGTTATCTTAGATGCCACAAAACTACACGGAAAACATAAATTTATCAAATTTTTTTATTCAAGTTATTTAAAATAACGTTATATTAAGAATTAAATTTTGGTCTAGTGATAAAGACATGTCTTCTGATATATATAGGAGATCATGGGTTTAAAATCTGAATGTAGAAAATTCTTTACTATAATAACAGATATTTAAAAAAAAATATTGGCTGACTTAACCACTATTTAGATAAATAATGTATATACTAATTTTCTTGCAAGTTTAGACAAATAATTGATAGATACCATATAATTTAATATATATATTTTTTTAAAAGAGACAAAAGCCCATTTCATTAAATTGACAGGTAAGTTACATCCATCACTGCTTGTTCAAGCTTTGACACATGCAAATCAAAACAAGAGTTGTTCTACGCAAAACCAGCCAAAATATAAAGCCATCAAACAGTTAGACCAAAAATCATAGATCAATCATATTCTAGAACTAGATAAGTACCAAAAGTAATCTAGATTGGATAATACTAAGCCACTAAGTAATGGGCTAAGGTTAGCTAGATATATGTAGCAAAATTTTGAGACCATCTCATCTAACTGATCAAAGACTCGCAGTGTGTAAACCTCCAGTCTCCTCAGGGGGCTGGTAGACCACTATTTCCATCGGAGCTATCTGGTCCAGTGGGATGACATATTCGACTACAGGGAGCCACTTGCCAACAACATTTTTGATTTTTTTTAGTCATCGTCCCTGTCCAATAAAAACAACAAGCTTTAATTTGTAAAATAAGAGTTATAGTAGTTTTAATAGGACAATTATTAAATATGATTTCATTACGATGTTTCCATAACGACCAACTAACTGCACTAAGTGTAATTAAGAAACTAGTCCTATCAGTAATTGAGAGAGAGCAAGCAAAGATAAGTAAATCTTCCAAAGTGTGTCATTGGTCCATTACTAGTTGACTTTTAGCCAACCAAAATCAAATTCTTTGTGCTAGTGTACATTTGAGAAACAAGTGATCAATAGTTTCGAGTTCATGACAGAATTGGCAATGTAAATCTCCAATCCAACCTTTGGCTGTGAGATTGTCCTTAGTTAGAATGGTATTATGGGCAACCAACCGCATGAAAACTCTAATTTTTGGAGGTATTGGCAAGTTCCACAATAACATATCTTTGTTAGAAAATATACCACCAAAATTGAGAATTCTATAAATGGAATGTGTTGAGAACTTTCTTGATGCTTCCCATTTCCATGTAATGGTGTCAGAAGGGTATGTAAACGAGACAATGCTTATGATATGGAGCAGCTCAGTCCAATCTGTGTAATCTACACCTACCAATGTAGCCCTAAAGTGCAATTTTGTCCCTAGGAGTTGATGACATCAGCTAGCAAAATCTGTTTATTAGTACATTTATGGTATAGTGAGTAGTACCTAATATCAAGAAAACAATTATGATACCAATGATCCTTCTAGAATCGAATTTGAGAATGGACTCTTGGTTCATAAGATACACTAAGATCTCCAAAAGAGTTAAGTTTAGAAAGAGTGACCCAAAATGGTGAGAGATGAGCTATATGGTGGGTGATATACTTGTGTACCAGGAGTTGTTTCCATAGGCTATTATATGAATTATTCTTTAA
Source organism: Carex arenaria (assembly GCA_964058825.1). Classification (NCBI taxonomy): domain Eukaryota; kingdom Viridiplantae; phylum Streptophyta; class Magnoliopsida; order Poales; family Cyperaceae; genus Carex; species Carex arenaria. The sequence goes on along the minus strand of CAXKVW010000452.1, from coordinate 502,452 downwards.
TTTTCACCACCATTTCAGCAAAAGAGAAATATTCATATGTTTTAAATCTAGTATACCTAAACCACCAAATTGTTTAGGTAAGCAAGAAGTATACTAGCTAATAAAAATGTATTTTTTCTTTTTTGGGAATTGTATTGGCATAAGAATCGTCTCCTAATTTTATCTATTTGTTTAATGACAATGAGAGGGATTTTGTAAGCTGAGAATGCATATAAGAGTATTGTGGTAAGTATTGAGTTAATCAAAGTCAATCGGTCACCTATCGATAACATATTCCTTTTCCAGTGTTGAAATTTACTATCTATTTTTGCTACTAGAAAGTTCCAATCAGCAACTTGTATTTTTTTATAATGGAGAGGAAGCTCTAAATATTTAATTGAGAAGGTTCTTAGATGACATCTAAAGATAGTTTGTTTAAGGAATCGTCTACATGTAAAGGATACATCTCAATTTTATCGTAATTCATTTTTATCTCAGATATGGATTCAAATGCTAACATTGTCCATCATATAATTTAATATATATGATGAAAATATTTATGTATATATTTATAATATTTGATACCCGTATGTATTCGTCAAATATCTAATTTATATCCATATCCGAAAAGTAAAGCAAATACAGTTATAATTTTAACACTATTCGATCTGTATGCACCCATGGCAGTAAGCCAGTAAGGCATTTTTTTTTAGTGAAAAGGCATGTTTTCATTGAAATATCAGGGATTCTGTTACATTTTGTCTAAAGCCTACCTTCTTTTTCCTGCCAGAAAACTTGCTGATATAAACAAGAAAACAAATATTAGCTTTGTGTCGATCTAAGGAATGATTTAAGAAACTGTTGTTTCCGGAGGCCTCCAATTTCCCGGCAATTCCAAGCTACGAGACTCATTAATTGATCTTATTGTGGAGGTTATCATTGACTCACCTCCATTATTATTTTTTTGGTCGCACGAAAGATTGGTTCCTCTTGGTCCCCTCCTTCAGTGTTGTTGCCCTGATGTCCTTCCACCGGTGCCTATCTATTGCCCCTCACACTTTGTTCTCCTGTTTGAAACCATTCTTTTGAGAGGGGCCAAGGCGCGCGTGCGGAGAACACGTGCTTAAAAGTATTTACTGTATTACAGCTGTTCAGTTTCCTACAGTCCGCACGTGCCTCCCAGTGCCGACTTGAATGAAGCTCTATATATATATCTTCATAGTCAAATTTCGCTAGATAAGCTTATCTAGAAGCATAGCAGCCGCCTCCTACATGAAATCAAATTAACTATCAATGAAGTGCTTTGTTAGTTGTTACAGTTAAAGAAGGAATTGTTGTCTAATTGTATTGTTAGAGAGATTCCACCAAATTGAACATGAAGCAATCGGAGTGCCAATTAACACTTGGGCCGTGTTTCTGAATATATAATTTCATAAAAAAAAAATTAAAAAAAAAACAGAGAGAGAGAAAAGAAAGAGCTTGTTTATCCGAATAATTCAAGAGGGAGGATAGAAGAGAGAAGAAGATAATCTCGATGTATAAATTCAACTATTTTTGTCATCTTCAAATCGAAGTATAAATGAATTTACAGCATTTCCGCCCCTTTCTTCCTCTCTTTTCAGCGATTTAAAGTAAAAAAAAAAAAGTAATTATTTTAAATATATTATTTATTATTTATATTGATTGTGTGTTAAAAATTGGTTTCGTTTGAGTTTTGTTTTATTATAACTTTTAACTGAAGCTAAACTTAAATCACTAAATAACTAAATGAGATATTTATTTAAGTTTTAATAGAACTAATTTTCAAGAATCAGCCTATGTCCTTTCATGTGGCAAATACATATTTGAAACTTGAATGAGAAAAAAATAATCTTTTGTAATAACAAGGAGAGGATTTAGAAGGTAAAGATCTCTATGATATATTTAGGTAATTTGATAGGATTTACCAAGAATTGCTGATTATCTTGGAACTTACAATATTCTTACTTCTTCTTCTTCTTTTAATTCAAACCTCTTAGGATAGAGTAGAGAATGAAATTTGTCACGGCGTGACTAGTCACGTCACGACACGTCACATCACGGTATGAAACATAAAGTATTCAACTTTTTTGGTATGTATAGAGTATTCAGATTTTTCTTTAGTATAGGTTCAGTGATACTGGTACTTATGTAATACTGATTTTTATTCTCTCTAATTTAGTCTTATGAATGTTTTTAATTTGAATTTTTAAGATAATGTCAGATGCCCACCAGTCTTTCCTAAAAAAATAATTATTGCAACATTATTTACTTATTTTAGAATTTTTCATATTTTTCATATCTTTTTTTTTTAAATTTTCAACAATTTAAATTAAAATATAAAAAAATTGACATGATTAATTTACGTCACGACACGTCACGTATGGTCACGGCGTGATTACGCGGGACGTGACCATCTGCCACCATTTTAGTCACGTCAGGTGAAAAAAAAGTTGACCACGTCACGTCACGTCACGTGACCAAATTACGGCGTGTTTGTCACGTCACGTCACGTGACCAAATCACGGCGTGTTTGTCACGTCACGTCACGGCGTATCACGTATTTCCTTCTCTAGAAGAGAGACTGAGAAGCTAACATTTCCAGAAATATAAAAATCCCAAGTTTTACGTTATGTCTCTCTGATAAGGGATATTCACATGGCCCTTATAATTTGTGAAACAAATACCTCAACATTACAATTTTTACAAAAAAGGTCCCCTGTCATAACAGAACCGTACAGAATCCTGATGGATATATACCAAGATAATATTCGGATCAATTGTGATATTTCCCCTGATACATGTAAAGATATCTCACAAAGAAAATAAGAATGTAATGGACACACTTTAAAAAGCGAAATTAAACAAAGCCTGATAACAAAATTATTATTTGGCTTGCTTGCCTCTTAGGCCCAAAAAAAATTATTATCTTGTTATGCAGCTGAATTCGTATGCAGCTTTACCAAATATAACCAAGGTTTGTCACTCAATTATAGGATGGCAAAACAGTTAACAGTCTCTCTTTGTTTGACTGGAGGAATCAAACAAAGATTGAGATCACAGCTGCCATCCAACAGGCTCTCTTTGTTAATCATAAATGCACGATGCTGAGAGGAATCCTCCCCATTCATTTCACACGCGTCATTTCTCTCTTTATATAAATCCATCCCTCCCCCTTATCATTTCCTCACAACTTAAACCAACACTTCAAGCAAACAAACCACAATTAAAAGAAGCAACCATACATTACAATGTCTTCTTCAAGCATACTACCTAAAACCACCCTGCTCCTTGCTCTGCTTGCATCCCTTGCAGGTGTAACTATTGGATTTCAATCCAGAAAGCTAACCGAGCTGTACCAACCGCAGCCCGACCTCCTAACGTACCACAACGGGGCGGTTCTCCAGGGAGACATCCCTGTCACGGTCCTCTGGTACGGCCAATTCACTTCCGCTCAGAAATCGATCATCTCAGATTTTATCCTTTCACTAACAGCCACCACACAAGCCCCAAACCCGTCCATCGAACAGTGGTGGAAAACCATGGACAGATTATATCTCTCTAAAACTGTCAAAAACAATGGCCAGAAAAGTACCAACATGCTACTTGCCAACCAAATCACAGATGACAAGTGCTCCTTAGGCCGATCACTTACACTGTCACAAATTTCCCAGCTTGCGGCTAATACCAAGCCTAGAAAGGGCGGGATTGCGCTGGTATTCACTGCTCAAGACGTGACGGTCGAGGGTTTTTGCATGAGTCGGTGCGGCCTCCACGGCTCAAACAAAAAAGTTGGATACACCTACATATGGGTCGGTAACTCGGCAACCCAGTGCCCCGGCCAATGTGCATGGCCATTTCACAAGCCCATTTACGGCCAGCAAACACCGGCACTGGTAGCGCCTAACGCCGATGTCGGCATGGACGGCATGGTGATTAATCTTGCGAGCATGATAGCCGGTGCTGTGACAAACCCTTTTGGTGACGGGTTTTACCAGGGCCCAAAGGAGGCGCCATTGGAGGCGGCAACAGCATGTACCGGTGTCTACGGGAAGGGAGCGTTCTCAGGATATGCTGGTAATCTGCTTGTGGATTCCACCACAGGAGCAAGCTATAATGCGAACGGAGCTCATGGAAGGAAGTACCTTGTGCCGGCACTGTTCGATCCGGCGACTTCGACATGTGCTACTTTGGTGTAGACCAAGCAGAGCAATATAGGATTAACTAAAGTTTAGTGTTATAAAAAGTAAAGTTATATATTATGTATAGCCTTTGAAAGCATGAAATGTAGAGTTGTAAAATGCAAATTGTGAGCTAAGAAGATTTCTACAAATAATCCTCTGTTTTTATTATGTTGTCGTCCTAATATGTAATATATCTTCCTAATTGAGTTATTTTCGAACAAGTTGTTTTCAAAACAAGAGACTACATTCCATTAAATAAGACCAATACAATTTACATACTTTCTACTTTTATAATATCTCATTTTTTCTTATTTTTATATATTCTTTTAAATCACTCAACATAGTCTAGACAAATTCTTCCCTTATTTTTTTTTTTGTTAATTAACGCTACTTCAAAAAATCGAGAACTTAGTGCAGCAGATCAGTGGTACAAGTTTTCTTCTATAGAAAAACACATGCTTAATTCTTGAAAATAATATATGCAGATACTGATATAACATGACCCTTTATTTAAAATAATGCTACTTCCATGCTTTGTTACTGTGTCTAGCATAATTCACCGTTGCTTAGTTTTTTGGACGAAAATAGGCTATATCCTTAAATTCAAAGTTTATATTAACGGAGAGTTGTTGTACCCAATTTTTTTTATTAATCGAAAATAAAAATAAAAAAATATTGCGATAGGGTGGCATGTTGGAAATCAAAATATAGGTAAAACCGGATCATTTATTCCGTTTCACTAATTCAAATTTGTTACCCCGCTAATCTAATTAACTAAGAATAGGAACAAAAAATTGTGGAACGAGTTAATCTATCCCGTCCTGCATTTTTTCTCTTTGCGTAACTTATTAACGAGAGCCGAGAGGAAACAAAAGCAAAAAAATTGTGAGACGAGATAGATTATCCCATCCCACAAATTTTTAATTTTTTTTCCTCTGTTTAGTTAATTAAGTTAACAGAGTTACATATTTAGATTATTAGTGGGAAGGGATAATCAATATCAGTTTACCTAGATATCAAAATTTCACCAAATCAATCCCCGATATTTTATTTATTTATTTTCGATTAATAAAAGAATCAGGCTGTTGTACTGGTACCATCATGCATAAACAGAAAAAACAGAGAAACAAATTATAACATGCTCAGATTGCATAAGAGTACACCATAGCTTAGTTTATCAAATTGATGCTAATACTGGTAGTGGCCATGATTATTTCGGGTAGAACTAGAGTGTTTCTAAGTTTACTAAGTCTCTTTGTGAACTCAATTTTAAAATCTATCAAATTGATTTTAAATGACGAATTCAAGCCGTTGAAATTCTTCCATCTTATGGGTGATGCGTCTACATATAAAAATTTTAAAGTTTTGAATTAATTTAGTATAAAGTTAAGTGGTCAAAATTAGAAGATTTATAAATTAATTTTAATGCATTCATTTTTTTTGGAAGCCTTTTAACCACTTGACTCTATACAAAATTAATTTAAATTTTAAAATTTTCACATGTAGATGTATCACTCGTAAGGTAGTAGAATTTCAACAGTTTAGATTCATCATTTAAAGTCAAACTGGTAGATTTTATACTTACATTCAAAAAGGAACTTGGTGAACTTAGGCACACCTAGTTTGAGTATGTATCCTCCGAGATATCTCATATTTTGCGTGACCGACGTGTCCGGTTCCTATTCGGGGCAGCGTAGGGGGCCAATATTATTTAAGCTTTGAGATTCGTGCAGAACGTATTTGAACGATTAAGATATTTCAAAAAGTCACGCAAAGTTTGAGATATATATCTCAGAGGATGCGAATTCCACCCAGTTCTACCCGATTATTTCATGCTTTTGTTATTTTACCGAAATTTTTATTTATATACAAAACAAATAATAAATTTAACAATTTATACAATTTTTTTTATGAAATTCACAATCTATCCAAACCGATGATATTGTCATCGGTTTCAGAAGCTAGAACCGATGACAATATCATCGGTTTAAGTCCAGCACGATTTTTGATCTTTTCTGCACACTTTTCGAAACAACGAACGACTCAGATTAAAACAACGAATGACTCAGATTCAAACAAATAATGTAATCATTACATAGTTGCGCAAACAAAAAATGTCATCGGTTGCACGATTTTTGATGCTTTCTGCACACTTTTTGAAACAACGAATGACTCAGATTCAAACAAAAAATGTTATCATTACATAGTTGCGAAAACAAAAAATGTCACCGGTTGCACGATTTTTGATGCTTTTTATACACTTTTTGAAACAACGAACGACTCATATTCAAACAAAAAATGTAATCATTACAGACTTTCAACAAATGAGATATTTTTAATTTAAAATAATTTTTCATTTATTTTTTTATTTAATTAGAAAATGTTATAATTTTTTTTTATTAATATTAGAAATATTTTTATATTTTTTTAAAATTAGATAGAATACCATATAATTTGATTTATTAGAAAGACTTAAACAAATAACCCGGATCAATATTTTTCAGATCGAATTTTTCATGGCTGTAAGAAAAATTAAAATATTTCTTTGTGTTATTAGAAAAAAAAATAAAAATACTTTGAATCTAAATTATTGATCCCGATTCAAAAGTCACTTCTAGGTAAATACATAAAATATTATTGTCATTCTATTTTTGAAAAAATAAAAATTTAACAAAAATATCTAATTTCGATGAAACTTTGCACAACTTTGTAATCATTACAAACAGTGTTTTAATCTGAGTCGTTCGTTATTTCAAAAAGTGTGCAGAAAGCATAAAAATTCGTGCTTGGCTTAAACCTATGACAGTGTCATCGGTTCTAGCTTTCTGAAACCGATGACATTGTCATCGGTTCTAGCTTCTGAAATCGATGACTTTGTCATCGGTTTGGATAGATTGTGAATTTCATAAAAAAATTGTATAGATTGTTAAATTTATTATTTGTTTTGTATATAAATAAAAATTTCGGGTTATTTTAGTTAGGTAATTTTCTTTTGGTGACAGGGGCGGATCTAAAGCATGAGTAAAGGTGGCTAAGCCACCCCTATAATTTCAAAATTTTAATTATGTATATAGAAATTTAATTGAATTTTATCTTTTTTTAACTTTTTATATAGTCTAGCCACCCTCAATAAATAACAAATATTTAGTTGTAGTCTAGTGGTTAAAACTCTATTTTGTAGTTGAGAGATCTTGAGTTCAAATTTCATTCATCACAATTATATATTTTAATTTTCAGCCACCTCTATTAAAATTTTCTAGTTCCACCCCTGTTTGGTGAACCTTGCTGTGATTAATTTTATTAATAATTTGTAAACGCTATCTTATTGCAATTAATATATATACCTACGGGTTTATGATTCGTACCTTATCAATTAAGGTTGCATAAAAAATAATGGGGCATCCGATCAAGAATGCCTCAATGGCAAGAGTAGGCTTCGGAAAAGAAAAAAAACTATATTTAATTAAAAAAATTCATATTACTCAATTCATTTAACTATCAAATTAAATATTTCGTATTTCTTTTTTTCAAAAATTACATATGCAATATCTAATAATTAGTATTTTTATATTAAAATTCATCTAACTCAATTATTTATTTCGTATCTGTATCCGTAGATTATCCGCTTTGTATTCGTATTCGTTTAAAGTGAATTTGGTTTTACATTTTAACATCCGTTTACTATTTGTATCCGTATTCATATCCGCTCATTGAATTATGGACTTGAATTTGATATTAGCATTATCCGCTCTGAATCCGCTTCGTTTACACCCTAGGTTTATCATAACAAAAATGTGGCATACTGTTAAAAAAAAGTTCGAATTCCGATGACAAGATAAATGAGAAATATTCATGCCGTGCAGCAGAGATAAGGTAAATTTAGTAATGACTAGAAAGAGATATTGAACATCAAACTTATTTTGACAACAGATAAAATTAACCCTATATTTTAATGGATCGCGTTACAGTACTTTAATGCATTTGATTACATGTATCAAGTACAGATATAATTAAAAATTTTCATTTTTAATTTTTTTTTATCATATTACACTAAATTTAAACACAACGTACCTAAACTATTAAAATTAGTTATAGTTTTATTTTTATTTTGATAATTTATTTTCAGTCCTCATTGTTAATAAAGAAGAGCCAAAAAATTCTGTAAAAGATCCATCACTCAAAACTATTGAAAAAAATAGTACATTTTTGGTATGATAAGAATAACCGACAATGGAATAATTAGGCACATATAAATAAAGGATAAGGTTTCTTCTTGATAACATCAAGCAATGCCTGATTTGATTTTCTTGGATTAAAATTAAAACAAGTTTTTTAGAATGACAACCAATTATTGACACAGATATGCAATTAATTAATGATTGGGACAAGTTACGTCCTGGAGGCATGTACTGCATGTACAGAATGAATGAATGAGTCGCTATAATCAAGTCAAATCCTGAGTCAACACTCATTCTGTACATAATGAAAGCAATTGATAACCAAAAACCCCATGATAATAACTCGTTAAAAATTACTAAATTGCACTACATTATTTTTTTTTTGTTGAGCTCAACAAAAGGGGACGAGTTTCTAAGTAAGGTTTGGATGAGCTAATTAATTATATGAGAAAAAAAATACAATCAGGCCAGCAACTTCTAATTAGGCTGTTATTTAAAAAAAATAGATAAAGGAAATAATTATGTTTAAACAAGACAGTTGGCAGGCCTGTCTTGTCAGAGAAGACAGGAGATAGATTTTTTTTTTGAGAAAAGCCCTTAGGCACTTTTGATTGAATTAAAATAACGCTTTGGACATTACATATAAATTAAAGGACCTGCTAACAAGGATAAAACATTTAGAAAGATAAAAACCTATAATCTAGGAAAATTAAAGTTCAAATTAAGCTAAGCTATTGCCCCCGCGATGCCTGTCAGTAAGGCCTCTGGTATTGGAACTTTACCAGCACCTCATCAGTGTAATTTGCTCCATTTTAAGGGTTATTTGTACTTGCAGAACCATGGTTCTGAAACTCGGAATCGGAATCGGAATCGGGTTCTTGACCGTGGAATCGGAATCGGATGACTCGGCCGGAATCGGGCGAGTTGACTCGGAAACTCGGTTTTTTTTGGCAGAAAGCCTGTTTTGTAGCCAAAAGGCCCAAAACGTAGGAAATAATTGGTAAAAAAATAATTTGTAATAAAATTATGTTAAGACAGAATATTACACTTAAATAATTCACTAATTATATAATGTAATACAAGAATTAAAAATTAAACACACTTTTTATTACCAGAAGCTATGCCGAGCTGGCTGGATTATCTCATCGTCCTCCGTATTAAAATAAAAATGAGGATATTATTATACATGACCTGTTATAATCTAAGAATTTAGATTTAATTAAATGGGCTAATGACTAAAACTTACGACTAATTAAATATTAGTTAATTAAACAGATAAATTAAAATTTTGTATAACTCGTTATTACAACAACATAAGACTACAACTTGTTCAAATAAAAAAAAATTATAAATAAGACTGAATAAATGAAACACAAAATTTTGTTTATGTAAGGAAATAAAATAGATGATATAAAAATATTATTTAGACTAATATTGTTATAGTCTGAAATTTTTAAATAATTAACTAACTAACTAATAAAGAATTACGGCTAATTGATTTTTTTTAGTTAATTAACGAACGAGTTAAATTATAAAGAAACATTCATTGAAAAGAACATAATAAAATTTCAATGTCACTAAATTAATTAAATTTGTAAAATTAAATTAAGACGATCGATTCGAAATAAACAAATTAGATTATATAAGTTGTTATTGTTATAACTCAGAAATTTTAAACAAGAAATTAGTGATAAATTGAAATTTGGATAAATTAAAATGTAATTAAATTCGTAACTAAAATTTTCGACAATTCAACAACTTAAATTTAATTGGAATTGAAAATTTTATATAACAAATGAATGAAAGTGGATATAAAATATTAATGACACAACTCGCCACACGAATGACAGTACATGCTTCACCTCTCCATATCTTTCTTTTCTCTAATTTCCTTTGCAAGCGGCCCCACCTCATTAAATTCCTCCACTCATTTCTCTTCTTTCCTGGAGAAGAAATTAACTCCAATCAAATTTTGGATTTCAGATCCGCATCATCTCTCTTTCTACTCCCATGACAAATGGCCCCCATTTAAAACCCACTCTCTCATTTACATGTGGTCCCCACCTCAAATTAAAACCTTTCTTCTTTCCTTCTCCAAGAAGGAACCGTCCTTCTCTGTTTCTCTCCCACGCCTTGCAGAGGCGAATTTGATCCCCTTGCGCACGCCACCTCTGTCTCACGCCTTACCGTACGAGCCAGGTGTCGCATCTCCCGGTATCTCTCTTTCTTTCTCTGATTTGGGTTGCCTGTCTTTTGCTTTTGCTTTCGCTCAGCCGAACTCGGGTTGACTCGGCCGGACTCGGCCTGACTCGGCCAGAAACTCAGTTGACTCGGCCAGAAACTCGGAAACTCGGCCGAGTCAGACACTGTTGATCCGAGTTTTACTCCAAAACTCGCACAGGCGAGGAACTCGGCCCTAACTCGGCTCGGACCGGCCCGAGTCCGAGTTGACTCGGCCGAGTGGACTCAGAATCGGCCGAGTTTACGAACCATGTGCAGAACCCCTGTTCGATTCCCTTATGGAGAAGAAATTATGGTCCAGTTTGCTCTCTAACATGAATCCACCTTCCAGTCTGACTGTTTGTAATCCCAACAGCATTCTTCCATTAGTTCTTGCCCAATTCGCCATTCTGTGTGGTGCTGTCAATGCTATTCTACTAGCGTATCGTACCGATATCCATTCGCGCCTTTGTGTCAGTATAGCTATGCATTCTGCCACCTCCTCTGCTGCACGCCATACCGACAGGTCCATGGTTGGGTTTTCACTTACCAGATTCACTAATGTTTTACAATCTGAGTAAATGACCACCTGTTTTTGGTCCCCTATCCACACACTCAACCTATTCCATTGTAGCAACTTTAACATAGCTGCAGCTTCAGAGTGGAAAGGATCTGTTGCTGTCAAAGGCTGAACAATCGCATCCTCAAGATCACCATTACTGTCAAAAAACAATGCACCCCACCCCCCTCTCATGGTCATATCCCATGATGCATCAATTAGGACCACTGCAGCATCATCAGGGATAGTGTATGTTTGCTCTTTTCTATTGTCATTTTACCTCCCCGCATTTACCTCATTATCAGTAGCTGGTTTCAGTATATCTGCCCGTTTGAGAATAATCCTTGGTGTTGTTTTGACTGCCCGGAACAATTCCTCGTTCCTCGCCTTCCATACGCACCATAGGATATTACAAAAGCGTATCACCTGTTGCTTATTCAAACCAGTTGTTAAAGCAATAAGTGTTTCTGTGAAATCCAGAGGGAGGAAGTCAGCTCTGATATTAAATTCGGAGGCAAACCAAGTGGCTCTTGACAGGGGACAGAAGAAGAGAATATGTGCCAGGAATTCGTTTTCTGTTGCACATCTCTGACACAAGGGGTCTATTGCCCGAATTCTTCTATGCAGGTCAAAAGCCGTTGCAAGCCCACCATGAACACCCCTCCACAAAAACATTTTTATTTTTGGGATGACGTCCTTCCATCCCCATATCAGTTTCCATGCCTCCCTTTGCCTGTCACTATACCCCGGGGCAGGCCACGAATTTTGTTTCAAGCCTTCATACCCCTGCTTGGTAGTGTATTTGCCTGACTTACAACAATCCCATATGAGTCGATCCTGCACCAGTGAAGCTGGTTTTGGCCTAGTTGCATTTGACAGTATTGCCCCCAAGGCGTGTGGTCCCAGTAGTTCACTGATCTGAGATTGCCGCCATTCATTCGTACTATGGTCATATAACTGTGCCACTGTAGTATCGCGCTGCACGTGAGATGTAATCTGAATCAACTCCCAACCTGGATACCATGGTTGATTAGCAACCACGACCCTTGAACCATCTCCAAGAGCCCACTTGCACTGATCCTTTAGAATCGGTTTAAGGTTCAGAATTGTGCGCCACAGGGCACTCACGCCCTTTCTGTTTTTTGTTGCCCAAAAGCCCCCTCTCGGAAAATATTTCGCCCTTACAATCTGAACCCATAACCTATCCTCATTAGACGCTATCTGCCACACCAATTTTAGGAGAAGAGCTTGGTTGAAAACCTTGACATCCCTAATTCCTAGCCCCCCTTTGTCAATATCAAAACAAATCTTATGCCAAGCGATGAAGGAGATGTACCTGTCATTCTCTAGTTTACCCCATAAGAACCTCTGCATTAGTGCTGTCAGTGCTTGGATGGTGCGAGATGGCAAGGCTGCCACCGACATGTAGTATACCGGCAGCGTCATTAAGACCGATTTAAGCAAAGTTACCCGTCCCGCGAAGGAAAGTAAGCCCACCTTCCATCCTGCTAGTTTGGAATGCATCATGTCAACCAGAATGTTGTGTATCACATCCTGGTGGCCCTTGTCTTGCGATACCACCACCTCCAGATATTTTTCCTCTACCTGTGCCGGTTTTGCATTAAGCACAGAAAGTACATGCGCCTTTGCCTCCTCATCACATGCCTTGCTGAACCAAATAATCGATTTTTCTGGATTGACCGTGAGGCCCGATGCTGTACCAAAGGAATCAAATATTTTTTGTAATTCTGAAACCTCCCCATTTGTGGCCGAACCCATGATCATGAGGTCATCAGCATAGAGGATATGGGACAGTGATGGTGCTGTTCTTGCCAAAGAGATTCCCCTGATCAATCCCCTATTCTGATGTATCACAAATTGCTTTGTTAAGAATTCCATTGCCAAGATGAAGAGGAAAGGTGATAACGGGCATCCGTGCCGCAATCCTCTAGTCGGTGTGATGAAGCCGTCCCCTCCTTCATTGATTTGGATCATGACTCTACTCAATTCCAAACACGATTTGATGGGAGTGATCAGATTAGGGGGGAGATTCACCAGTCGCATTGCCTCTAGTACGAACGGCCAACTTACTGTGTCAAAGGCTTTGCTTATATCCGCCTTAAGCATGAAGGCCCGTTCCTTATAACCCTTGGATTGGAAAGAATGCAGTATCTCTTTTACCAGAAGTGTGTTCTCCGCAATATTTCGGTTTTTGATAAAGGCGGTTTGATTATTCGATATGAGCTTGGCTATATGAGGCTGCAACCGGTTTGAGATAATCTTCATCAACAATCTGTAAACAATGTTACCTATTGTTATAGGTCTAAACTCCTTCGGCACAAGTGGCTATTCTGTCTTAGGAATCAGGACTATTCGACTATGCAACCACTGTTGGGCTGGGCGAGAAGATAGAAAAACTGACCTAAGAGCTTCAGTTAATTCAGTTTCAAACACAGACCAATTATGTTGCAAGAACCGGGTCGTAATCCCGTCAGGACCCGCAGCCTTATCAGGACCCATCATGAACAATGTTTCCTTAATTTCCTCTTTGGACGGTGCTCTTTGGAGAACAAGATGAGCCTCATCTGAGATTTTGTTAAAGTGGTATTGTGGAACTGTTGGAAAAAATCAACACATTGGTCTGGACTATCTGGTTGCCTAGGACAGTAGATTCCTTTGTAATAGTTGATGAAAACCCTTCTTATTCCTTTTTCGTCCGTCACCACTGAACCGTCCTCCGCTGTGATTTGTGTAATCATATTGGCCCGGCGTCTTGCCGATGCCACCGTATGAAAAAACTTTGTGTTACGATCACCTTGGTACGTCCACTGCATACGAGATCTTTGCCTCCAGTACTTCTCAAGGTCAGATTCGGCCTTATCATAATTCTCCAAAATTATGTTTTCAATTCTTTGATCCTGAATGCTAGGGTGTTGCATCTGGTGCGCATATAGCTGGCCCTCAAGTTCTTTGAGTCTGTTTTGAGGTGTAGGAATAGTTCTTGCCCATTGTTGTATTGTTTTTGTAACCACCATCATTCTTTCCTGTCACTGCAAGTGACTATGGGAATTCCATGTATATTCCCATATCTCCTTAAAACCCGGATAGCTAAACCACCAATTTTCGATCCTAAAAGCCGAAGTATTTCCTCCTTTGCCGGACATGAGGATCAAAATGACCGCATGGTCACTATGAATTCGCGGCATGTAGTTGACATAAGCAAGAGGGAAGGTTTGAGTCCATCGCAAGGTTGCAACCTCATGATCCAATCTTTGATGAATAAGGGTAGATGTGTCTTGGTTATTCGTCCAAGTATACGCGGGCCCTTTGAAACCCAAATCCAACAGACTTGCATCAAACAAGAAATCCCGAAAACCTTTACTGTTTGCATTCAATTGCGGGTTACCTCCCCACTTTTCTTTCGAGTCCGCAATCGCATTAAAGTCTCCCACTACACAAGCATTGTTGTCACTTCCTACAATCATTTTTATTTCTTGCCAGATTCTACCATTTGTTGAGTGAGAAGGGTCGCCATAAACACAAATAAGCGACCATTCGGGTTTGTTAGGACTTTTGACCCTTACGTGAATGACAAACCTGGATTTGGAAACCACCATTACAGTAACTCTATCGTCCCACAAAAGCCAGAGGCCACCGGAAAGGCCGGCAGATGGAACAATGCACTGGTTTTGTAGAGCAAAATGAGTTAAAATTCTTTTGGATTTAGAGAGAGAGCATTTGGTCTCACTAATGAAAGCAATAGATGCCCTTGTTGCCCGGAGGATACGATACAAGAATTGTTGCTTCCGTGGCCCTCCGGCTCCACGGCAATTCCATGCCAATATATTCATAAATCCGTCGGAGAGGCCGATCCCGGCATCCCCGTTGCTCTCCTTTTATTTGCCGGTGCGGCATCGGTCGGAGTTGACCGAGTGTTCTGTTCAAGAGTCATTATCTGACCCAAGTTCAAATCACCAGTGAAATCTGTTCTCTTGTTTCCGCTGCTTGAGGTTCCCGTGTCAATGTGTGGAGTAATTAGCAGCGGACCCCTTTCTAGTGTGGCCTTATTGGTCGCTCTGAATGTCCTGTATTGGTGGTTTAGCAGCCCTAGGTTTTGCTGTGGGTGTTGGTTGAGGTTGAAGGTGACGGTATCTTGAAGTGGGCTGCTGTATGGTGGTTCGTGGGTGGTGACCGGTGGGGTTGGTGTATGTGGAGGTGTTTATGTATTGTCCGTCGGGCCTTGGTTAGTGTTGTGGTTTATGGTTGCTGGTTGTGCCTTGAAAACCCCAAACGGTATTAAGGTGATATTGGTAATCCATAGACCGACTTTTGAATCTGTTATTGTTTGCATTTCAGGACGACCCCGGTATTTGGGGTCTTGTTTCAGTCTTTCCAATCTAGTTCGGTCTGGACAATTTTCCATTTCATGACCAAGCTTTGCACAAAATAAACACATACGATTGACCCTTTCATAAGAGAGATATACAGAGAACGAACCTAGAGTCGGGTGGGCCGGTTCCACAATTTGTTTCAGAGCCGATTCAATTGGAATTCTTAGTTTAACTTTGTAAAACTTATTACCTCCTGCGAATCCATCAAAGACATCAGAGATAGGTGTGCCGGCCTTACTTGCCAACATACGAATTCCTTCGCGAGACATGGCATAGGGTGGTATCCGGTGCAGTTGTACCCAAATTTCCATGTGGGAAACCTGTGGCAAGGTGAGCTCCTCTGCTCCTGTGATTCTTTTGAGTGCAACAACATCCCCACGGTAAGACCATATCCCTCTATTCATGATACGTTCCATCTCCTCTGAGCTATTGAAATAGACAAAGAAGGTGTCCCTAGACATTGTCGAGAATTCAGTGTTTGGATGTGTGCCCCAGATCCTCATCATATTCATTGCGAAGGTATTGTCTTGCACTAGTCTATCTGTAACTACTCTTGCCAAGGCTCCTTTCGACCAGTTGCGTTGAGCGGTTGCTGCCGTTGGTATCTCAAACTGAGAGTCTGACCTTGTTCCCGCGCTAAGGTTGGCGAACTGGGCAATGAAATCCTCATCATTCATGGTGAAGTTGGGAGTTTTTGTTATGTCTTCGTATGAGTGTGGTGTAGGAGTTGGGCTTTCTGTGTGGGTAGTATAGAGAGGCCAGTATACTTCAGATGGGAGATGGTTTAGAGATGGGCTAGGTACGACTGGTTGGTGGCAATAAGTTAATGTAGTAATGGGCCTGGAAGGGTTTGGTGGCATGGTCACCTTTAGAACTCCTGATCGCTGGGAAGGCTTTTAAGAAATATTGGTTGCCATACTTGGTGAATTTGTAAGTTGTTGATCCTTCTGTTTGTAAAAAAACTCATTCTGCATTTCCTGGAATGCAATGCCTTTTGGTTGTGGTGGGTCCTATTCCTGGAGCACATGACTCATCCATTCAATGTTTAGTATAGAAACACTCCCAACTGTTATGAGGTGTCTGTCTTCCACAAGAATCCTCATGTCAGACTTACCCTTCCAACCTTTGTCTTCTTCTTCCTCTCTCTTGGCAGTTGGCGTAATTAGCCCCTCTAGGATTGAGATGTTGCCTATATTGATTGTGATTTTATTTTGCACAGAGGGCCTGTTGCTAAAACCAGCTTCAGTGCTGTATTCGACCGTTGTCCTTTTTGGTTGTATTGGTTGTATGCCAGCAGTGGTGCTTCTGAGAAACTCCTCTACATCCAATTTGTGAGAGCCAATG
Organism: Carex arenaria; assembly: GCA_964058825.1. Classification (NCBI taxonomy): domain Eukaryota; kingdom Viridiplantae; phylum Streptophyta; class Magnoliopsida; order Poales; family Cyperaceae; genus Carex; species Carex arenaria. The sequence goes on along the minus strand of CAXKVW010000452.1, from coordinate 485,579 downwards.
GTAAGTATCGTGGTCTGTGGGGGACTGACAGGTTCCCCCCTTCTACTTCCATTCCCCTGTTGATCTTGTATGGCGAGATGTAGCTCGTGTAACCATTGGTGTAGTGACTCCGTGGGTGGGGGGGACGGGCTGCGGCCACTCATGGAGTTGAGGAATTTATCATGTGCCGCTAATAGGGATAGCTTTGGGAAGTCTAGATGGCCCTCTGACAGGCTGGTCCTTTCACCAGTGGAGTGTGAGCCGGTGATGCTTTTCATTGCATTTGAAGTATGAGCAGCCTCTGTCTGCCAATTGAGTGCACATTGGAAAGGAGCGCTGCATCCTAAAATGATTCATTAGTCGGTAAGGAGAATGATATCCGCACAGTAAAAGGTAGAAGGAGGAAACAAAGATGAAACGAGAGCAGTGAAATTGGTACAGAGGATACTAGTAAAAGAAGTGTGAATGAGAAAACTAGGAGTTACAACAGTAGAAATTAATGCTGGTAGGTTGAGTAATTGATAGAGTAAAAGTAGCGAAGCAGTGAAATTGGTGCAGAAAAGATTGGTAAAAGAATTTTGGATGAGAAGAGTATAAGTTACAGCAGCAGTAATTGATGTAGCGAATGTTGGTAGGTTGAGTAAATGCAGATGGGGTAGGCTTTGGGGTAGGCTTTGGTTGGGTAACTAGAAGTTGGGCTTAGTCTATAGCATCAGTCAAATCCTTGTCCGCTGGATTGTTGGGGGGGGGGGGGGGGGGGGGTGGGGGGCTATGTCTTATCGGAGAAGATAAGAATCGCCATTTCTCCGTCATAGTGTGTCTATCCCGTCAGAAGTTAGTTTTAAGACAGGAGATAGATACTGATAAAGCACGAGTCTATGATTGCTGTTTTTTTTATCCTCCTCATTGGAGGGTATTGGATGTCTCCATCATATTGAAAAATGAATTATTTGGATTCAGTTCAGCATGGTAAAAAATTCGTGATTCGGAAATAATTCGGATATAATTCGGTATTATTCGGATCGGAGATCTTAGTCTTGTAAGGGAGCAAAAAAAAATGTTTTGGAAAATTTCGGGACAAAGTTTCGTAAAATTCGCAAATTATTCAGAAATAATTCGGTCAAAGTTCGGTCAACTGAATAATTCGGTGTTCAGTTCGGCATCACAAAAAAAAAAACTAATTATTTGCAAATAACTTGCCGATGTTGTTACTATAGTTGGGATTGATATCAGGTATTTCCGTATTTGATCTCTTAGCATGACCCTTACCAACAGAATACAATACACCCAGCCAGACCAATGTTAATACGGTGCCTATTTAGATATTGGGAAATTTCTTTTGAAATTCGTGGTAGATTAAATCTGACGATTCAGATCTCACTGTACTGAGGCATGTATTGCACTGGATTTGAGCTCTACAAAGGAAGCAATGATAGGCTTAAAGTCCCAATAATCTAATAACCAGTTAACAGGCCAGTAACAGTGGGCCTGGGCCCACACCAAATTTCTGTCAATTACGCAGCCCGCAGTAGTTGACCGGACCCGGCCTTGCATGAATAAGAAGACCAAGCTTTAATTCTTAGCCTATTGATTGTTGTCATCATAGTAGCGACTAGCGACTGATGGGGTTCACAGTTGACACAGTTTAATAGCAATCAAAATTCAAACTCAGCTACTGGGGTTTTGACTCATTGATTTAATTCGATGACTGATCTAAATTGTTCGATTCGTATTTAAATTTGTGCTAATATGTTAAATTTAACAGAGATTTAGATTATATTTGTGCTAGCTGTTCTAAACTTGTCCGTATGACAACAGCTAGAGAATAGAATTTGAGTCAATGTCTTGATATCTACCATCATAATGTGTTGACTTGTATAGAAAATGATTAATTAGTTATAGATGTAGTAATCAAGAACGTGTACGTCTCTTGCCTTAAAAAAAAGATTGATTTATAGCGTCAATTCAAAACTGGCTCTAAGTCATCGCCAAAGCGAACACAGTCGGTCAATAATTGTTTACTTTCATAAATATTATTAATTAGACATAGATCATGTTTGTCACTGTCTTACTTTTCACTTAAACTTCAAATAAGAAGTAAAAGAAAGAGTAAAAATAATAGATGACTGAATTTGAAATAAATCACTTCATCTCTTGAAGTGACTTAACTTCACGCTTACTCTACACAAAGAACTATCTGTCATTAAAATATGAGTAAGATAGAGTAAACAAATTAATCATCATTATCTTTATTTCACAATCAAACATGATGTATGAGTAAAGATATTGATATATTATTTTTTATTTTATGCAGCGCACGAATCATATGTTATTTTATATATTGTTTGTATTGTAACATCTATAACTTTAATAAATATTTTAAATATATTTTGAACTTATTTATAATATTGAAAAATTTAAAAGGTTCAAATGATAAAAATACAAACTTAAAAAAAATGCCATTGGAGCACTAAAGCCGCCTATGCATAAGCCAACTAAAAGAATGGAAAATGAAATTTGATAATAATTGAATAAATATTTTCAATGTTGTTTATTATTTGATTGTATATCTGGTTGAAATTCTAACTACTTTACGTTGATTCTGAACAATTTTTGTAATTTGATTTGGATTTCTGGATTGATCGCTGCCATGCAGGTAACCAGGATTTTCTATAATTTGTGTTTTCGATTTGTATGGTTGAATTCGATGTTTGACTATAATATTATAGTGGGTGGGAGGTTAGATTTGGTTTGAAAAAAATGATGAGATTGTGTTTTATAAAAATGATTGAATCTCATGTGGGAAGGATTTCAAATGTGTTAATAATGTGTGACTTATTTTATAAATAATATAGATCTAGATGCTATCGTTTGTTAAATATGCATACATGATTTGATGTATATTTGTGTAGATTAATGCAGCTTGATTAAATATATTTTTAGTAAAGTTGGAAATAAAACAATCTAGCTATTTAATATCTGCATGGGACTTCCTCATCCGGGTTTCGAAGTTACAACTTCTCCCGCAAACGGCAATGTATTTACCACTAGATCAAAAACTAGTTTTCGGTCTATTTGAATGTTTTTTTAAATAAGTCAATTATGGATAAATATGTCATTAAATAATTAGTTATTGAACTTTGTAACTAATCTATATTGGTCATGATAGTGACGTAGGTTGACAGGATGACAGATGGATGCGAGAGTACCAACACCAATATGTTGTCGCGATCTCGAACTTCGTGGTGGGGGTGTGACAATTTTGCTTGCTTGAAGTCAAAACTGCTCTGTTAATATCTTTACCCAGTTCTTAGTTTTGTTAATAAAAAAATATTACATAATTCAATATGCAAAATGCAAACTGAGGATCGAAGAAAACAAATTTGTCACAGTTTTTTTTTTTTTTTTCATTTTAACTGTTCACTTTTGCCACAATAAATCACCATTTACCGGGCATTTACAGATCGATTTATAAGCAAAACTATTGAAGGTCAACACCCTCATAGATCCAACCACACTCAACTGGGATTTTCAGTCACTGCAGGCTGCTTTTGGTTTCTCGATTGCACTTTCTGTGGCTACCAATGAAATCATAAGGCCTCTTCAGCCGCCGGCAGAAGATCGTCTCCTTTTTACCTATGCAAAGGATGGTAAATTCTCAACTAAGAAGGCCTACCAAATGGTAAGGGGAGATCAGCCGATCAATGGGGAGAAGGAGTTTTGGGACTGGTTGTGGGGGCATAAGGGGCTCTTACCAAAATTCAAGCTGTTTCTTTGGAAGTGCTGCCTTAAGGCGATTCCAGTACATGCGGTTCTGGCAAGAAGGATGCCTCACATCTCCCCTCAGTGCCCAATATGTGGTCAAGAGGATGAAACAGTAGTGCACGCCTTATTCGCATGCCAATTTACCAGATCAGCCTGGCTAGCATCGCCCTTGGGCATCCGTTCAGATGAACTTCTGGGAGAACTATCTCACATTGTTAATACCATGCGAAGGCGGTTAAATGATCAGCAATTCTTAACCTTCATGGCTATAGTGTGGGCAGTGTGGAGAAGCCGTAATGACTACCTATACTCTCAGAAGCGGCAATCGATAACGGTATGCAAGGAATACTGGAACAGAGCACTGGAGGATTCTACCATTCGAAACATGAGTGCTGGTGCGCTGCCTCAGACTGGGCAACAGAGGCAGGAGGTGGAGGACGGCATCTCTCAGGATGCACTACAAGGGGGCCTCGGCTGCTATGTAGATGGGTCATGGGATGAGGAGGGGAGAGCTGGTTTTGGTCTAATTTTGATCAGAGCTGGTACCACTGTGATATGGAGATCGTCGGCAATTAGTGCGATCAACCCCACTCACGCTGAAGCCCAAGCTGTGCTAGCGGGACTCCACTGCCTAGCGCAATCAAATGAGGTAGGGGCTGTTTATTCAGATTCCTTGGAGGTTGTCAATGCCCTTTCTCAACCACTCCCAAACATACTGGATTGGAGAATCAGTAAGGAAATCTGGGATGCTTGGAGGATTCTGACAGGTCTCCCTTACGCTAGGATTATATTCAGATCAAGAGAGGATAACCTCCTCAAAATTGCTCATGACCTAGCTAATAGGGGTAGAATTAGTGGAATAGTTAGGCAAGGTACTGGAGTACCTAATGGATTTGAAGTGATGTAATTTTTGTAATAGGCCTACGGGCTGTAAGGAAAGCAAAAAAAAAAAAAAAAAAAAAAAAAAATAAGCAAAACTATTACTAAGCCAAAACTGAAACATGTAAAGATCGTTTAGTTACAATTTTTTCACAACAAAGTTCAACATGTAAAGGTTGATGGATCAAATGGACCAGAGTTTACTAAGTTCTTTTGTGAACTGAACTCTAAAATCTATCGGATTGGGTTCATACGACGAATCTGAATAGTTGAAATTCTTTTATTTTACGAGTTGTGTCTACATACGAAAATTTTAAACTTTCAAATTAATTTAGTATAAAATCAAATAGTCAAAAATAAAATGTTTATAAATTAATTTTGATGCATTTAATTTTTGAATGGTTTTTTACAAGTACCGCTAATCATATGATTAATTCAGCGTTTAATTCAGTCTCGGATATTAAACAAGTACCACTAATCATATGATCTAAACAAGTACCACTAACATCATGCTTTGTTACGGATTTGCTGGATAAACACTAATCATAGAATGAATTCACTGTTTAATTCACATTTGTTTTGTTTTAATGCATGTTTTATTGTTTAAGAAACGTAAAATTTTTAAAATGTGAAGTCACATGATCATATATATATATATATATATATATATGTTAAGCACTTTACAATAAGAAATAAAAAAAGTTATAATTTGATAGCTAGCACAATGATTTCTGCAATACATAATCAAACAATAATGTTATAAAAAATGGTTTGCATCTAACAACAAATTGGACCTTTTATACACATCAAGCTATGATGCCTAAAAAAAATTCCTTGTGAATTGACTACACAAATCACATAAAATTCTACCTTTTGATGAAGACATAATGTTCTTTGTACCTTACAAATTGAACAGAGGAAAGTTAGAAAACTAGTGAAGAACCCAAAATAAACTTTGCAAAGACGGCCCAAAATATACTTCAATAATAGATTCAGCCTGCTGCTTTATATTATGATCCACCATCACAAATAAAAGAAACCCAAAATAAAACAGGCCCAGAGGGGATGTGCCTTTATTAAGGAGCAGAGAGAGAGAAAGAGGAATTCGCATCCTCTGAGATATCTCAAACTTTGCGTGACTTTTTGGGATATCTCAATCGTTCAAATATGTTATGCACGAATCTCAAGGAAAAAAAATAATACTGGCCCCCTACATCCCCCGAATAGACACCGGACGCGTCGGTCACGCAAAAATTGAGATATCTCAGAGGATACGCACCCGATAAAGAGGGAGAGAGGGACAGGTGTCTTGAAACTTAAAATTCCATAATCTTGCCAGAGAATATAGAGGATCTCTTAAAATGAGGCAATCCTCACACGTATCCATGTCAAAATATTCCACATACGACTTGAAATTGTATAACTGTACTAACATAGTAGCACCTCTATGCTACATTCACAAAAAAATAGTTCTTCAGTACTAAGAGCTTTAATTGAAACATGCTAATCTCTTGCCATCACATGCTATTCCTTGTGATCAGATCCTATCTCTCATTGACTTGTATAACTTAAATCATCAGACACCTTCCTCTCATTTTCCTCCATTTGCTTCTCAAATTAATTAATTCTAAGCAAATTTGAAAAATCAAACCTTGTTTTTGCATCATCAATCTCTGGTCCTATATAAAGACCACCTTTTGCCTTGGTTTACTCACCAAAAATTATATTGCGATCCTTGAGAAAAACTAAACCACCAAACCTTGCACCTTGGGTCTCTAGTCACTTGATTTCACCACAAACAAATTAATGGCTTCTTTGAACCATATTAAATGCCTTTTGCTACTACTATATCTTGGTAACCTTTCATATCTTGGCCTTGGATCCAAAATTAGAAAACTTGACGAGTACATCTTTCCAACACAAGATAACCCCCTCCAGTACCACAATGGTGAAGTGCTCCAAGGGAAAATACCGGTCTCCATAGTCTGGTACGGCAACTTCACCCCGACCCAAAAATATATCATCATCAATTTCCTCGACTCACTCACTCATGATGAGCAGCAGCAACAACAGCAACAACAATCATGTCCTTCAGTTGCGCAATGGTTCGACAACATCAACAAACTTTACCTATGTAAAGTCGGGAAAAACAACCCGACCACACACATTCATCTAGACCATAACCAAATAGTCGACGATAATTACTCTATGGGATATTACCTTACTCTAGATAATATCACACAGCTGGCTAATTTGCCTAACTGTAAGAAAGGAGAGATTACACTTGTCTTCACTGCAGAGGACGTAGCAGTTGAGGGTTTTTGCATGACCCGGTGTGCTCTCCACAGATCTGACCCAAACAGTGGTGCAATAGTAATTTGGGTCGGGAACTCAGCAAAACAGTGCCCGGGTGAATGCGCCTGGCCATTCCACCAGCCCATGCACGGCCCCATGTGCGCACCATTGACGGCTCCTAATGGTGACATGGGGGTCGATGGCATGGTGATGAATCTCGCACATATGATCGCAGGGACAACCACAAATCCATATGGAGATGGTTTCTACCAAGGAATGCAGGAGGGGCCGCTTGAGGTGTCAACTGCTTGCCCAGGGGCATATGCAACAGGTCATTTTCCCGGATTTGCTGGATTTTTACCGACTGATTCGTCAGGAGCGAGCTATAACGCAAACGGAGCCAATGGACAGAAGTATCTTCTTCCTGCATTTTTCGACCCGTCTACTTGCTCGTGCACGACTATGGTTTAGAGATATATATCTCCATGTATATAGATCTATCCTGTGTTTTGTTATATTAAAACAGTTATTTTATATTGAAAGTTTTAGAGATTAATGAAATTATACTTGTTTGAGAATATTGATGTTGTAATGAAAACTTTAGGGCATCATGATATAAGTTTATTTTTTTAGGGCGTGAGTAGCGCATATGAATGCTAAGTGCGTTTATTCGTCGCAGCATGCATACAAGTCTCTTGCAAAAATTAGGCTGGTTATAATCTATTATGGATTATGGAAAATTAACAGTAATAATTAAGCAGTAAATATAGTACCAGCTTCCATAAAAAAAAAAGGAGAGAGAAATTAGGTCGGATATTATATTATGTTATAGATTATAGAAGCTGGTTGTAAAAGGCATTAGGGTCACATTAAATCTTAGACCGTTCAATCTAAAATGAATGAATCTGATTTGTCCAATTGGAAAGATCTATGCGAAGACTACTATAATTTTTAAATGTGTATAAGCGAGTAGGCCACCTACAATTTCAAATGTTAAAATTGAGAGAAAATTTATGGGTCAACATACCAACATTTATCGACTAATAAATTAGACCGGGCCTATGCCTCTAAAACGGAAAGACACCGAGTTCATTGGGCCGTGTCACCTTTGAGCCCTGTATTTGTGTCTGAATAAAAATTATCGAAAAACTTTATTCTGATAAAAGGATGGTTCAAATGAATTATTATTTTTTGCTCCAATATTCTTCATATTTTTTATATCCGTTTTCAAGTTCTGAACAGGTGATCCGAGACTCAACATAATCTTCACAGTAAAATATACTTGGAGATCAAATTTTATATATTTTTTAAATTTTTTTTACAACTTTTTAAATAGATAAAAAAATAATAAAAAAATTTTAAAATTTTATCTCCAACTAAATTTTATTATATTTAAAATTTTATTCGATAAAGTGATGTCGGTTTAACTGTTGAAATTTTAAACGCTACTCTCTGATAAAACTATCAAATATTTATACCTTTTTTTAGAAAAGGGGAAAACATGGGTATTTTAGATTTTTAATAATAAACAAAAAGAAAAAATTGTGAAAAAAAAACATAGATTGAGTAATTATGGATTTTTAATGGGAATATTTGTAATTTCAATAAAATTTGTGGACTTACGCTGAAATTTCACCTTTCAAAAGAAAGTTTCGAAACCAAATGCTTACTGAATCATAAACATTAGCAAAATCATAAACATCATTAATTATTAACAGACCGGATCATAATTAAATAATAATTTTCATTGAACAAATGAAAGAATTACAAATTATCTATTACTCAGTAAACCAAAAACTGAACTAATAATCTGTGTAACTAAACACAACCCAATTCCCCATCTACACCAAGGTGGTGCACGTTGAAGTGGCCGGGTCAAAGATCGCCGGTACAACATACTTCCTCCCGTTCACCCCATTCGCATTGTAACTTGCACTAGTGGTGGGGTCCACCAGCAGATCACCAGCGTACCCAGGATAAGCTCCCTTTGCATACATGCCGGTACAAGCCGTAGCAGCCTCCAATGGAGCCTCCTTGGGTCCCTGGTAGAAACCGTTTTGAAATGGGTTCGTTACGGTACCAGCGATCATGCTTGCTAGATTGATCACCATACCGTCAAGCCCAACATCGCCATTAGGTGCCACCAATGGCGGATTTTGTGGGCCGTATAAGGGCTGGTGAAAGGGCCAGGCACATTGTCCCGGGCACTGGGTGGCCGAGTTGCCAACCCAAATATACGCAAACCTACCGAGCTTGGACCGGGGAGAGAAGCCGTGGTATCCGCACCGGCTCATACAGAAACCCTCGACAACTACATCATCAGAAGTGAGGACTACATTGACAGCATTGCTGGGGGCTCCACGGCTAGCGAGCTTCAGAATGTGTGCGTCGGTGAGAGATTTGCCGAGAGAGTATGATTCGTCAAGGATATGTTTACTGGCAACCAGGGAAGGAAACCGGGCTTTTGAATGAGAGTAATATTTCTCGGTGGTTTTAAACCAAGACGCCACTGATGGTTCTGATTTGGCACTGTTGGTGAGTGAAGAGACGAAATCAGCAAGGATGGCACGCTGCGACGGTGTGAATTTACCGTACCAGATGAAATTTACTGAGATGCGGCCGGTAAGTAGAGCTCCTTTGTGGTACCTCATGCTGAGTGGTACATCATCTACTAGAGCTGTTGGCTTCCTTGCTCCATAGGAGCTATTTACTAGAAATGTACATACAATAAAGGTAAAGAAATTGGTTTGGAGTGTAGATAAAGCCATGAGTAATGGAAGAAGCTTAGCTGAGCTAAGAGGAGGAGAGACTGGCAGTGGCAGGTGATGAAGAAAAATAGACAAGTGAGGAGTTTATATAGGGAAAACAGAGCTGGAGAGGTTTATCAGAAACAAAAGAGACAAAGGTCGTGTGGGGTCATGCAAGGTGCTTTGGGGCCAGTAAAGTAGTCTGGTACTGGTCACTGAACGGTCACTGGACAGCTGTATTCAGCCCCTTTCTCCATCCCAGCTGTAGCCATGCAAGCACTTTTATTATTACTTTCTCTTTCTCTTTAATTGGCGATATGATGTTGTTACATTTCTGGTAACTGGTCAAAGTAAATGATAACAAGTTAATAACTCAACTCCTGAAACTTGACAATAAAAATTCAAATTAAATTAAGGACTTTATTTTATTTATTGAAAATTTCCAATCTATTAATTAATATTAATTTTTGAAAAAAGTAAGTACAATACATGAAATATTTATTTTTCACTGTACAGCTGAATCATACATAAAGTAAAGTATGAATTACATTTTCATCTATAGTACATTTTTTTTATAAATATCGGAATTTCGAAGTTAATGTATTAATAGTAATTCTTTTCTAATGCTCTAATATTAAATGTTTTTTTTTTTTTTTGAGAATAACCCGTTGGTATAATATTAAATGTTTAGTAGAAGAGGATAAGGATGGCATTAACAACAACTGCTTAGGTACTCGCGAGAATCTGGAACGTGAGGTCAAAAATGTCATAAAGTAAACAATTATTCTATTGGAAAGAAATTTTTAAAATCAATATTTTAATTCCCCGAAGGTAAAGGCGTGGGTGCGCTTCTCGAAACATTGCGAAGGACGGAAGGAGGCAGGAACACGAACGTTGGAATGGGAAGGGTAGAGTGGGAAGCCAGGCTGGAAACTTTGGATCTTAGCGAGTTCCTCACCTACGGGTTTTTCTTAAAAAATAAAAAGAAAAAAAAAGAAAGAAAGCTGTACTGGTAGTGGTGGGACCGATTCAGTTTTGGGTTTGGCGTTTGGGTATAATAAGTGGATCAATATCCTCCCAGCCACTGCATAAGATTTCCCACACTGCACGTTTTGAGATTTACTCTCTGTCCGTTTGGGATTCGGACTAGTGCAGAAGGCAGTAATATTTGGCTTTGAGATTCGTGCCGTGTTTAAAAAAACGATCTGGATACACTAATGTCTAATGGTAAAAGATTCCCTGATTACCTGGAACTGGAAGGATGTGAATTTCTTATTAACTTGGGTTTTAGAGTTCGATATACAGAAGCGCGTTCATGACAGCTGGTGAGGTGGCGTGCCAAAGTGGAGCGGGCTGTGAATTCAGATCTCGTGCAATACCTGACCGTTTAGGTTAAGATCTCAGCCGTCCATTTTAATTTAACACGAATAATAAAACCCATCCGTATATATCTGTAATTACGTAATGAATTATGTGAGTATTCAGCATTCTCAGGTACTGTAGGCAATCGCGCACTATGACTGGACTCTGGGGAGTGAGTGAATGACTCGTACGATCGAAGGCATCTCTCTTTTCTGCGCCTCACAATCGCCTCGTGACAGGGTGCGAGGTGCATTTACTGCAGTTAATTTTCGTTTTTTACAATGGCACGTGGATTGGTGTGCAAAAGATCTGTGCCGTTGATTGTGCCTGGGGATCCGTGTGGCGCGCGCCTCCTAGTCTGGCTGTGTAGAGTTTTGATTTCGAAGGAGGTGAGGTCTCTATCGGGGAACAGCATTCGCCTTGCTGTCAGCCAACGGGCAACGGCTAGTCGCGTCCGGTCCCCGTCAGCATAAAGCTCGTTGCGGAGAAATGAATCTAAATAATGACAAGGGCATTTAAAATCTTTAAATCTTGTACTAAATAAGTTTACGATTGGTGTTGAATAAACAGTGTCCTTTTTTTTTTTCTGTTCATTTGTATAGTCGGCGCCGATTTATTTGTTTAAACAAGTTCATTCGTTTCAATTTACTCATCTCAAATGTTTTATTATTGATGGTCTTGTCAGTAGGATCCTTCATACTTCTGAAAAAAAAACCATTTCAATTTCGCACGAAGGTAAGGTACGACCTTGGTTCTTGAACATCTATAATGCTGGCAAAATTGGGACCATTTGCAAATCCAATCGTCGGAATTTTTTTCTACCAAAATTTTGTTTTGTAAGCAAAATGTATATTGAATTTGTTACTTTATTAAAGTTTATTTACTGCTGCTATCTGCTTCTAATTTAATGTGTAAAATTGTAGTCATCTTTTTCATTACTACGATGGTAATAATGTTTTTGTTCTTTTTCCAACTTTTCATTACTATAGTGGTAATAGTGTTTTTGTTCTTTCTATCTTTCTATCTTTTAGCCAATGGGGGACAGCACCCTGACAAGATGGAAAATAAAAATACTATGATTTATCTTTTTAAACAATAACAATAATATGTTTCTATTCAAAAACATTTATAAAATTACGTTCAATTGTTAACATTTGCTCTACTATATATACTATTTTTCTGTTAATTTTTGCCCACTGTATGTTATTTTTCTATTCAAAAGTTCGTCAGTGCATCTAATATGGAAAATAAAACACTTAAACGTACAATGATAATTTTTGTTATTTTTCGAACGCATATTTATTGATAATCCATAGTTTGATTATTTGATTAACAGCAAAGTCTACCCGAGCACAATATCGTCATCCGGATATTGTCCATGCATGACAATTTGAGGAAGATGTCGATCTACCAGATGAAGGTACCGGACCACCATATTAGTTGGATGATTTTGTCGGAACTTTGAAATTCAGGCTTTAGTTAGTCAATCACAAATAACTCCACATTTCAATTTACACATTCAATCTCGAGATTCATTTGAAAGAGGAGGGAGCACAGCTGGCTACAAAAAAATCCTAGGATTGTTGTAACCAAAGATCAAGAGTTATATTTCCCCTCACTACTTCGCAGCCTTTGCGAAGGTTTCAAAAAAAAATCTCGAGATTCATTTATTTTCTAATTTATATAGTCTGAAATCGTAAACTCAACATATATGGGGATGGATTAAGTTTTTCTTGTTGTTTTATTTCTGAAGAGGTTCATGATAGACATAATAAAACACAACTTGTTTTTACAATAAAAAACACATAATTCAGAATTCTTAAATCTAAAAATAAAATAGCAAAGAAATTTAAATCTTATAGTTTTGAATTGAAGACATCTTTAAGCGGCAGCATTAATACTAATCTTCAATGATTTTTCTTAGATCTGATGATGGAGACCTTCAGCGTTTTCATTACTTCTCTTTTACAAAAATGGACGAAAACCCTTTAAAAATAATATCTCCTCAAATCAGCAGAGAGAGACGTTTTCAGAAAATAAATGGGCAGAAAAACGTTTCTGGAATGACATCCGTCAAAATAGAGAAGATGTATTTTTATATTCTGAGACAACCTTTGGGATCAGTATAATTACTAATAGCAATCTGAATTTTTCTATCAAAAATTCTGATGCATTTTTGTTAATTTCTTTAAATGAAATTAGTGCATAGTAATAACATAGGCCACATAATAAAATAAAACTAACAGTCCAGACTCTAGAGGCATTCAAAATGCGTTGAGATTACCGGAATCCTCATTTAAGCAATTATATCTTCTGAGATCAATATTAAGTTGCAAAGTATAATTTCTTTTTGGTTTTGAAGTTGCAAAGATAGAGCAGTAAACAAAATGCATACATAAAAAGACATGCTTTCTGGAACTCACCTCATAAATATGAAACCAACAAATATTTGTTGGGCGTTAAATGCATGGTTCTTTCTGCACCAAATAATAATTTTAGATTCTATCAATTTAGTAGAATTTAAACTATATAAAAGACTGCAGGTAACATAATCTGGAAACTGAATAATGGAAAATGGCGATTTAAATCATATTTTCTGAGGATCATCCGATGAATGTCTGGGGTCCAGAACAACAAGAGAAAAATAGGTGAAAATTGCTATTTTTCAAACAAATCTGGCCTATTATAAACAACGATTTTCAATAAATCTAAAAAAATAGTAAAAAAATTTCAAAAAATATAAAATATGGTCTCCAAGAATATTTTAACATGGAGATCATGTTGAGCGGTCCGAATTAACTGTTTGAATTTTAAAAACAAAGATATAGAATATGAGACATGAATGAGGTATGAAGAAATATGGCATTGGAACCCTCCTCTTTCTTTCATTTTTTGAAAGCGAAACAAGAGAGTCAAGCTCCCAGATTCCAATTAAAGATTACACCAAAGGTGTAATAAAGAGTTATTTACAAAATATTTTAAAAAATAGAAAAGAAAAAGAAAAAAAGAAAAAAAGAAAGATAGAAAAAAATGCAAAAAGAAAAATGTATAAGAACAGTAAAAAGGTTTGCATTGTCCTACTCCTCAGGAAACCATAATCTCACATCTTGTATAATCTCCCTTGACAATTGCAATTCCGTTTTTTTGTTTATCTTGAAAGATTCTTCGACATCGCTCTTTCCATATGTTGAACACCATGGACAATTGAACCCTTCTCACTCTTTTCGTTTCCGACCAGAGGATTGCATTGCGGTATTGACCTCGATTGAAATAGTTGCATTGCCTCAATTGATTATCAGTTTCTTGCAGAGCATGCTTTACCAGTAGCGTGAAGTGGCAGCGGCTAAATAAATGGCGAACTGATTCCGCCTGCTGCTTGCATAGGCAACATCTGTTAACCAGTTCCCATCCTCTATGGACTAAATTGTCAATAGTTAGAATCCTATTATTAAGCATGAGCCAACCGAAAATCATAACTCGCAACGGTGCTTTGAGATGCCAATTCCTCGCTATTTGATCCTGAACATATGGTCCTGTTTCATATGCGTTGTAGTAAGATTTCACTGTGTATTTTCCATGCTTGCTAACCCTCCTCTTTCTAAAGATGTTGTTCTAAACATAAGAAAAATGAGCGGCTTACTCACAAGCGCAAGAGGGATTGCTAAAACGTTTAGCCCTTTGAATGGTATTATATATACAGAGCCTTCAATTCTTTGTGGTTTGAAACAATAAACTCAAAACAAGATCTTTGCGTGTAGAACAATGTTCAAAGCTTGCAACTATTGACGATCGTATACAATTTCTATCACCACGCTAAGCGGAATTTTATTTATAAATCATAATTAAAAAAAAGAAATTTACCAAACCAACATGATTAGTTTTTTTTTTTTTTAAAAACCATAAGAACTGAATTGCCATTTCGGTCCGAACTTATTTTTTTTCCGGACCAAAATGCAATTCGGTACGACGTAGTTTCTTAAATTTTCAGTCCAGCGATCCAAAAAATGTTTGAACCGAAATAACATTTCAGTTCCACTACATTATTTGTTTTTACCCAAGTAGTTCAAAATTATAAGTTGTTTTATCTATTTTGTTTGATGTTCTTTTTAAAATATTCAAATTATTACTTGTTCTTTCTAATTTGCAAAATTATTAAACAAATATAGTAAAATTAACCGTTTTGGTATAAACAAATTTGGTTTTTCGGGTTCACAACGATAAATGGCAGCCCCTAAAAAATGGGTCCACTTTTTCAAGTTGCTATATGGATAAATTTAGAATTGTCCGATATCTGTGGTCTTTTAGTTTATTATTTTTTTGGTTGAGTATATTTTTAGAAAATCGGTCATTGAGGTGTTGTGTCTAAATCTTACAGATTTGTATATACTTGTTACCCCTTTTTTTTAACATTTTGGGATAAAATAAAGAGAAAATTGGTTATTTGCCACTCCAAAACTTTCAAATCTGAAAAATGTCATCACAAAACTATAAATCTGAAAAATGCCACTTTAAACTTAGTTAATACTTAAATTTGCCACAAACTCATAATTTGTATACTTTTTTTTTATTAAAAATTAACTGAAAAATACAGTTTTGAGATACGTATTTCTGTATTTCTCTATATACCCTACTGACCCCTCATCATACGTATCTCAAAACTGTATTTTTCAGTTAATTTTTAATAAAAAAAGTATAAAAATTGTGTATTTGTGGCAAATTTAAGAATTAACTAAGTTTAGAGTGGTATTTTTCAGATTTATAGTTTCGTGGTGGCATTTTTCAGATTTGAAAATTTTGGAGTGACAAATAACTAATTTTCCCTAAAATAAATATCCCGTAGGATCAAGGCTGAGATCTATTCAGAAGTTTGGTTCAGCATCGTGCATGTTGTTTCTAATAATCATATCATAAAAATAAATTAAAAAAACATTTATCAAAAACATTTATTTGTTTAAACAAGGTCATTCGTTTCAATTTACTCATCTCAAATGTTTTATTATTGATGGTCTTGTCAGTAGGATCCTTCATACTTCTGAAAAAAAAACCATTTCAATTTCGCACGAAGGTAAGGTACGACCTTGGTTCGTGAACCTCTATAATGCTGGCCAAATTGGGACCATTTGCAAATTGCAACCGTCGGAATTTTTTCTACCAAAATTTTGTTTTGTAAAAATGTATATTGAATTTGTTACTTTATTAACTGCTGCTATTTGCTTCTAATTTAATGTGTAAAATTGTAGTCATCTATTTCATTACTACGGTGGTAATTATGTTTTTGTTCTTTTTTCCAACTTTTCATTAGTACAGTGCCACAGTGGTAATAGTGTTTTTGTTCTTTCTATCTCTTAGGTAAGAGTAAAAGTGAGCCAAAGGGGGACAGCACCGAACGCATATCCTCTGCATTTACTCGAAACAAAATTTTTTGAGTTAAATGAATTTCAACCGTATGATTCTAAACGGAGTCAATCCGGTTCCTGCTTATAATATAAAGGGCTTTTCAATATTAATGAGAATCTAGTTCGCACGATTCTTGAGACAAATCAGACTGTTGAGATTTATTAACTCGAAAGATTCTCTTTTGAATTAATGCAGAGGATACAAATTCGAACAGCACCTTGACAAGATGGAAAATAAAAATACTATGATTTATCTTTTTAAACAATAACAATAATATGTTTCTATCCAAAAAACATTTATAAAATTACGTTCAATTCTTAACATTTGCTCCACTATATATACTATTTTTCTGTTAATTTTTTCCCACTGTATGTTATTTTTCTATTCAAAAGTTCGTCAGTGCATCTAATATGGAAAAATAAAACACTTAAACGTACATTGATAATTTTTGTTATTTTTCGAACGCATATTTATTGATAATCCATAGTTTGATTATTTGATTAACAGCAAAGTCTACCCGAGCACAATATCGTCATCCAGATATTGTTCATGCATGACAATTTGAGGAAGATGTCGATCTACCAGATGAAGGTACCGGAGTAACCGGACCACCATATTAGTTGGATGATTTTGTCTGAACTTTGAAATTCAGGCTTTAGTTAGTCAATCACAAATAACTCCACTTTTCAATTTACACGTTCAATCTCGAGATTCATTTATTTTCGAATTTATATAGTTTGAAATCGTAAACTCAACATATATGGGGATGGATTAAGTTTTTCTTGTTGTTTTATTTCTGAAGAGGTTCATGATAGACATAATAAAACATAACGTGTTTTTACAATCAATAACACATAATTCAGAATCTGTAAATCTAAAAATAAAATAGCAAAGGAATTTAAATCTTACAGTTTTGAATTGAAGACATCTTTAAGCGGGAGCATTAAAACTGATCTTTAATGATTTTCCTCAGATCTGATGATGGAGACCTTCAGCGTTTTCATCACTTCTCTTTTACAAAAATGGACGAAAACATTTTAAGAATAATATCTCCTCAAATCAGCAGAGAGAGACGTTTTCAGAAAATAAATAGGCAGAAAAACGTTTTTGGAATGACATCCGTCCAAATAGAAAAGATGTATTTTTATATTCTAAGACAACCTTTGGGACCAGTATAATTACTAATAGCAATCTGAATTTTTCTATCAAAAATTATGATACATTTTCGTTAATTTCTTTAAATTAAATTAGTGCATAATAATAACATAGGCCACATAATAAAATAAAACTAACAGTGCAGACTCCAGAGGCATTCAAAATGCGTTGAGATTACGGAATCCTCATTTAAGCAATTATATCTTCTGAGATCAATATTAAGTTGCAAAGTATAATTTCTTTTTGGTTTTGAAGCTGCGAAGATAGAGCAATAAACAAAATGCATCCGTAACATGACATGGTTTTTGGAACTCACCTAATAAATATGAAACCAACAAATATTTGTTGGGCGTTAAATGCATGGTTCTTTCTGCACCAAATAATAATTTTAGATTCCATCAATTTAGTAGAATTTAAAATGTATAAAAGACTGCAGGTAACATAATCTGGAAACTGAATAATGAAAAATGGCGATTTTAAATGATATTTTCTGAGGATCATCTGATGAATGTCCAGGGTCCAGAACAAGAAGAGAAAAATAGAGTTGCTCAATTGATGTGATGGGTCCAGCCGTCCAGCTGATCAATTAAGCTTTTCAGGGATTAGATCAGGCTTAGCCCAAATTTTAAGCGGAGTAAGTCAGATTCCTGGTACCGTTGAAACTGTCAAAATGCAAGAATTTTAAAATTTCGAATTAATTGTGCATAGAGTTAATTTGAAAGTTAATTTTTTTTTGCATGTAGACACATCACTCATAAGGTAGAAGAGCTTTAATGGCTCGGATTCATTATTTGAAGTCAATCTGATAGATTTTAGAGTTGAATTCACCAAGAGATTTGATGAACTTAAGAACACCCTAGTTCTATTCTTATAATTTTCAGTCTTCTTTGAAAGAACAAATAGAATAGAATTCCTATTGGTCTATAGTGCTTTATGTTGGACCATTTGAAAATATAGAAATGATATCTGTTTCAAACATTTTAACTTAAAAACCGCAATAACTATTATTTTACTTATTATTTCGTTGGTAACCTATTGGACATGTAATATGAGCAAGAAAATTAAAGATGTTGCAGCTCTGTCGATAGCTGACACTTTGGACACCATTCTGTCAACAGCTGAGACTCGAGGGAATGAAATCCAAACAGTAGGAGGAGGTTTTGTACTCAACGGAAACAATCTTGTTTTGGGACAATTAGCCTTGACATCTGAAATTGGTCAGAATTCTAACCCAGTTCTCAAAGAAAATGTCTCTATTGACATGGAGGGTGATATAACAGCTTGGAAACAACATTTTAGCCTGACCAGATCTGAACAGGAGACCGGGTATCAAACTCTTCCTCCGTTACCTGGTTTTCCTGACATGACAATTTCATTTCATGACATAGAGCCTGAGACCACTAAAGTGAAAGATCTGAAACACAAAAAGAGCAAGAAAGGTTTGTCATTTATGAATTCTGAGGACTATTTCAAAATTGTGATCGAACTGGTATATATTCAGCATTAATCCAAATTTGAACTGTATAATAGCAGGCATAACTGGTTTGAGACTATCAAGGTAAAGCAAATAAGATAAATTTTAGCTACATTGACCTTGATATTTATTCAAATTTGTTAACTTTAGTATTCATTTTTTATACAGCCACGTGGGACAGGAAAAAAACTAAATCTCACCCGCCTATCAAGAAGAAACATGCCTGGGGTACCACCTCCATCAGGCCAAGGGCCTCTGGGGTAGGCCTCAGACTCAGGAGTACTCAGCAAAGGCTGGGGTTAGGGTCCACCCGAGAGAAGGCTATACTTATATCAGATAATCCACTTGTTGAGCTGACTATACATGTAGCAGCAAAAACCCAAAAAAGACAAGTTGTCCCTAGGAGGAGAGTAATGGTAATTGTTCAAAGAAAACATGACTCCATCATGACCAAAGCAGTCAAGAGAAAATAAATTCCTATAGCTAGCTCCTTAGGTATGTCTCTAGTTAATAGCTTCCATTGCTAGATTGACATTAGAACAAATAGAACATGATTCCTATTGGTCTATAGTGCTTTATGTTGGAAATATATAAATGATATCTGTTTCAAACAATTCAACTTAAAGACTGCAATAATTATCATTTTACTTATTATTTCGTTGGTAACCTATTGGACAAGTAATGTAAGCAAGAAAATTAAAGATGTTGCAGCTCTGTCGATAGCTGACACTTTGGACACCAATCCGCCAACAGCTGAGACTCGAGGGAATGAAACCCAAATAGTAGGAGGAGGTTTTGTACTCAATGGGAACAATCTTGTTTTGGGTCAATCAGCCTTGACATATGAAATTGGTCAAAATTCTAACCCAGTTCTCGAAGAAAATGCCTCTGTTGACATGGAGGTAGGTGATATAACAGCTTGGGAACAACATTTCAACCCAATCAGATATGAACAGGAGATCGGGTACCAAACTCTTCCTCCGTTATCTGGTTTTTCTGACATAACAATTCCAGTTATTCTCAACTTAACCCCAATTTTAGAATCTAGTGACAATTCCAGTTATTGGGCTTCCCGATCGAAAGCATAGGCTGATTTGGCACTTTGGCAGTTTACTTGTTTTTATTTTTTGTTAAATTTGGAGTAATCCTTGTCTGATTCTAGAAATCAGTGGCAAACATAGTCCCTTAGCAACAACTTGATGAATCTGTTATTGGATATTATTGTGTTTTTGTTTTAGTTGCACATGTGAAATTGGGTTGGAAGATTATGAATTGCTGATTGTTTAGATAATTTAGGAAGTTCTATACCAGCAATTTATCTATCTCCAGTTAATTTCTAGAATTAGACAAGGATTACTCCAAATTTAACAAAAAATAAAAACAAGTAAACTGCCAAAGTGCCAAATCAGCCTATGCTTTCGATCGGGAAACCCAATAACTGAAATTGTCACTAGATTCTAAAATTGGGGTTAAGTTGAGAGTAACTAGAATTGTCATATCAGGAAAACCAGATAACGGAGGAAAAGTTTGGTACCCAGTCTCCTGTTCAGATCTGATGGGTTGAAATATTGTTCCTAAGCTGTTATATCACTCACCTCCATGTCAACAGAGACATTTTCTTCGAGAACTAGGTTAGAATTCTGATCAATTTCAGATGTCAAGGCTGATTGACCCAAAACAAGATTGTTCCCGTTGAGTACAAAACCTCCTCCTACTGTTTGGGTTTCATTCCCTCGAGCCTCAGCTGTTGGCGGAATGGTGTCCAAAGTGTCAGCTATTAACAGAGCTGCAACATCTTTAATTTTCTTGCTTACATTACATGTCCAATAGATTACCAACGAAATAATAAGTAAAATGATAGTTATTGCAGTTTTTAAGTTGAATTGTTTGAAACAGATATCATTTATATATTTCCAAAAGGTTCAACATAAAGCACTCTAGACCAATAGAAATCATGTTCTATTTGTTTTAATGTCAACCTAGTAAGAGAAGCTATTAACTAGAGACATACCTAAGGAGCTAGTTATAGGAATTTCTTTTCTCTTGACTGCTTTAGTCGTGATGGAGTCAGGTTTTCTTTGAACAATTAACCTTACTCTCCTCTTAGGGACAACTTGTCTTTTTTGGGTTTTTGCAGCTACTGGTATAGTATGCTAAACAGGTGGATTATCTGATATAAGTATAACCTTATCTCGGGTGGTCCCCAACCCCAGCCTTTGCTGGGTAGTCCTGAGTCTGAGGCCTACCCCAGAGGCTCTTGGCCTGATGGAGGTGGTACCCCAGACATGTTTCTTCTTGATAGGCGGGTGAGATTTAGTTTTTTTTTTGTCCCAGGTGGCTGTATAAGAAATGAATACTAAAGTTAACAAATTTGAATAAATATCAAGGTCAATGTAACTAAGATTTATCTTATTTGTTTCACCTTGATAGTCTCATACCAGTTGTGTCTGCTATTATACAGTTAAAATTTGAATTATTGCTGAATATATACCAATTCGATCACAATTTTGAAATAGTCCTCAGAATTCATAAATGACAAACTTTTTTTGCTCTTTTTGTCATTCAGATCTTTCACTTTAGTGGTCTCAAACTCTATGTCATAATATGGAAAAAAAAAAAGAAATATTAGAGGATGCAAAGTATTTTACTCTCTAGAATAAGTTATTTTGTACCAAGTTCTTCATTGATGTATACAGAACTTTCATCTTCAGATCTTAGTGTAGGAATCGTCAGGGTTGCTTCCTGGAGCAAGTGCCATTATTGTATTAATTAAAAATAATAAAATGAGACCAAAATTTTATAAATTGGAGTCACAAAATCCTTTAAACTTGTTTTTCTATCAAAAAGATGGGTTCTTCGCCCCATTTTAGCATAAGTTTAGATCGAACAAGTTGAATAGCTAGACTTGAGATGAGAAGGCTTAGACCGAACTGCTAAGTATTTTTTTTTTAACCGACTAGAATCTCAGATGAAGGTGGTATCAATCATTTAGTATTTAATCTAAAATATTGGCTAGTTATGTAGGATGCTTCATTTTTTGGTCAAATAGAAAAAAATTCTAAATTATCTCTGTGTTTAAATAAAATTACTGATGTATAAGATCAAGCATTCATTGTAGATGCATCATAATCCGAGACAGAGTCAGACTTTCGAACTATGGAGATCAAATATATATGGAGTTGAATTTTATAGTACTGTGATATTTACTCCAAATTATATATAAATACAATTTTTTTTAATTTAAAATAGGGATTAATTGATAGGCTGAAAGGGTCAAATTCCCTTCACCTTTGTTTAGTTTTTTAACAAAATTACCCCCACAATCAAGCCATAATTTATTAGAACCTGTCAACATATACACAAAGTACCATAGAACTAACCGTCATGAGAAACATCATGGCAACCCTCTCTATGAGCATTTCTTTTTCCAAGTGCAATGCCATTGTATTCTTTGAGGCATGATGTATTGTCCAAAATCTCAACAGAGAAAATTGATTTCCCCTTATGAGAGAACACCATGGAGTAACCTTGTTGTATCTCATGGGCTTCTAGAAACCCAGGCCATCCCTTTGTGAAGTAGGTGTTGGTCTTGTACATACTAAGATCCACATCTCTTTGTGAGTAGTCTTGCTAACTTGACTGGGATTCTCTGCATGTACAACTATTTGTAGTAAGATCTGACTCCAGTTCATTTCAATATCTATTTGAAATAATGTTATACATTTCAAAGTAGATGAAAATACTCCTGATAAAATTTCATAAGCAATGTAGTTCAACAATTTTTTTGTTTTTGAGATTTTTATTATAGGAGGAAAAAAAGGAACATATGTGTATAGCATTTTTACTTGCAATCAATGTAAAACATACATGGTAAATTAAATAGATAGATGTGAATAATTCAATACCGTTTTCTTTTCACTGCCAGGAAGCAAAAAGCTGATCAAGAACATTGTCAGGTGAAATCTACAAAGGAGATTAAAAAAAAATCGTTTGAGCTACTATCTGAATACAAACAAGAAGTCTTCTAGATAAACAGAGGTCGTATAAAATACTTACCTTAATCGTATGTTTAAATTTTGTCTTCACATTTCAACTAACCTACACTTTTTGTTTTCTCCTTCTCCTTGGATGAAGTATTCAAGTGGGGTTTCAAGAAAGAAGAAAAGACAGGAAGAAATATACTAGAGGGAAAACGGTGATGAAATAGAAGAGGGATCAAATCCTTGAGGTTCTTCCAACAGTTTTATCCTCCCAATATCTCACAAACGATCTCTCTTCTCTCAATCGATCGAGCTCCAAAAGGGTCTTGTAATTTACGAAAGCAACCAGGTTGGTATTGAACCGGAGGTGTGAACGAACAGTGTGAGTGTGACGCTATAAGGATTAGTGGATAGTGAAGCAGCCAGCAGGTGATACGATTGATGCACGCCAACTGTTTGAGTAAACTCCTCTAAGAATGAAAAACAGAGAACCCACGAGGATTCGCGAATAATATTAATGACGAAAGTGTAGAAGATGTAATAACCTTGCAATCATGAAGAGGAAAGTGAACTAAAAAGTAGTTGGTCGTATTCAATTGGCGAGTGAGAAAGAAAGCTCCGCGTTGAATCAAAGAGCTAGATAATTCAAAGTACCATATGATGATATGAATAAAGGGCAGCCCCAGATCTCGGACATGAAGGAACGTCTTATCTACCAGCAGGGTTTCCCATGCCTAAATTGGAGACCCTACTGTTCGTTCTACAATTTTTTTTATAGTGTTTGCTTATAAGACAAGTGTATTATGTTTCAATCTTATGTTTCAATTTGTTTTTTTTTTTTTCATAAGCCCAAAAGGAAATTGTGTTAAAAAAAACAAAAGCACCAAAATAATTTATTTTGTAACCACCTGAACTCGATATATGAAAAGTTTGTCTCATGAAGTAGATAAAGATATATAATTCTAAATTTGTTATTTGAAAATTGATCAGACAATTTCTGACTTTTAAGGTCAAGAAGCCCCTCCATGAGCTTAAACTCATACTAGCATTAAATCCTACAGCAGAAACCGAAGCTAAGTGGTAGGCACAAAATTCAAATTACAGAATTTTATGGTACAATAAAATTAACGAATTACAGATAAAAAAAAAAAACCAGAATCGACAACAAAGTTAAAATTGGAATCTGAAAGCTTTATCATGTGTGACTAGGGGTGTAAACGGAGCGGATTCGGAGCGGATAATGCTGATATCATATCCACATCCACATTTCAATGAGCGGATACGAATACGGATATGGATAGTAAACGGATATCAAAATGTAAAATTAAATCCACGCTAAACGGATATGGATACGGAGCGGATACGAATGTGAATTCGGAACGAATAATTGTCGGATAATTATTTCATAACCAAAATATAAAGAATGGACAAGTCCATTTATCTAAAAATGGAAATAATGTTTTTTAATCAAAATACATCCAATTTCAAACGCAGAAGAAGCTGAGAGGCGGCCCAATGTTTGAAAAAGTAAGCTGGCCACGTGCAAGAGCCCAGAAAAGCACAGTCTTGTCGGAGCGGAGCGGAAACTTAATATCTTTTATCCCACAATCAAAACTGAAATGAATATGAGATAGATTTATAGCACTTCGGAGCCTGCAAAATAGCAAGCTTTATAGTTGGAGTGGGTTGGAATCGAATAAACGGGCACAGGTTTTGGAAACGGATATATGCGGATATTCGCTCCATTTCGGATCCTTGGGATTTATCTGTATCCGTATCCGGGAGAATCCGTATCCAGGAGAAGCTAACCATGTATAATAAATATCCGGATATGAAGTTAACCATGTATAATAAATATCCGGATCCATATCCGGGATTATCCGAATCCGAATTAAATGGATACAGATTATTTCTGGATTCGGAGCGGTATGTGTGACTCGAAATATCTCCAAAGCTAGGAATTTAAAAGAAGAATCACAAGAGACATGACGAAGACCTATCTTTTCAACTAAGTCCAACTTGAGGAACGCGTATCCTCTGCATTAACTCAAAAGAGAATATTTTGAGTTAATGAATCTCAACCGTTCGATTTGTTTTGAAATTCGTGCATATTAGATCTACACTAATATTGAAACTCCTATATTATAGGTAGTAGACGGATTGGATCCGTTTAAAATCGGACGGTTGAGATTCATTAACTCAAAAGATTCTCTTTTGAGTTAATGCAGAGGATACGCGTTCCAACTTGAGGACCTTCGGTGGATAAAAAAGAGTAAAAAGGAGAGAGAGAAAAAAAAGGAAAATAAATGTTTTAATTACTAGATCAAACGTATATATAGATGGGATTTTATTATCAAAACACAGCGAAATCAGTGGATTAACAAAATGCAACACCTAGAGTCCTAGACCAGCAATAACAGGGTAAAAATAATTTACCTGATGCTTCGGCTTCAATGGTCTTTTGTTTTTCTTTTGTTTTTATTTTAGACTAACTTTTACTCTCGTCGTTTTTTAAAATGGAGGGGAGATTTGGAAGCAATGTCTGTTGCCTGATCATTTTGTACTTTTAGCCTTGGTTTTGCTGCTATCTAGTCTCTACTCTTGTACTCTCTAGTCTCTAGTAGAAACTCTTTTTTTTTTTAACGCTCAAAGTAAATACTCTTAGATCAGAATCGGCTCATTTTCTAAAGAAAAGAAGCATTCTTCTATTTTAAAATCTGGATCATCCAAAATTCATCGTATGGTCTTAATTATTTTTTATTTTCAAATCAATTTAATTTATTAAAATAATTCAGATTTAATTGAGACCATACGATGGATTTTGAACGATCCAAATTGAGAATAGAAGAGTGCTCTTTTTCTAGAGAAAATGAGTAGATTCGGTTCCAATACTCTTGGTTGAACTATTTTCAGCAGATTAATCTGTCCATCAATCAAATCCAAATCCAATTACTAAGATTTTTTTTTTAAAGGAATATATGACCAATTGACCAAAATAATACTATTTCATGGTGATTAATAAGAAATAAAAGGCGGCTTTCCTTTTAATGCTCCTCTAACGCGCCAAAGGCCAAAGCACATTTTCATTTTGTATTTAATATTGTTAAATCCTTCCTGATTTGATTTTCAAAGAAAATTAGAATGTTAAATCGGTTAATGTTAAGTTTTATCTTAAACACCAGACCAATATTTTCTTTTCTTTTTTATTTCTTTGATTTGATGCTTAGTTTTTTTTTTTTATATCCTTTCTTTTATTCCCATTATATTAAACAGATAAAATAAAATACTGTTAGAACACCATTAGTTGAAAGTAAACACGTTTGTGTTATAACATGAATGCATGTAGGTATAAAACATCATTAGGATTTAGTCTTTCACTTTGATTTATGAATAATATAACATATAACTTATAACAAGTTCACTTTGATTTATGAACTAAAAAGTAGTTGATCGTATTCAATTGGCGAGTGAGAAAGAAAGCTCCGCGTTGAAGCAAAGAGCCAGATAATTCAATGTACCATATGAATAAAGGGCAGCCCCCAGATTTCGGACATGAAGTAAGGAACGTCTTATCTACCAGCAAGGTTTCCCATGCTTTGGTCGATTTTTTTTTATAAACTATAAATAGAAAAATTAATTTAAGAGATCGTTCGGTTTTTACAAAAATTATAAAAAACGAGTTGCCAACTCAGTTTGGATTTTTTTTGTAAAAAAGAGTTGGCAACTCGTTCTTGGCTTTTTTTAGTTTTTACGCGAAAAATGTTATTTTAGTTAAAAACGAGTTGGTAATTCGTTCTGCAATTTTTTTTATAGGGTTTGCATATAAGTTGTAAAATGTTTAAAACAAAAATATAAAATGTGAAACACATAATTGATGCAAAATTACTATACTTTATTTTTACTAACTTGAAATTTCTATACAAAAAAATACATATTTCTACCTATTTAATATTAATTATTTGATTAAACTAAGGATATTTTCTCTAAAAAAATATTAATTATGTAATTTAGAAAGAAGACAGAGACACACTGAGAAAATATGTCAATTTATTTGGTGTGATGTCTTACTTTGTTTCACATATTTACTTAATTATTTTATCAACACACACACATCTTGTGTGTGTGTGTGTATTTTATATAATCAGCGAATTAAAATATTTTATATTTCACATATGAGTAGTAGTTTTAGCTTAATAAATATTATCACTTTGATGGAATTAAGAATAAAATCTAAATTTTTTAAAATGAATATTAAAGATATTTAGTCGGTAGAAAGAACCAAAAAAAATATTTACACAATGAAAATTTACTCAATATTTTCTAAATCACATAATTAAATTTTTTTTTGAGGGAAAATGCCTTTGGCTTAATCAAATAATTAATATTAAATAGCTAGTAAAGACAATTTATAGTAATTAATTTTGCATTAATGGTGTGTTTCACATTTTATATTTTCGTTTTTCACATTTTATAATTTATAAGCAAATCCTAAAAAACAAAAAAAAAATTGCAGAACGAATTGCCAACTCGTTCTGGAGGCCGGGGGGGGGGAATCCAGAACGAGTTGGCAACTCGTTTTTTATAGTTTTTGTAAAAACCGAATCAATCATACTGGATCCCTAAAATTGATTTTTTTATTTATGGTTTATTAAAAAAAATTCCTACTGGTCATTATACAACCAAAAACGGAAACCCATTTTTACAGAGTAGTTTTTAGTGCGTACAGAGTTCGAATTTTTGATGGACCAAAATGCCCCTGATCATCAGCGTTCGAATTTTACAGAGTAAATCTTCTGCCTTTGATGTAGGGGTATTTTGGTTCATCAAAAATTCGAACTCTGTACGCACTAAAAACGTTCCCCCAAAAACAGTATCGGACATTTTGAAAGCTTAAATGAATTACATTCTCGAACCTTGATTTTCAAAACCCTTCTGTCTCTCAACATTAAACCCCCCGCCAAACCCGCTTGTTTTAGGGTTTAGTCACTCTCCCGATCAGCCTTGACCCGCTCAGCTGGGTTCAGGGTTTTTCCTCTTCGACCACTTCCTCGCTCCGCTAAGTAAGCTTTACTGTTAACTTTACGTTTATTAAACAAAGCGAAATTTGTGTGAATGAATTTGTTGATTAAATGTTGTACTAATGAGTATGAATGAACTTTCCTCTTCGACCACTTCCTCACACTAGTTTAATTGATTGAATTTATAGTATGAATTTGACCCAAAATGTTGTATTAGTGAGTGTCTGATCGATGAATTAATTGGGCCTAATGAACCGTGCCGCTTTGCTCCCTAATTTTCGATGCAATAGCTCATTGTTCAGTTATTAGTTTATCTCTAATATAATTGAGGTACTTTCTGGATACAATTTCTTAATTTTGGAAGTTCTGGGTGTTGTATTTCCAGGAAATAGCTCTATGCCCTAATATGGCGGTGTACTGGACCAACACGACTTTATGTTTCAAGAAGAGTAAGTGTATACAAATTCATCTCTCTTTACTTTCGTATCTGGTGCCATGTGAAAAGTTGGAGTTCCCTTGTTTCTTCATGTCCCATAGTCTCTTTGTACATGTTAAATCATTAATGACTGCAATATAGAAAAGAAAATTATTGTGAAACTTGTAAAGAGAAATTGTGGTGAAGTCATCCTGTTGGATGGAAATAAAAAGAATCTTAGTTTAGATACTTTGTATTTGGTAATTTTGTCAATATCAGCATTGTATGTTTTCTCAATTCATCTGATTTTTGCCAGATTTGATGCTAATTTTCTCAATTCATCTGAGAAAAGGGTGTGCCTTTGATGGCTGGTCAGAAGACACACTTAATTTTTCTCCGAATATAAATATGTGAACAATTTAGAGAAGGGTATCGAAGATGATCACAAAGGTGGGAGAAGATCTCCGGCATGGTATGAAGTTTGTTATGATTGTTAAGCATTGGACATCACTTCTGTTTTTTTTTTTTTTTTTTTTATATATTTGCTCTACTTTTTGTATTAGCTTGCCCTTTCATCGAATAAATTTCATAACTTAATATAAGTCGCTCTTCACATGTAGGGTGATGTGGTTGGATATTGCCTTGCCATTGTGAAGAGCAGAAGCCTCAATATAATTGGGGGGTAAGTTCAATTTCCTATGTAGTTAGATTATGACATAATAAACACCTCTGCATTATGATTTTTCATTTATTGGAAATTTTTAAAGTTTTTCAAATGACTGTTGAATCTTAGCCAACAGGAAGACAAGGCTGCACAGTACGGTGTGCTAGTATAAGACCTAAACTGCATAAAACCACTGATTTGACCAAGCTCCAGTCCTTTTTAATTTTTGAAATTTTTTATATCCATAAATTATGACCTGAAGAGTATCAGTATATTGGATTTTTTCACTTGTATGAATTTTCATGATTTTAAAAGATTTCCTGGATCTCGTACTACCAGAAACATAAAATTGTAATAATTATGAAGTTAGCATATAAAGACATGGTACTATGCATAGCGCATATTGGTCCGTACTATGGACCAATATCTCTATTTTGGAAGTCCAAATAGTACCTATCTAAAAAATATAAAATAATTATAAAAAAAGATGTAAAATCTAGTCTTCAACTACATTTCATGTGGAGATCGTATTCATCGGTTCTGATCGATTGTTTGAATCTTAAAAACAAAGATATAAATCCATAGTATGAATTGATATGCGCTTTGCAAAGTACCATAGCCTCACTCTTTGTTTTGTTTTTCTTTTAAAATTTTTGGTCCTTTTTGATAAACAACTTTTGTTGTACTTATATGAACAACAGATGATGTCCGGCGAATTTGCAAACAACCAGCAGTCTAACTAAGAAAAGGAGACACATCAGGTTTTTGTAAATTTTTTTTATAATTTAAATTATATATATGGCTACGACACTTGAGTTAATTCAATTTTTGTACTTTTATGTTCTTTCAATTGTTTACAGGATAAAAGGCAGATAGTGTCTTCACATCCGTCAACACCTATCAAATAATCTTTGTTTTGAACTGGATATGTGGTGCATTGGATGCTTTTATATTTGTGCTTTGTTTTTTCTTGATAGAGCTAACTTATGAGGATGTACCTTAGATGGAATTTGATGAAATATATTGTTGTTTTTGATATGAAATATATTGTCAATTTGCGGTAGCATGCAACTCAAAGAGGATGAATAAACCAGATTCCGTGGGTAAAGATTTTAACAGCTGTGTCAATTTGAACAGAGCAGTTTTGGTTTCATATAGCATACGGACCATAGAATCAAAACAGCATTGCATATGGTTCATGCGCTGCATAAAGCCAAAAGCCAAAACTACTTTGTTAAACTCTTTACTCGTATTATGTATACTTTTCAATAATAATTTGAGAAGAATTCAATTATTTTTCAAAAGTGTTATAATAGTTTGAATTTTTTAGCAATTTCATTTAGACAGGTCAATTAAGTGAAGAGAAATCCCAAATAAAGAGTAACAAAGAGTAAAATAGAAAATTTTCTCTTATTTACCTGAAAAAAATTGTACAATAAGAAGTCCGTAAACAACAAGGGCATTTTGGACAATTGAGAGAACAATGAACGAATTACAGCTATTATCACAGCTTACTATGCATAGGTCTATTCTAAGCATGGCATATTTTTCCTCTGGTGTAATGGTGTTTGACTATTGTTCAACAACTAAAATTCAACCGTTTTTTCATTTTAGAACCTGATGAAATTAAAAGGAAGAAGTCTTCTTTCCAAACAATGAAGATTGTCTAAGAAATTAAAAAAAATTTATAATTTGTTTACCTGAAGGTGAAATTTTCAGCACCAAAAGATGCATCTATAACCTCAATTCAGCGGAAAAAGATGACTCCTAACCGCAGAAATATAAGGGCATTTTGGTCAATTGAGAGAACAATGATCAAATTACAGCTATTATCAGGGTTGGCACTACCATAATACAATCACATCTAAGTAAATAACAAATATATATGAGAAAAACTAAGGTGTTCTTAAGTTCACCAAGTCTTTTTTGTGAACTTAACTCTAAAATCTATCGGATTAATTTCAAATGACGAATCCAAATTGTTGAAACCTTTTTGTTTTGTTTTGTATATGATTTATTGGTAAAAAATTGTTCAACAAATTAATGTATTAAAATTAATTTATAAACCTTCAACTTTTGACCGCCTCACTTAATACTAAATTAATTCAAAAGTTTAAATTTTGTGTATATAGATGCATTACGCATTTATTTCCCACAAGAGATTGCTAAAATGTTTAGCCATTTCAATGATATTATAAATTTATATATACAGAGCCTTCAATTCTCTGTGGTTTGTAACAATAAAGTCAAAACAAGATCTTTTGCGTGTAGAACAATGTTCAAAGCTTGCAACGTGATTAGTTTTGTTTTTAAAAAACCATCAGAACTGAACTGTCATTTTGGTACGACGTAGTTTCTCAAATTTTCAGTCCAGCGATCCAAAAAATGTTTGAACCGAAATAACATTTCAGTTCCACTACATTATTTGTTTTTATCCAAGTAATTCAAAATTATAAGTTGTTTTATCTATTTTGTTTGATGTTCTTATAGCAGCTAGCAGTGGCTGGCTGCTGGATCAAGATTTGTGTATCCCATTTGTAAGGTTATCTAGGAAATATTTTGGGAGATATTGCAAGCTGCTAGTAGCAAGAATTGTGTATCAAATTTGTTATGTTATCTGGGGAATATTTTGGGAGATATTTAGAATTTATAGAAAGATATGTTAGGCGATATGCTAAGCTGTAAATTGGGAATATATATAGGTGTTGGTTGTAATCAGAAAAATCACACAATAAAACCTTTGATTTTATCATGGTATCAGAGCCTAACCTAAACACCATACAAAAAATCCTAACCAGTTGTTAATACCAGAACCATGGCTAGTGACGGCCTTGATAATAAGGGCCTTGAAGCAGCACCAGTTAAGAAGATTATTGATGGTGCTTCTCCATTCTTTCTTCATCCATCTGATAACCCAGGAACGATGATTAGTTCTTGTGTCTTGAAAGGAGACAACTACGACTTATGGCAAAAGGCTATGAGAACTGCTCTTCGAGCTAAAAACAAACTTGGATTTGTTGACGGCACCTTAACCAAACCCAAGTCAGATGAACCCGAAGCATATCTATGGGAAACTTGCAACTCCATGTTAGTTTCCTGGCTCTTCAATTCTATTGACCCTGTACTCCAACCAAGCATAGCGTACATGGAGACAGCGAAGGAACTGTGGGATGATTTACGAGAGCGTTTCTCCATTGGTAATGCTCCTTGCATTCATCAATTGAAGGCAGAAATTGCAGCAGCAAAACAACAAGGCCAGAGCATTGTTGCCTATTTCACACGTCTCAAAAGCATGTGGGACGAGCTCACCAATTATTCACATGTACCAGTGTGCCGATGCGGTGGCTGCACGTGCAATGTAGCCGCTGAATTTGTCAAGGAAAAAGAAGATGAGAAGACTCATCAGTTTCTCATGGGGCTCAATGACTCTGTGTTTGGAACAGTGAGATCTAACATATTGAGCATGGAACCGCTTCCAAGTCTTAATAAGGTGTACTCTATGGTGATTCAAGAAGAAAGGCACAGATCTGTTGCTCGAGGAAAAGAAGAAAGGAGTGAGGCTGTTGGTTTTGCTGTGCAAGGCACCAAACCACGAGATGAGATGCAAGTAGACCGTAGACAAGGCAAGAATGGGTCAGGTGATCGGCCTATATGTTCTCATTGTGGGAAAATTGGGCACGAGAAGGTTCAATGCTATGAGATAATTGGTTATCCAGAAGGTTGGGGTCGTGGAGGCCGTGCAAGTCGCGGTGGACGTGGAGGCAGCCGTGGTGGAAGAGGCCGGGGGACGGCCTTTGCAAATGCAGTCCAAGGCATCACTGACAACGCCAATTCGCTTGAAAACAAGCAAGAATCTCAACCCATCATACCAGGTTTTTCTGATGCACAAGTGAAGCAAATTTTGGCTATTTTGGCAAATTCCAATAACTCTAGTTCGAGTGCATCTAGCGAGAAGTTGCATGGTAAGATGTTTAATTTGCAATGGATACTTGATAGTGGAGCTTCCCATCACATGACTGGGAATTATGATTGCCTTCAAGATGTTTGTGCTGTAGCTCCTACAACAATTGGTCTTCCAAATGGAGTGCAAACTATGGCCAAACATGAAGGCCGTGTGACTCTGAATGGTGGACTTATTCTCCAAAGAGTGTTATATGTGCCTAGTCTAAATTGCAATCTTATTTCTCTTAATCAATTGATTAAAGACAATGGTTGCTTTGCTACATTTACTAATGAGCTTTGTGTTATTCAGGACCACAATACGAGGATGCTGATTGGTGCGGGTGAGCAAAGAGATGGGGTCTATTACTATCATCCTGTGGTGTCAGCACAAGCCTTTCATGCGAATGGAGAAAGCACTTATAAATTGTGGCATCAACTCATGGGTCATCCTTCAAGACAGATAACTCTAATTTTGTCTGGTGTTAGGAATAAAAGTGGTGGTTTTGAAAATGTTTGTGATATCTGTATGCGAGCTAAACAAACTAGAGAAATGTTCCCTGTTAGTTTGCATAAAACAACTAAACCTTTTGAACTCATACATTGTGATATTTGGGGTGCATACCGTGTTGCTTCTCATTCTAGTGCTCATTATTTTTTGACAATTGTGGATGATTTTACCCGAGCTGTGTGGGTTTATTTGATGGCTGAAAAGAGTGAAACTGGTGACTTGCTTAAATCTTTTTGCAAATTGGTTCAAACACAATTTGGGAAATCGGTTAAATGTATTAGAAGTGATAATGGGTTAGAATTCAAATCTAACTCAATGAGTGAATTTTATGCCAACCTTGGCATTTTGCATCAGACTTCCTGTGTGTTTACCCCTCAACAGAATGGGAGAGTTGAAAGAAAACACCGTCACATTCTTAATGTGGCACGAGCTTTGCGATTTCAATCCTATCTACCTCTTGAATTTTGGGGGGAGTGTGTTCTTACTGCCGCTTACCTAATTAATAGGACACCTTCTCCACTCTTAGAAAATAAAACACCTTACGAAATGTTGTTTAACAAGCCACCGTCTTATACTCCTATTCGTACATTCGGTTGTTTGTGCTATATTAAATCCCGAACTTCAGATAAGTTTGCGAGTAGAAGCAGAAAATGTGTTTTTGTTGGATATCCATTTGGGAAAAAGGGATGGAAAGTCTATGATTTAGAAGTTGGTGTTTTTGTTGTATCTCGTGATGTGATATTCTGTGAGAATGAATTCCCCTTTGCACAATCAGTTTGTGAGAAGTCACAATCTGGTTCCAATTGTTTACAAGAAAATTTGTATGGTGATGATATGGTAGAGTTGGCAGTGTGCAATGGAAGTAGTAGTAGACAACAAATAGAGAGTAATATTGGAGAAAGGGGGAGTACTGGAGAAAATGGGAGTAGTTTAGATGACAATGCCGAACATAACAGTAGTGATCGTGCAGAAAATTCAGGTTCAACAGAGCAAAATGTGCCCCCAGTATCTCTAGAGGAGCATCTTGGTCGGGGTCAGCGTTCTCGTCAACCCCCGGCTCATCTTCAAGATTATATCTGTTACACTGCTCAATGTGACCCATCTTATGCTCACTCCACACCACTTGGCTCCTCAGGTACTCCTTATCCTATAGCTCATTATGTAAATTGCAATAATTTTTCTATGGCACACAAGAAGTTTTTGGCTGCAGTTACAACAGGAAAGGAACCAGAACATTTTGGTGAGGCCATGAAAGACAGCAACTGGAGAGATGCAATGCGAGCTGAAATTGCAGCACTTGAACGAAATGGAACATGGACCATTGAAAATTTGCCAACAGAGAAAAAGGCAATCGGATGCAAGTGGGTATATCGCATCAAGTACCATTCCGATGGCAGTGTTGAAAGATACAAGGCTCGCTTGGTTGTGTTAGGTAATCGTCAAGTTGAAGGAATTGACTTCACCGAAACATTCGCTCCAGTTGCAAAAATGGTTAGTGTTCGAACCTTTCTCGCAGTGGCAGCAGCCAAGGGATGGGAGCTGCATCAGATGGATGTGCATAATGCATTTTTGCACGGTGATTTGCATGAAGAAGTCTATATGCGCTTGCCACCAGGATTTGCTTCTAAATATCCTGGCAAGGTATGTAGACTTCGAAAGTCGCTCTATGGTCTGCGCCAAGCTCCACGAATGTGGTTTTCAAAATTGACTGCAGCTCTACGAGCCTATGGTTTCGTTCAATCATATGCAGACTACTCACTGTTTACCTTTCGCAAAGGTGATGTATTTCTTGCAATTTTGGTGTATGTTGATGACTTGGTCATTGCAGGAAATAATTCTGAGGCTATCAACACGTTCAAAAAATATTTGAGTAGCACATTTCACATGAAAGACCTCGGTGCACTCAAATACTTCCTTGGAATTGAAATTGCACGTAGTTCACAGGGACTCTTTTTGTGCCAAAGAAAATACACTTTAGACATCTTGGCTGAGTGTGGCCTTCTTGGGGCAAAGCCTGCAACATTTCCTATTGAACAAAACCACAAACTGTCAATGGCAACCGGTGAACTCATGGTTGATCCTGAGCGCTATAGGCGACTTGTGGGGCGTTTGATTTATTTAACCATAACTCGTCCAGAGTTGTGCTACTCAGTGCATATTTTAGCACAATTTATGAAGGCGCCGTTGCAAGTCCATTATGATGCGGCAATTCGTGTGGTGCGTTATTTGAAAGGTCAACCTGGGCAAGGCATTGTCCTTCGTGCTGATAGTGATCTTCAACTATATGGGTATTGTGACTCAGATTGGGCAAGTTGTCCAATAACTAGACGATCACTGACGGGTTATTTTGTGATGCTGGGTCGTTCCCCAATTTCTTGGAAAACGAAGAAACAGCATACTGTCTCCCGATCTTCAGCAGAGGCCGAGTACCGCTCAATGGCAACTACAGCCTCTGAATTAACTTGGCTCAAGTCTCTCCTTCTGTCCCTTGGCATCTCTCATGCTCAACCACTGAAGCTTTTCTGTGACAGTCAAGCAGCCCTTCATATAGCGGCAAATCCAGTCTTTCACGAGAGAACAAAGCATATAGAAATTGACTGCCACTACGTGCGAGATCTGATTCAGGCGGGGCAGATGGTTGCGTTTCATATTCGTACAAGTGAGCAATTAGCTGATATTTTTACGAAGGCTTTGGGAAAGCAACAGTTTCAGTACATACTCAGCAAGTTGGGCATTCGTAATCTTCATGCTCAACTTGAGGGGGAGTATAGCAGCTAGCAGTGGCTGGCTGCTGGATCAAGATTTGTGTATCCCATTTGTAAGGTTATCTAGGAAATATTTTGGGAGATATTGCAAGCTGCTAGTAGCAAGAATTGTGTATCAAATTTGTTATGTTATCTGGGGAATATTTTGGGAGATATTTAGAATTTATAGAAAGATATGTTAGGCGATATGCTAAGCTGTAAATTGGGAATATATATAGGTGTTGGTTGTAATCAGAAAAATCACACAATAAAACCTTTGATTTTATCAGTTCTTTTTAAAATATTCAAATTATTAGTTGTTCTTTCTAATTTGCAAAATTATTAAACAAATATAGCAAAATTAACCGTTTTGGTATAAACAAATTTGGTTTTTTGGGTTCGCAACGACAAATGGTAGCCCCTAAAAAATGGGTCCACGTTTTCATGTTGCTATATGGATAAATTTGTAATTGTCCGATATCTGTGGTCTTTTAGTTTATTATTTTTTTGGTTGAGTATATTTTTAGAAAATCGGTAATTGAGGTGTTGTCTAAATCTTACAGATTTATATATACTTGTTACCGGTTTTTTTTAACATTTTGGGATAAAATAAAGAGAAAATTGGTTATTTGCCACCCTAAAACTTTCAAATTTGAAAAATGTCATCGCAAAAATATAAATATGAAAAATGCCACTCTAAACTTAGTTAATTTTTAAATTTTTCACAAATAGATAATTTTTATACTTTTTTTAATTAAAAATTAACTGAAAAATACAGTTTTGAGATATGTATTTCTGTATTTCTCTATATACCCTACTGACCCCTCATTATACGTATCTCAAAACTGTATTTTTCAGTTAATTTTTAATAAAAAAATATAAAAATTGTGTATTTGTGGCAAATTTAAGAATAACTAAGTTTAGAATGGTATTTGTCAGATTTATAGTTTCGTGATGACATTTTTCAGATTTGAAAATTTTGAAGTGACAAATAACTAATTTTCCCTAAAATAAATATCCCGTAGGATCAAGGCTGAGATCTATTCAGAAGTTTGGTTCAGCATCGTGCATGTTATTTCTAATAATCATATCATAAAAATAAATTAAAAAAACATTTATCAAAAGTATATAAATAAAATATTAAGCAGTAAAATCAAAATTTTAAGCTACAAAGATAAAAATGAAACATTTGTGCATATCAAATGGCTCAACCACGAAATGTCTTATTAGTTATTATAATAATGATTACATTGCAAACTATGTCATTTACATTTAGGATTTTAAAATAAATAAATCATATATGTGCTGCAAAAAATATCAATGCTCATTTACATATACAAAACAAAATATCCTTCTTTCCTAATAAATCAGTCATTTATTTGGTTATTTATTTTCTTGAAACAATTAGGTTTTCATCATAACCTTTTTTTGAATGAATCAAATTAATTTGTTCTTATATCTCAATATTAGGAAATGTGTTAAATGTTGAAACAATAATTTTTTTACTTACTATCTTTTTTCCGTAAAACTTTATAAAGTTCAAATTTAAATATATATCTAAAAAAAGAACATTTTCATGACTTATCATGATTGTCTCGTTTATTCTCACCAATAGCTCATCAGACGGCTTTTGTTGCTTGTAAGACCATAAAACACATTATTTTTTGAGAGTGATGAGGGTGCTAATAAAAAAAAATCGGCTATAATGAAATTCAGGTCCGGTTCGGCCGCTCCACTGTTCCAGCGAGAAAAAATAAATTCAATTGAACTGAATTTTTTTTCCACATGAACAATAATTTTTAGTTCAATTTTTGCGCCCATGCCCATTTCTAATTGTCCGCCAAACGGACCCTCAGTTTGAAATTCCTCTATGAAATACATCTTTTGTTTTTTTTTTTCCGAAAGCCTGACATGAACTACATCTTTTGAATCGAGAGAAATTCCATTTCTGAGAAAGCACTTTTCCCGGCGAGAAAGTCTGCATTGACAACCTCCATCAAGATTCACATTCATTCGGAGAACCAGCGGTAGAATTTAAGTCAAGTGACTTATAAATTAGTTTGCTGTAACTGCGCTGTTTTTATGTTAATTTTTTTCTTCATTACATTGTTGTTCCAAAATACTTTTGAATATCAATACTTATTGTTATCTTTGTTTATTACAATTTTCTATAAATAATATATTCAAAATAAAAAAAAAGATATGTTTCAATTTTTGGGCTGTACGACTTTAGTTTCGGTGATACTTTAAACATATTGTCGTCTAAGAGTAGAACTAGGGTGCTCCTAAGTTTACCAAACCTCTTGTGAACTTGACTCTAAAATATATCGAATCGATTTTAAACGATGAATCCAAACTGTTGAAACCCTTCTACCTAATTAGTGATGCGTTTACATGTGAAAATTTTAAAGTTTCGAATTAATTTAATATAGAGTCAAGTGGTTAAAAGTTTAAGGTTTATAAATTAATTTTAATGCATTCATTTTTTGGACTCCTTTGACTACTTGACTCTATATTAAATTAATTCGAAACTTTAAAATTTTCACATGTAGACGCATCAATCATTAGGTATAAGGATTTCAACGGTTTGGATTCATCGTTTAAAGTCGATTCAATATATTTTAGAGTCAAGTTCATAAGAGGTTTGGTGAATTTAGGAGCTCGCTAGTTCTACTCGTCGTCTAATATAGCCCAGTAAAATGCATAAAATCTGGAGCTAATTATATAGTAGCCCATAATTAAGCCCAATACAGGCTGCTCTTTCTAAAGAAAGGAGGATATATCCCAGCGGGCTTTTTCAAACACTAAAAAACTAAAGGACTGGCCGAGTGGCCCGTCTGGGAGATTTCAATAAAGAATATTCCAAAAAAGAATTAATAAAGATTTATAATAGTTAGAAGTTAGAAGAACTTAAGAAGAGATGATTTATCTAGAAAGAAATTACTCCAAAATTTTAAAACAAAGATGAATTACAAGGATTAATACTAGGTGGGTACTGAAACGAATCAATACAATATCAATCTAACTTCCTATTTACATAAATTTTAACACTCTTTTCTCCATCATTAATCTTGCAAAACCTCTTGACATTAGATCTTGCATTGATCTCAATTCTCAACTCATGGTGGAGCAATTGGATGAGTTCGGATCCATCAGAGCAGCAACAAGGAACTTCCTTCCATTTGCTCCATTTGCATTGTAACTGGCCTTACTGGTGGGGTCCACCAGAAGTTGACCGGCATAGCCCGAAAAAGCTCCTGGGCCATAACAACCCGGGCAAGCAGTTGCGGCCTCTAATGGTGCCTCCTTAGGTCCTTGATAAAATCCGTCGCCATAAGGGTTTGTCATTGCACCGGCAAGCATGATACCGATGTTGATCACCATGCCATCACAGCCGATATCATTCGGTGCCACCAGAGCTTCGTCCTGGGGGCCATCAACTGGTTGGTTGTAGGGCCATGCACAATGACCCGGGCACTGGGTGGCCGAGTTACCGACCCAGATAAATGCCCAGCTGGAAGTCGGGTTGGCACCGTGCAGGCCACATCTTGTGGAGCAGAAATTGTCGACCATCACATCTTCAGCCGTCAAAACCAGCGCAATGCCGCCATTTTGGGGCTGAGCATTTGTCGCCAGCTGCGATATCTGTTCAACTGTCAGGGATTTTCCCAAGGAGTAGTTGTCATCTTGTTGGTTTGCCAAGAGCACTTGGGGTCGGGCGTTGTTCCCGACCTTGGATAGGTAGAAGTCGTATATCTTATCCATCCATTGTGAGACCGAAGGGGTCGGGTCTTGAGTAGAAGAGCTTAGGGATTGGATGTAGTCGAGAATGATGGATTTTTGCGATGGAGAGAAGGTACCGTACCAACAGAGGGAGATGGGGATGCTACCTTGGAGCACTGCTCCTTGGTGGTACGTAAGGAGGTCTGATTCCGGTTCCCAAAGGTCCAGCATTCTAGCTGCCATTGATAGATTGGTTAAGGTAAGGAGGAATAGCAATGGGAAAATGGTTCTAGCAAAGGCCATATCTGGTAAAACTGCAGCTAAATATCTATCTAGCTAGTGAAAGATATATTAATTGTTGGAACTTGGAAGAGAAAGAGATGAATAACTGGGTACGTCAAGAGGTGAAGAGAAAAAGAGTTTACTTGATTGAGTGATGGAGGAATGGTATTGACGCTTCTATATATAGGCGGTTGGTAAAGGGAAACAGTCATAGATCGAATTCACATGCATGAAGCAAACAAAATAATAATAAAAACAATAATGAAAAAAAATGAAGTACAAAGTGATGCTTCTTGCCAGCTTCATCAAGTGGGACAGATGGATCATCCATGCATGCATCGATCGATCGGATCGAATCCCAACGGAATGAATAATGAAACATCTGGGGAAAGATCGATCTAACTATAAATTCCAATTAGATCTCACCTCACCAGCTTAGATAGTACAAAAATAGTGCAATTAATTTTTTGAGGTCAAACAATAAGAGCAGGGGGGGTGAGGAACGGCGTTGAATTGGGGAAGGGAACGTGGGGGCGGTACTGCAACCAAGAAAAGTCAAGAGGGAGACATTAACATCCGCTGCAGAGTTTGCATATATGGTGCAACTATCAGTCGTTTGATCTTATAGTACGTACGGAGATCGGAAGGTAAATAAATGAGTAGTAAATATAGCTAGTTGTAGAGGATCTTGAAGAGGACCCGGAGAGATGCTTTGGAATGAGGCGTTGGCCTAATTAAACCAAGTAGCCGTCCACTTAATTAGCATGGCCACGTGCCACTTGGATGCGCTTAACCGTTTAACTATATGCAATTACTAAATATTAGCAGCTGTCATTCCATCTTATTTATTTATTTATTTATTTTTTCCAATTGTCCAGACTTTAATTATATAGATGCTTTCACAGAGATCCGCATCGATCGTTCATTTCATTTCAAATCAAACGATATATATAATTAAAGTGACCACAATAATATCCCACTTTGTCTTTAACTCTTAATTAAGCTCGGTGTACGATTGCGAAAAATGCAGCCCGGAAATGGACTATCTAAATTTAGTTTAAGGCATCTAATAATTTCCATTTAGAGGACCTGATTCTTGAAATATTATATATAGTTATTTTCAAGGTCCTCACAAATACTGACACAGACATTTTGCGATTATGGACGACTTATTATTAACTGGCAAAACCAATTAATCATTTGTTCTTTCTAATGGCAGGCCACACAATAAAAAAACAATACGAACTTGAATAATGATAATAGTGGTCTTTTTAAACTGTTTTTGTAGTTGCTTAATTTTTTTCGGACTCTAGCTTTCATAGTGAGGACTCATATCACCTTTTTTAGATTTTTATTTTTATTTTTATTTTTATCTAAAATCTTAATAATTGTACAGAATTTAAGATATCTTTACTCCTAAATTAAGCCTCTTAACTTTAACCGACAACTGAACATGAATTCTTCAATATGGATTAAGATTTAATTCTACTTTTGTTTTGATCGTGAGATTAACATATATATATAGATGTATAATCAACATAATTATAATAGCCAATGGTGAACACTTCTCTCTCATCTATATACTAGTTTTACTACTTGTACTCGAATATCTCTATTTTATATCTCTATTTTGGACTGTATACTAGGCTCTATCCAAATTAGATAATAATAATATACAATATATTTCCGGGACCAATTCATAAGTGAGATTTTGGCTTGACACTTGGCAAGATAATTACACATTAGCTAATGAATATCCTTTTCTTTTCTATCTGTTTTTAACCCAAACATTTTACTACAAGGACAAAAAGGGATCTTTAGGAGAACACTCACTGGAATACTGAAACAAGAGGGCCGGTGCAAATATTCTATTTTTTTTTTTCTAATAAAGTGGGTGAAATTCACCAATTTCATTAAAAATCAGAATGTTCAAATGCTAAAAAGTTTCAAATAGCTAGACTTTTAAGCATGTACAAAAGTTACATAAGCCTGTAAAGACATAAACTAGAACAAATATCAGCAGTAGCTAATCAAGATATCAACAAAAGCTAACAAGCTCCAAAACAAAGCTGAATAACAATAGCTAGCCAAAACAAATAGTGAGATTTTATGCTATATATCCTGGGTTAATCCACGCATAAGGGTTGTATCTTCTAGTGCCAAAAGTGAATACCCCCTTGTCCTTCCTGAGCCTCTCTCTCCTTCTCGGAAAATATTTCCTCTTCCTCGGACAGAGACAACAACTCTTGAGTATGTAAGTGCAAATATTCTATGTAGACTTAGCAATATTATTTTTACACATAATGAAAATAAGATAGCTTGGAAATGAGAATGTAACAATTGTTATACAAATTGCTACACATAATACTCAATCTTTATATTTACAAGTAGCAATTGTCCAACCTTGCATATGGTGGAACCTTCCAATCCCATCTAATCTTTATGT
This sequence comes from Carex arenaria, assembly GCA_964058825.1. NCBI lineage: Eukaryota > Viridiplantae > Streptophyta > Magnoliopsida > Poales > Cyperaceae > Carex > Carex arenaria. The sequence continues at coordinate 442,804 of CAXKVW010000452.1, read as the reverse complement.
AGTTGATAGCCAAAAAAAGAAATCTTACTAAAATAAATATTGGTTAAAAAAGGTTGGATAGGAAACTAAAATTGTCAGTTTTTCTCTCAAATGAAGTGTGTAGGATATTTATTTGTACATGCCAATTTGTCAAGCAAATTTGGTTTTGGATGGACAAAAACCAAGACCACTTCAGCTCATGGCACTCTATTCAGGAAACGAATCTGCTGCGATTCTAAAAGGACCGCAGGATCTGCTTTTTCATATCCAACCTTTACTTTTTTGGAATACACGAATTTCTAAAAAAACTGATTTTCATGTACGAATTTCAAAAAAAATTAAGGGTTGGATATGGAAAAGCAAGATCCTACGATCCCTTAAGAATCACAGCAGATTTAATTCCACTCTATTCAACATATATATCATTGGTTTTGATATATATATATGGGAGCTGCCATAGTAGGCTAATTTTTGTTTTAGGTTCCAAGTGAATATTACCTAGCTCTCTACAACATGATGTTGTTTGTTTTTTTGGAGGATAGAGAGTAACTAAGAATAGTCAGTAGGTTAAGAGCATATCCGCTCTTAACATGATAATGTAATCTAAACTGTTTTTTTTTAACAGAAACCGAGTTAATTTCCGTCTTTTTCATAAAAAATAATAATAATCAACATAATTATTAAAATTAAAGAATTATGAACGATGATGCATAACTTTTTTAAATTTTCTTATGAATTGATGTACAAACATATATAATTTATTCCAATGTAGGTTAGTTTTATAATTATCATGGAAATTTGATAAAAAATCTCCATCTTTCTCTAAAAAATAGTTTAATCTCGAGCGTTGGATTAGGAGAAGTTGCGTCTTACTTTGTATGATAAGGTAGTAAGGCCAAACTAGCTAAACGATATAAAAGATGTTGACTTTGGATTAAAAGTTTAAAAGTAGATCTGATTGGAGCGTAATTTAATCCTGGCGTGTCACATTATGACTCAATAAAGGGGTACAATTTACATTTACAATTAACAGCTAGCCGTGAGAGAAGCGTCTGGTATTTCCTCTCTGATTCTCTTTGTTACCCCTGCTTTAGACATATGTTTCCTTGTTACGAGATCCAAGGTGGCCTTTATTTATTTATTATTTTTTTTTTGTTGAAGTCAACCTTAAGGGTTGCATTTCGTGGAAATTGAAAGAGGATTTGTAAAGCATGAATTTGACTCTCGCTGTTTACCGATTCCAAAGGAAGCTCCAGCTGTTTTGGTCCAAGCCGGAAAATAATAATTAAAAAACTGTGTATCATATTAAAACATTTTATAATTTCAATTGTGTGCACAAATTGTGAATAGATTGAACAATTTAGACTGTGTATCAGATTAAAGTTGGTCTGATATCCATCAAAACATCATGCTTCCTACTAGTTTGACATTTTGCACACACAAAAAAAGATAATTTAATTTTTTTTTTTATATTTGTGATACTTTGAATAAAAAAAATGGGTCCCTGTCTTACTAAGAGACCGGGTGTCCGTGTAATCTGTCACTATAACGTACACTTAAATAAATCTTTTGTATATTACTAATAACCAATGCAAAATGGATGGTGGCTTAATTAATAGTTAATGATGATACAAAAGGGAGACATACTTCGTAATTTGGAAAGTAATTAATTACTGTTATGTGCATTAATCAATTAAAAAATCATGTACGTAATACCTAAGAATATATAATAAAACACGAATCATGCATATAATTAATTAGATATGGTTGATATGATCATGGCTAGTTATTTTATTTGAACTGCTAGATTTTAATTTTATTAATTACTATGTTTTTGCCATAATCGTCCGGTTTATGTACTAAAGCAATTATCATCTGATAAATTGGGAGGACAAATTTTCAAGAAAAATAATGGTCGAGCTCTTAATCATATTATTAATACTCACAAACAATTTTTTTAATCAGGATTCAAACTTGTCACTAAACTAAAAACTAATTCCCGAGGAAACCCAAATTTATTACGATTTTACATAGTATTACAATAAACAAAGTTTATTTTTGTAGTTGAAATTGCAAAAAAAAAGTTGATTTTTTAAATTTAGAAAGAAGCAATTTGCTTTCTCTTTCTCTGTTTTATTTATTTATATTCTTTTTTCTTCTTCTTAAAACAGAGGCAGTCCAAGTACCGGCATTTTTTTCCATAACCAAAAAATTAAATAAAGTAATATTAATAACCGATTTTTTTTTCACCCATAACCAAACCGCCCCCCCGTGGGGCGTCTACCCTCAGACCAAACCGCCCCCCGAAGGGCGGTCTACTTATTATTATTATTTTTTTATAAAACCGGCCACCTCTCTCTCTCTCTACCCAAACCGCCCAAACCCTACCCCAAACCGCCGCCCCTCTCCTCTGCCGCCGGAAACCTCCATTTCCGGCCATTCTGACCACCGCGAAACGCTCTCGGCTTCTCCCTCTCTCACTCTCGGCCTCCCTCTCTCTCTCTCGGCCTCCCTCCCTCTCTCTCTCTCTCTCGGCCTCCCTCTCCTCTCTCCACCGGAGCTCCACCCCGCCGCCGCGCCGTCGCTCCGCTTTCGTTTTCGGGTATGAAATTATTTGCTTGTATTTTTATAAATTATTTGGAATTTTTTTAAATTGTTTGGAATTGTTACAAATTGTTCGAAATTGCGAGATTTATATGAAATTGTTAGAAATTACGGGATTTATATGAAATTGTTAGAAATTGCAGGATTTGCTTGAAATTACAAATCGCGGGATTTGTTTGAAATTATTGTGATTGAATTTGGTAGAAATTGATTGGAATTGTTTACGGTTGTTAGAAACAGTTAGAAATGTTTGAAAATGTTAGAAATTAATCGAATTACGTGATTTGTTAGAAATTGTTAAAAATTGTTAGAAATTATTTCTTTAACTTGTTTATAAATTATTTGGAATTTTTAGAAATTGTTTGGAATTGTTTGGAGTTGTTAGAAATTAGTTGTTTGAAATTGTTAGAATTGTTTGATTGAAATTATTAGAATTGTTTGATTGGAATTGTTAGAAATTATTTGATTGGAATTGTTAGAAATTGTTTGATTAGAATTGTTAGAAATTGTTTGATTGGAATTGTTAGAAATTATTTGATTGGAATTGTTAGAAATTGTTTGATTAGAATTGTTAGAAATTGTTTGATTGGAATTGTTAGAAATTGTTTGATTGGAATTGTTAGAAATTGTTTGATTTGAATTGTTAGAAATTGTTTAATTGGAACTGTTAGAAATTATTTAATTGAACTTGTTAGAAATTGTTTGATTGGAATTATTAGAAATTGATTGAAATTGTTATAATTGTTTGGAGCTGTTAGAAATTGATTGCATGGGGTTAAAATTGCATGAATTGTTAGAAATTACGAGTTTTATTGAAATTAGGTTTGATTGGATTACGAGTTTTATTTTTTTAAACTTGATATTTTGAAATGCAGCATGACTAGACCTCAACATGGACGATCACGAGATACGTCGGAGACCGGCGAGAGTTCACAGGCTCACGCCGATGCTAGTGGTAGCACAGAGAGCCCCACTGCGGAGGGTGTCGATGCAGGGGATGCCGCACCACATCGTGCAGATACGTTCAGTCCTCTCCTGTGGGTCCCTCACAGACGTCACCGTGTCTCACTTGCATCGATGGAGGTACGTTGTGTTATTCAAAGAAAATGCAAAAATTACGTTTCAAACATATAGTTATTCAGTCCCACTGGTCTAAAACATTGAAAAAATGCAGGATGAGACCATGTTGACGGTGCGGCACCGCTCGCCGGAGGTACGGTACATCGAAAATCCACTGATGGATTGGTACCTCATGAACCTCGGGTTGTACAAAACTAACCCGGGTTCGTCTCTGTATAAATTAAATTTTAGTTATTTTCATAAATACAAAACTAACATTATAAGTTAACTGCAGGATGATCACCCTGTATGGTGTGCCGAACCCACTTTCACTCCGGCAGACTTTGGCCTCACCGCCACCGGTGTAGAGGATCTCACCGGAGCCACACCATCGATGCCACCCCCTAGGCAGCATGACCACGAAGCGAGTGGGAGTGGGGCACAGCAGCCCACTGATGCTTGGGAGGCTCCTATGTTCGGGACACAGCCCCCGAGCACGTATATTGGGGACTGGGAGACTGATCCATGGGAGACGGGTCCATCGCAGGCTACTCAGTATGATCCATGGCTCGATTCATATCGACGATCCACGGGCACTATGCAGGAGGACATGCATGTGGATCATTCTGATGACGAGGATCCTCCAGAGCCACAGAGGACTCGTGTGCAGCCGCCGAGGGCGTGCGGGGCGCTTCCCAGATTGTCATTGTCCGGTCATCGTCGCTAGGTTTTTATATTTCATATTGTAGACCTGATAGTACTATTTTTATATTTATGTTTCTATATTTTATGTTGATCAGACGTTGTTTGGTGATTTTATTCAGTTTGTTTTCGTTTCTATATTTTATGCTGATCAGACATTATTTGATTATTTTGTTCACTTATGTTTTTGACTATTCACTTGACATAACAAATCATAAAATCCCTCGTATCCAAAATATAAACAATATAGAATACAATATTACAAAAATATAAATAATAAATAAATAGAAAATAACAACATACAATATACAAATACAATAAATACCAAATATAAAAAATACAATACAATAACAAACAGATTAGAAAAAAATACAATACAAATACAAATACAATACAACTATAATAACAAATACATTAGAGAGAGAGAGGGTGGCCGGTTTTATAAAAAAAAATAATAATAAGTAGACCGCCCCCCAGGGGGGCGGGTTGGTCCAAGGGTAGACCGTCCCACGGGGGGTGGTTTGGTATGAGGGTAGACCGCTCCACGGGAGGGCGGTTTGGTCATGGGTGAAAAAAAAAAATTCAGTTATTAATATTACTTTATTTAATTTTATTAATTTTATTTAAATTTTTGGTTACGAAAAAAAATACCGGGTCCAAGTATGCTTCAAATGCAATACATGACATCTAATTAATTCTTGCTCCAAATAAGGATGGAAATGTTGCCATTGCTACAATCCTCTAATTAATTATTATAGCGCATGAGGCTACAACTTAGATGGTGGACTACGGCAATTTAACTTTTACAAATCGCCATTGTCTAAATTCTAATTAAAGCATTATTAAATGGCAATTAGAAGGAGACATCCATGAGACACGCTGGGGAAATTTACTAGCTTGATGCCTTGATGTACACATTACAGCTCAGCTATATCCCTTTTTCAATGGCCATTGGTCAATTAATCTAAGAAATTAAGGCTATAGTTGTTTAATTAATGCTTTCATTGGAGTCTAGCATGTCATGTTTTCATTTTCTTAGGTGAATTTGTAGTTAGGAGTAAAACTAGCTTGTGTTATGTTATCAAGATGGATTGGTGAGCATAATTTTAAAATTTATTGAAATGATTTTAAATGATAATTATCTAAACAGTTGAAACCGATTTGCTTCATGAGTGATGCGTGCACTTGTAAAATTTTAAATTCATATAGTATAAAATCAAGTGGTTAGAAAATAATGAAAAATAAATGTATTAAAATAACTTATAAACCTTCAATTATTTTACCGCTAACTTTATACTAAATAAATTTTAAAATTAAAATTTTATATGTACATACATCAATCTTGTTGTTAGATCACTATATATATACTTTGTCCTATTCAGAATTAATTCAAAAACTTAAATAAATCCCTCGCCGATCACCAAAATTTTACTTTATAAAAAGTAACAAATAATTGTAGATAAAACCCCCATGCATGTCATTTCGTGTAAAATAAAGCCTAGGTACGTATGTAAGATAATATTCCATCTTTTCTATAATAACTGTGGAAACTTTTTGACAAATATCATATGTCACTTCTAATATAATATGAGGGATTCACTTATAATATTTTGTAAGTTACAATAATTAATTTTTAATTTAGTGGCAAAGACACATGGCCTTTATGTGGAAGGTCATGGGTTCGAAACTCAGATAGAGAAAATATTTTGTTATAATAATAATGGTATTAAATAGTTGGGTGACTTAACCTCCAAGTTTACTAAAAAAAAATATTTTGTAAGTCACAACAATTTACAACAATTCACAACAATTCATTTTAGTGATTTTCAAAGTCTAAACAATTGACCCAAACTGTTCAGCATGATATCTCCATTCTTATATAATGCACGTAGTTGTCCTGATCTGCAAATGGTTGAGATTGAATGATAAATTTTTGGATTTAATATCAGCCCTTTAATCACATAATCTGTCATCTTTTGATTAAATGCGTCTATTTTATGTGTAGAAGTCTAAGTTTAGTTAAAAAACATATTCGCCACACATACTGCTATATAGTTTGTCACAATTAAAATTGAATGAATTCTAGCGATTTGTTTCCTTATTTCTCCTTAAAGCTATCTCTGATGGGAAGCGCTATAAATGCTTTCTTATTTTGTTTCTAATTAATTTCTACTATCAATTATAAAAGGAAAATTCATGCCTAATTTTTTTAATTTAAATAATTCCTGCATAACAAGTTGCTTATTCTACATAGATTGGAATAATAAAGTATAGAATTTCGCAACTCCAAATTAATTAAAATTTAGAACAGTTAGAAATATTTTTTTTGAATAATTAATTGATGGGGGTAATTCATTGAGATTGGTCAAAACATATTGATAGAACAAATTCATCTTTATTTGATCCAACAGAAATTATTTGGATTAAAAAAAAGGGTCAAAGTTTGATAGTTCCAATATGTTCAATTAAAATTTTGAAAACAAATATAACATGTTAAATTTTGGATCATTTTCAATTGAGGAGTCATTGACTAATATTTAAAATTTAATAAATATTTTGTAATTTTCTAAGTATTTCATTTGTGAATTAAAATAGATAGTTTCATTTTGGAAAATTGTTTATTGTATTTTGTGCTAAAATATTAATCTTTAATAAGATAAAGTAACTTGGTTTATATTGTAATCATGATCATATGGATAAAAGTGAAAAATAATTGCATTTCTTATTTATAATTTTCATATATATACAAGATTTGTCATTTGTACTATTAAGCATTTGAATTTTTTTTGTAAATAACATGGCAAGAGACTCTCTCTGGTGCTTATTTGGTGAATATACGTGACGACATATAGTCAGATTTGGGCTTGTCTCAATTTTCAGGTTGCAATTCAAAAGAATTACAATTTCATTGCGAATAATGGATGGAAAAACAATTCCAAATCAAATATTTTCTTTATTATTATAATTTAATTTCAAATAAAAATTAGAAGAAAATTTTATTGAGGGCAAAGTTGGTAGAAAGGAGAAAAAATTCTTAGCTCTCAATAATAGAATTCTTGCTTTCAATATAGCGTTACCCATCTCTGATTCCTGTAATTAATTAATTTTTTATTTCTTCATTTTCTCTGTTTCATTTCTCATTCTTCCTCTTTCGACACTGAAAATAAAAATTATTCAATCTTTCCGAATCTGTAGAGAAAATATTTTTTTTTGACATGCTATATTCATTGTGTTAAGAGGAAAAAATATTTTTATTAGGGCTATTGTATCTTTGCAAATTGATGAAATAAGGTATGAACCATATTAATTTAACATTTCTAATTTTATTATTTTATTATATATTTTCAATTTGAGAAATTATAATCTAATTTTCATATTTTGTTTGTTAATTTCTATAAATATTGGACTACATCGAACAGGATTACAACTGGCAATGACACTTTAAGAAAAAAAATCATGTTATATTTGATCTGTTGTTTTTCATTTGTTGCTGTTTCTTTTATTGTTATTTATTATTTAAATTTTTATTTTTTTCATTTGTCTTTAATATTCATTTAAATATATTTTTTTCTTAATTTTGTGTGAATGTCAAACAAAAAGATCTCTTTATATTCTATTCAATCTTATAATATGTTCCCGTTGCAACGCACGGGCACGATACTAGTCTATATTAAAATGTGCTAAGAGATCAAATTTTACATTTTTTTTGATTTTTTTTACTATTTATTAAGTATTTTACAAAAGTGGTGTTTTTCAGTTGTCTAGAATTGTCTAAAAATAATAGTTTTGTAAAATACTTAATAAATAGTAAAAAAATATAAAATAGAAAATTTAATCTCTAAGCATAATTTAATATAAAGATCATGTTGAACGGTTTGGACTTTAAAAATCGCAAAACCCAATTATTGTAAGATATTGTAACTTATAAATGTTGTAAGTGGTGTTTTTCAGCATGATATCTATATTAAAATGTGCTAAGAGATCAAATTTACTTTTTATTTTTATTTTTTTTTACCATTGTAGACATCCAAAAGTTGTGTAATCTTGAAAGCAAATAATATATTTGCTCCAAACACGAGCTCTAAAATTAAGAATGAATCAAGGACGTAATATTCATGCTTCTAAAAAAAAGTATGCTTTACAACTCAATTTTTTAGTTAATTTATCGATCACATCGCTCGTTTTCTTTTTCATTTATTCATTTATTTTTTTTTATCTGCGGTTTTAAAATAAATTCTACTAGTATAATCTCGTAAAATTAAGATAAAAACAAAGAATATAACGAAGAAAATACATTTCTCATATATGTCTTTAAGATAAAATCTAATGGGTATTTCTCAAAATATATCATCTTATAAAATTAAGATAAAATCTAATGGAATATATATATATATATATATATATATATATATATATATATATATATATATATAGAGAGAGAGAGTTGAGCTAACTTGCTTTGGGAAGTAAAGAGGGTTCTTTACTTCCCGCTCGTATCTCCATTTTCGAAGTTCAAATAGTCGATCTGAACCGCTCAACATGTTCTCCATATTGAAATGTGCTTGGAGACCAAATTTTACATTTTTTGGAATTTTTTTACTATTTATTAAGCCACTTTGAAAATCGCTGATCCAACGGTTTCACTGTTCAAACAGTGAAACCGTTGGATCAGCGATTTTCAAAGTGGCTTAATAAATAGTAAAAAAATTCCAAAAAATGTAAAATTTGGTCTCCAAGCACATTTCAATATGGAGATCACATCTAACGGTTCGGATCAACTATTTGAATTTTGAAAATAGAGATTTGAGCGGGAAGTAAAGAACCATCTTTACTTCCCAAAGCAAGTTAGCTCAACTCTATATATATATATATATATGAGGAGGGATCCAATTACACCCTTTTTTTTGACACATCATGACATTGTTTTTTTTATAGGTTTATTTTTCGATTTCAAAATCCAAATAGTCGATCCAAACCGTTCAACATGATTGATATACTAAAATATGCTTGGAGATCAAATTTTACATTTTTTTGAATTTTTTTACTATTTATTAAGATGGTTACAAAATCGCTGTTTTTCAATGGTCCAAAAACAACGATTTTGTAACCATCTTAATAAATAGTAAAAAAATTCAAAAAAATATAAAATTTGATCTCCAAGCACATTTTAGTATATCAATCATGTTGAACGGTTTGGATCAACTATTTGGACTTTGAAAATAGTAGGTGTCAAAATGTGTCAAAAAAAAAGGTGTAACTTGATCCCTCCTCTATATATATATATATATATATATATTTTTTTTTTTTGAGACAGCTTTCTGATGTTTCGATGCATGCATGTATGGTTTATTATTTTATACGGATATATTTATGTTATACTAAATGCACCGCTTCATCTCCTATTTAAAAAATAATTGCAAGTTAAAAATTAAATAGAAGAGTTTAGAGAAATTCGACACGCAGAATGTTAACGGAGTTCGGTAAAACAACGGCCTACATCTCCGGGGAGTCGCAACCACTTCTTGGTGCACCTTTCTATTACCCAACTTAGAAATGTTTACAACTTGTGAACTGGTGAGCCATTACAACCAACGGGAAGTCACACGGCCAACTAGAATGAAGAACGAAGTCTTCGAGAAAATGTTCACAAGAGAAACACTCAAAAGCTCACTCTAACCTAATCTAACTCAAGATTAGTGAAGTGAATTTGAGGTTGTTTGATAGGTTTGAAGTTTGAAAGCTCTCACAACAATGGTAAAACTTAAGCTCACAGAAAACTTGGATTTCAGAATTAGGGTCGTCTAAAAGTTACTTTGGAAAGAAGCCCAAAGTTCTATTTATAGAGTCAGCTCAATAAAGAGCATTTTGATCTAAAACGTTATAACGTTTTAACAAACGTTCATAACGTTTTCATTTCATTTGAATTTTGTAATTATTTTCTGTGAATTCAATTTCAAAAACGTTATAACGTTTTACCAAACGTTCATAACGTTTTCATCATCTTTGAATTTATGTGGACTTTACTTCTGAAACGTTATAACGTTTTGTCAATCGTTACAAAACGTTATCCTCTGGAAATTAACCGATCAAAACAGCCAGTTTTGGAATTTTGAAAAGAATTAAAACGTTATAACGTTTTGACAATAGTTTGGAATTTTGAACAGTTCATTTCTCAGCATTTTCATAGGCATAAAACGTTATAACGTTTTGACAATAGTTACAACGTTTTCACCTCTGAAACAACATTAAAGCTACTTTACCAATTTTATAATTTTACAATTTAATTTCTTGATAAATCTCTTGATGTTTTCTTCGGTTCAGCATATGCATGTTACACTTTCTAGTGTCTTGAACCTGCATGATTTCTTAAGTAGAAAAGGTCGTAAAATTCAATTGTATTGTATATTTTGCAAATTAGTCAAATAGACTAAAAAGATAATTGCTTGAAACAACAATTTATGGGTAATGAATGCCAGATGCTACAAATGCCTATTTTAATATCACACTAATATACTATAGTCACATTAATAAAAAAAAAAATTACCAATTGAACTATAGTAATATTGTACTATATTATTGCTGCAAGAAAATAACTAATTGGACCATAATAATATTGTATTATCAATCTTTCCAAAATTGTGTCAAAATTAGAAACTCATTATGTGACTACCATAAAAAAAAATATATTATTCTACTGTGGTAATCATGACTATGTTTAAATGAATAGCTAGTTGTAGAATTGAATTTTTTGTGCCTATGTTCCACTTACCCAACCTATTTTGTAAATGTAAGAGATATGTTCTTTATATTCAAGTCAATGTAATAATAGATGTTTTAAATACTCATGGTCTCAAGTAGTCAATAACTAGTAGCCCAAATATTTCGTAATAGTTTCAACATTCACATGAGCTACTTTAGTAATAGTTTCAATATTCACATGGAGCTAACAATAGTAAAAGTGGGAGAATGACAAAAGTTAAGTAAAATCCATACGTTACCTATTGTCTACACCTTGGCACTTGTGTAATGTGTATATATAGTCAGGGGCGGAAGGTAGTACTACCTAAAGGTAGCTGAGTAAACTCCAATATTTTGAAATTTTTTTAACTGGTACCTAGCAGATGTACTAAATTTTTTATTTTATATATCTCAGCCCCCCTGTGATAATACAGAAAAAGTAAGGGTTCATATGTAGAATTAACATCGACTTCTATGACCAAGTAGATGATAACATCTCATTTGTTTAATATATAAAGTACAAAATAAAATAGGAAAAATCAAAAGAGATGATGTGATGTGCACGGTTATCGAAAAGAGAAAGTTATAAGAATAGAAATGACAAAATTAGCGCTTCATACTGTTTCTCCACATATATTTTGAAAAGAGTAAATTAATTTTTGAAATTAGAAATACGAAAAAAGAAAATAGCTAATAAAATTAGTTCAAATGAGATTATTACAGAATTTAATCTTTTAGGAAAACATAGGTCTAAATTTAAATAATATAAAAAAATATGTTGTTGAATATGCTATTTTTTTTGTTAAACATGTCATTTATTAGTGTTTGTTAATTATTGTAACTTTTATAAAATTAAATATTGAAAAATCATATTATTTGTATTTTATAGATTTTGATTTTTTTATTATAATATTTTTTTTATGTATATAATGTTTAATCAGTTAGCCCCCTCTATACTCAAAGTTGAGTTCCGCCCCTGTATATAGTAAAAGTGTGTGAAACTATTCACCTATTAAGAGGGTGTGAAATTATTCACTTGTGCAATGTATCTAATAGTTTCAATATTCACATGAAGCTGACAGTAGTAAAATTAAGAGCATGACAATAGTTAAGTAAAATCCACAAGTTACCTATTGTTTACACCTTGTCACTTGTATAATGTATCTATATAGTAAAAGAGTGTGAAACTATTAATTTACAATATCTATTTGTTACACGTCTGATCAGCCAATTGAGTCATATCCTAACATGTCATGTGCAAATTTGACATTTTATATAGCAAATGTATCAAGTTAATCTGAACTAATTAGAAAAATAATTTGTCCTCACTTCTTATTAGTTCATATCAGACGGATTTCTAATTATTGATCAATCTAATTTCGTACCTATGATTTTAAACATTGATCAGTCTGAGAAATTAATTAATACGCCACATAAATATCAACATAACCTGGAATTATCATAAATATTTATAGTTAGCTTATTTATAGCCTTCTATTGCATATACTAGCTTATTTATAGCCTTTTGCTTATGCCCTAATGAATAATAGAATCATAGATATATTGTTAACAATTATTTCCACATGTTATGCTATTTTTAACTAAGTTAATTTTTGTCATGATATTGGCAACTTGATATGACTATATTTCAACTATTGTACATATGTAGCATGTAGCAAAAAAATATTGCAATACGTTCTTTTGAATGAAGCATGTAGCATGTAGGAAAAAAAGATTACAATATATTCTTTTGAATGTAGCACTATTTGGTTATTACTATTCACACTATTCAACTATTTTACAAATGTGACATGTAGTAAAAAATAATACAATATATTCTCTTGAATGTAGCACTATTTGGTTATTACTATTCACCACTATTTCAAAAAACTATTTACATATGTAACGTGTAACAAAAATATGTTATCTTGAACTTGCATTAGTTGATTGTTGTTATTCATACTATTTTAAGGCACACATACCAGGTCCCCAGTAGAATTACCATTCAATCAATTTTAGTTGAAATATAGTGAGACTATGTGAGATAATTAAAATTGTTGTAAAGATGGTTAGAATAATAATTGAACTAAAATTACTTGTGCATTTCTCCATCATTATATATTATGAATTCTAAATATTCAACTAAAATAATAATAATAAATAATAAATAATAAAAAAAGGAAAAAAATAATAATGATAAAAAATAAGCTACTTAATATATTCGTTGATTGTCAAAATGTGAAATTAGATGACTATATTAAAACCCACATATAATTTGATTATGATGTAGCAACATTAAAATTTCAGATATAACAATTTCGTCTATGATCATTTGTGTACACAACTAAAAATAGAGTATGAGATCCATCAAAATGAATGAACAGTACAACCAATGTTGTAAAATGCGGTTTTGTTCATGCATGCAGAAGGCCACTGCATACCGCATATGCAGAATTTTATGCGGACTTATATATGCGGATTTTAAACTATATATTAATTTATTTCCACTCAAAACATGCAATATATTCTCATTAAAACCATTCAAACAATAATTTCGCACATATGTGGAACAATATACGGATATATGCGGCCAAATGCGGTTCATGCGGCCTAATATGCGGCCGCATATGCGAAACTGCATATTTGAGACTGCATGGAAATTTTTATGCGGAATCGGACTGCATACGCATATGCGGCCGCATGAATCGCATTTTACAACATTGAGTACTACTATAGCACCATTGTATGATAGAAGTAAAATATGATATCAATCCCATCATGGCAAGAATCTAGCTACCATTTGTACTTTGAGAGCAAGAGTCCAAAGTTGACAATATAATATATATTAGAGCAATATGAATATATATATATGGCTACTATGAGTTGATTGCATAAATTTGTAGTAAAGAAAAATTTAAGTATTATAATCAAAATTTTGACAACGTTGATAGTCAAAATAAGAAGTTAAAATTTTCTAATATTGTGCTTAGATGGATAATAATAATAATAATAAAATAAAATAAAAAATATAATAAAGAAAGCAAGACACATTGGGGCTTATTAGTGTGACATGTTCCAATACTATTTGCTATAGGAAATACTATTTGCTACATGAAATACTATTTACAATAGGAGAGCCTATCAATCAAATGCAATGCAAAAATATGAGGCAAGAATCTCGCTGCCATATTCTTAGTTTTATCAAATGTTTCAAGATAGTTTAAAGCACTTGAGACAACTTCATATCTTTCTTATGCATTATTTTATAAGATAAGTGACACCCAAATTACATTTAATGCAGGTTTAGGTTTGAAAATACTAAAGCAAGTGGTGAGACATTGGGAGCTCCGCGACAACATCGAAGCTCAACTATAAATACCCTCCAATACTTGCATTCTAACTCTACGGCTGATAAGAGCAATAAAAACATAGCAAAGAAAATACACTGAAGGAAATCAGTCCCAAAAATAGAGTGAAAATCAGCTTTCAAGAAGCATTTTAACAGAGAGCTTATGAAAAAAATGAGACATACTAAATATGTGTTCTCAGTAGTCAAGCCTTCAACTTTCAGCAGCCAGTCATTCCCACAATGAAGATTGCTATATCTCAACTTAAAATTTTTATTGTTATCCATTTTTCGTCATTTTATTTTCCTCTGGTTTTTTAGTATTATGTTTTGTTTGCTTACTTTGTAATTTGCACTATTGTTGAAATATATTTTGAAAGCTAGAAGTCAGTAAAGACCGGTTTTCTTACGAGTGAGTGTGGTTCTTAACACCTTCCACATTCATAACCAAGACACGAACCCATTATCAATAAACCAAAATGAATTGTATTTCCCGTTTTCTGACGGGTGGCGACTCCAAATAAAATTTATATCACTTTTAAAAGTCTGAGTCGAGTGTCAGTTTTGTAGCACGGTAGCTACAGCTATTTATTAAGTATTTTACAAAAGTGGTGTTTTTCACTTGTCCATAATTGTCTAAAAATAATAGTTTTATAAAATACTTAATACTAGTAAAAAAAAAAAAATTTAATCTCTAAGCATAATTTAATATAAAGATCATGTTGAACGGTTTGGACTTTAAAAATTGCAAAACCAAATTATTATAAGATATTGTAACTTACAAATGTTGTAAGTGGATCCCTTCTCATATTACACAGAGAGAGAGAGAGAGAGAGAGAGAGAGAGAGAGAGAGAGAGAGAGAGAGAGAGAGAGAGAGAGAGAGAGAGAGAGACCAAATTATTGTTTGCCACTGCCAAGCATTTTCAAAAGAGAGAGAGAGAGACTAATATGCTTTCGGTTGTATTTCGGTCGAAATACAACCAATTCGTTTTTTAATTTTTGAAGTCTAAAAAGTCGATCCAAATTGTTAGATGTGATCTCTATATTAAAATGTGCTTGGAGACCAAATTTTATATTTTTTAGAATTTGTTTACTATTTATTAAGCCACTTTGAAAATCGCTGATCCAACGGTTCCACTGTTTGGTTAAGCCACTGTTGGATCAACAATTTTCAAAGTGGCTTAATAAATAGTAAAAAAAATCCAAAAAATGTAAAACTTTATCTCCAAGCACATTTTAATATAGAGATCATATCTAACGGTTTGGATCTACTTTTTGGACTTCGAAAATTGAAAAATGAATTAGTTGTATTTCAGCCGAAATACAACCGAAAACATATTAGTCACACACTCTCTCTCTCTCTCTCTCTATATATATATATATATATATATATATATATATACATACTAGTATCGTGCCCGTGCGTTGCAACGGGATTATATTATAAGATTTAACATTAAGATTGAACAAAGAGACAAATAATAAATAACAGTAAAATAAAACAGCGACAAATGACTACTTTAATTTTAACAACATTCTTTACAATAAAAAAAAAAAATACCCTCTTCAATTAAATTAATTAAATTAAATGTGGATATGTGGTAGGGAATAAATCAATAATATGTCTTTTTTTTGTTCTCTTTCAAAAATGAATAAGAGACAGGCAATTTGGAAATGAGATATGTTATTTGTCAAAATCGAAAATTAATCTCTTTATGAGCCAATCAAAGCTGAAGAGAGATATAATAACAAAAATGTAATGCTAATATTTTTTTTTAATGTTTAGCATTACGTGTGGCAATACAGATAGCGAGTACATCTCTAACTAAATTTATACTTCTACACGTAAAAAAAATACAATTAAATTTCAAAATATATGTTCAAAAATGCACTTCTAAGCACCCCTTGCCAAGGTTTTAGATATGCCCCAGATCCACTCTTACGGCAGTGAAAAGTCTATATAAATTTGTCTTTATTTCGTATTTTTGATTTCATAATTTATCTTTTATGTTTTAACTGTGTCAAATTTAAAATGAATACGCTGGAATAGAAGTGAATTTTCCATAACATCAACAAATTAATCTAAAACATATATTTATAATCGGATAATTCGAACTAAAAAAAATAAATCCTACAACTTAAATCCGAATAAAATGGACATCTTTTTCATTGTTCCCAACATGGGTTTTTCCTCAAAAAAGAAAAAAAAACAAAAGAGAAGAAAAAAAAAAGCCGGAGCTTTAATTTCTAATTATGTATTGATGGGTCACATCTCGAGGTTGACCCGATCAAAATTACTATATTAAATTATGAGTCCTTACCCCTCCACAGAGTCGAAAAGATTGAATAATTTCCATTTTATTGTCGAAAATATATAGAAAGAGGAGAAATAAAACAAAAGAAACGACGAAATAAGGAAATAATTTAATTGCAAGAATCAAATATAGCTTTAAGGAGAAATAAGGAAACAAATCGGTAGGAATTCATTCAATTTTAATTGCGAAAAACTATATAGCAATATGTGTGGCGAGTATATTTTTAACTAAATTTAGACTTCTACACATAAAATATATGCATTTAATCAAAAGATGACAGATTATGTGATTGGAGGGCTGATATTAAATCCAAAAATTTATCCTTCAATCTCAGCCGTTGACGGTTCATGACAACTACGTGCATTATATAAGAATGGAGATATATATTAAATTTTTCATATTTACCCATGAAGTTAAATGAAAATATTAACTTTAGTTTGTAAAATTGAATCTATGCTTATGTGCGGTTTAAATATATTAACCCTAGTTAATAAATATTAAACCTATGCCTATATATGTTTTTTTTAATTTAATCTTCTTGAAAAATAATTTATGCTCTAGTCTTATATTCAGAGGATCTCTGTTTCAAATGTATATATATATATATATATATGTTAGCATGAATTTTCAAAAAGAAAGATGAACAAAATCCGTTCTAGAAATTTACTTTGCAGAAGAGTAGAGAACACAAATTGAAATTAAGATGCAGTGATTATTCTAATTAGATCATAAACAACATTTAGCGACCTTCCCAGAAAATTTCCCTCAATATAATTATTAGTCGTTTCATTTGTATTTTTTTTCTTCTATATATTCTGTCTGGTCGACGTGGACAACAATCAAATATTATATTACATGAGATGCATGTGTAACCCTAATCATTGCTCAAGTCTTGATAGTTGATAGCCTTGCATGCATGTATATTTGCATATAGTTGTATTCGCTAGCTCCATAGTCTAAAGACATATAAACACCAGGGGCCATCATGCATTTCTATGATCTGGTGCAACAAACTTAATTTATAGTTTATAATTTTATTTTGCTGTGAGTTGATTAGTTACTTGCCAATTTGCAATCTCATATTGCCAACTAGATGGGGGAACAAGACCCATAATTCAAGTTGAAGCTCCATGCACACGTGCATGCATCTTGTGTAATTATCTGCGGCAGTTTTTTTGAAGTGCATGACATGTGTAACGAGTTATATAAACTAAGTGTAAACTCCGAATAATATGAAATATGAGGAAGACTAAAATGTCTTTGTTTTAAAATTAAAAAAACTTAAATATAATATTAAAAAGTTAGATATAATATATATCATTTTCTATATGTATATGTACAAGATTATAGCATTTCAACTTTATTTTGACTGTTATCAAGAACATGCAAAAATAAGAACATCTATAGTTTTAGTTTTATATTGACATATAAATTTTTGAACTTTTATTAATCAAAATTAAAAAATAAAAACACCATGCATAAAAACAATAAATAAAGATATTTGAACCACTCATATGAAATATGCTTGCATGCAAAACCTATTGCGAGTTTCAACACCGCTGACTCGCTTCTTTCATCGCAACTCCACAACAATTATGATGGAGTAATTGAAATCTGAATTCAGCTTGTCAAAAGGTATTATCTTGGGAAGCTTAGGAGAGAAATAATTTATCAATCTCACGTGCAACCGGACTTTGATTTAGCTTTGACTTTACTAGCTATTTATGTGCTATCTACACCTTGATATAATCCACTGGTCGTACAGTGAAATGTGAAAAGCAAGATTTTTGGATAAATTGTGGATTCAGTAAAATGGAAAACAAAACAGAATACAAGGTCGTTTTAGTAAGGGGAACAAAAATATAAAAGATATAACTCTCCATTGCAAAACCAAACAAATTGAATGTAAGAAATTAGATAAACAAAACTAAGCTAGGCTCATTGAAAGCACCATTGCATGCAGCCACCAAAATGAGACTGTAAAAGCCCTGCAAATGAACTACCAGCTGCCAAAAAACATCAATATCTTTAAAATCCCTAAATCATGCATATCTATAATTTACCCAGAACGGCGCCGGTCAAACCAAAGCAGCTTCAGTTTTTCAATCTTTTATTTCCAATTTCAAGAGATTCATTGTAATTAATGGAAGCAAAAGGTACATCATCTGCAGATCAAGATTCATTTCTTAATTATAATATTAATTGTTGAATATTATCATTCAATTCATCAATTGTCAAATTACTCCCTCAAAATATATATACTGTGTTTTTTTCTTCTAATTTTCACTGTAATTTCCTTCCGTTTGAAATTTTTTAGCAGTTTGTTTTATGTAATTAGAGACCCAAGTTATGACATAAAATATATTGGACCTAAAAAATTCCTTAAAACACAGCTACAATTTTAAAATTTTCTGAAAATTATTGCTGTGAATATGCATAATTTCTCAAGCTCAAGAATAAACACACAGGTTGTCATGTAATTAATATATGACCTATTATAATTCATGGGTATCATGGCCTATGTCAGGCAATAAAATTCTTTTCTATTATTTGTTCATAATTTTGTGGCTAACCTAATGTGCTGTTGAACATGGATCACTATATATAATTTTAGTCAGACTCAGCTATGGAGAAGAGGAAAATTCCATAGCAGTTACTCACATATAATTGTATCAGATCTCTGCACCATATATATTTCTTTTATGACATTAGATCCGATCTCACTTCTGTAATATATGAACATGAAAGGAAGCATCTATATTCATTAATTATTCAACAATGCGTCGCTCTAACAGCAATCTTCTGACCTATTTAAAGGCGCCACACAGTACATCTCCCTCACCACATTCAAAACACAATTCAGTGTTCTCCTTTCATATCTCCTCAATCTCTCTTTTAAGTCAAATGGCATCCTTCTCTCTAGCTAAGAGCATTCTTCCATTGCTAGTTCTTCTAACCCTTGTTAATTTCTCCATTGGAGCTAGGCCTAGAAAATTGGATCTTTGGATCCCTGGTCCAGATGATTATCCAGATGATTCATATCTCTTCAAATATCATAATGGAGAGGTTCTTGAAGGAAATATACCTATTTCCATAATCTGGTACGGCTATTTCGATTGGCCCAAAAAATCCATCATTCTTGATTTTCTCTACTCTCTTACCTCCAATCCCTCGCAATCCAACCCTTGTGTTGCACAGTGGTGGAGCACCATAGACCAATTTTATCTCTCTAAAGTCAGCAACCAACAAACTCAAGTTACCATAGTCAACCAAGCAGACAACTGGTACTGGTGGGGCAACAATCTCACCATGTCCCAAATCGCAGAGCTAGCATCGTCTTCCGGTACACCGAAGGGTGGCATCACTCTAGTATTCACTTCTGAAGATGTCTCAGTTGAGGACTTTTGCATGAACCAATGTGCAATTCATGGTTCTGACCAGGAATCAGGTACAACCTTTATTTGGGTTGGAAACTCCGAAACCCAGTGCCCGGGAAAATGCGCGTGGCCTTTCTACCAGCCGTTGTATGGCCCACAGACCCCACCTTTGCTGCCTCCAAACGGTGACGCTGCAATTGATGGCATGGTGGTTAACCTTGCTAGCATGATTGCTGGTGTGGTGACGAATCCTTTTGGGAATGGATACTACCAAGGTAACCAGGAAGCACCAATGGAGGCTTGCACTGCTTGCCAAGGGGTGTATGGGCCCGGAGCGTTTCCGGGTTATGCCGGTCAATTGCAGACTGATTCAACTACTGGTGCAAGCTACAATGCAAATGGGCCCAATGGAAGGAAGTATTTGCTACCTGCACTTTACAACCCTGAAATGGCAACATGTTCCACTTTGAATTAAGCATTTGTAATGACAAAGCTATTCGGAGAAATGTATATATCTTGCTGGATGAGTGGAATTTTTTTGATTCATTGTATTAATAACAGAATCTAGTGACAAAGTATATCTTGTCGTGGTTCAATTGGAAAAAACTGACATATTGAAAATTTACTTTGATGATCTCTGGACTAATTTTTATCTGTTCTTTGCTTCACTAAAAAAGAATATTCTTACCACTATTTCACGGCACAGTGTTATTTTATTTCTAAGTTAATCTTTCATGATCGACCAGTTTTTGCTCTTCTCTTGAAGAGAAACAAAAAATGATAAATACAAAAAGTAAAGTGTATGATTCATAGAATTGCAATGAACTAGATGCTGGCACAGTGGCACAGTGCTTACGTTATTTCAGAAGCTTGTTTATGACAAAGCATCCAAGCTATATATATAATATGAATATCTGGGTTCAAAATATATATTTCAAGGCTGACTCAGAACCTTCTATTTATTGCTTGGAGTTGCGCACTAAATACATGGAATGAATAGCTGGGGGAATCAATTTTTGTCAGATCGGAAGACGCAGAAACCATTGACTCCTCATTTTCTAATTTGTTATTCTTTTTCCCAAATGAACCTAGTGGGTAAAATGGAATATTTCATGAACCATTTCATTCTGCACGATCTGCAGCTAGTTCGAGAGCGGGTTTAAGCTAACTATTAACGTCAGGAAAAAGAGCAAATTACAAAGTTTCTGATTAATTCAACACTGTTATTATCCTAATTGCAATGTTGTGCCATCATTGTATGGGAGCTGTTCCATTTATTTATTTATATATTCGAATGTCCTACCTAATTAAATTGGCCACTTCTCTGATTGCATAATATATAAATTAGAATTAGATTACTTATATATTTGTTTTTGATATCTAAACAGGTGATAGTTATAATCAAACTTAGCTCATGAAGAGAAAATTTTGGTAAGTTTTATTTTTTTTTTAACTGAAATCAAGCAGAAACATGTAGACTGAACCCTCACCAGGTTCGATCCCAATTCTATGATTTGCAATTGGTCAAGAACTTCTAATCTATCCAAAGAATCTCAATCTGACAAGATACCGGGTATCAGGTTGAAAATATTTTTCTTGCTAATCACATGATTTTTTAATGAAGAAAATTAAAAGGTACCATATTATTAAACAGATATGAGTTACAAAAGCTGGTATTGCCTACCGTACCAGATAAAAAAGGAAAACAAAAGCAGAAAAAAATGGAAATACCAAGGTCATAAGCAGTGAATCTAAGCATAAGGAAAGAAACTAGTAAATTAATGATCAGTGGAAGAATCTACAGCCGTTACACAACCCAAACCAGCTACAAAAACTATAAAGCATTCCAAAGTTTATCAACCTAATGCCCGGCCAGTACCAGTTCATAAGTAGTAAACAATACCGAATCTGTACGAGGCCACCTCACCCAGATATTTTCTAACAAAACTAGAATGCTTTACAGCTTTTGCTAAAAAAAATAGTGAACTGAGTAAATTCTAACTGACATCTCTCCGCTTGCCACCTGATCCAACAAGTAGTGTTGGTGCAAAGTGATATGTATAAATCAAAGAGAATGGTTTATTTGAGTATCTGCAACCCTTCCATCAGTGCATGCTGGCACTTTTGGAAACAACGAAATGCGAGGGTCTTTCAAGAACACAAGATACAGTCGTAAGAATTAGAGCAACAGATAATACAGGAAGGGCTGTTGTGGCTGAAGTTCTGTTAGAAGGATAAATAACTGTTTTTTGTTTAATTTTTGCGTGAGTGCTTGATGCATATTACTGGATGCATTTTTTTTTAAGAAGTATCAAACTTGTAAGATGTTTAATAAATAACACTGGCAGACACTGCCAAGGCTTTCACAAAAAAAAAGTATCTGCAATCCTGTGCAGGCAACTACATAACATCAAATCAACCAATGTTTGATGTTTGGCTGTCAACAAATTATCAAAATCATGAAATATACAAAAATCTATGTGAGCCAACAGTCCAATAAAAGAATCAATCCCTTTCATAATTAGCAATCAGTACTCCTAGACTCCTAGTCATAACATATATCCTAGGCCATTAAAAGATTGATGCCAATTTTATATTTGACTTGCCACAAGAGCTTAATGTATTCTTATATCTTTGATATCTAGACATGCATAATTTCATAATTTGTCTGGTCTTTAGTACCCTAGCTAGCCGGCATGGGGAACAGACTTAGCTCTTTGGTCAAATTCATAGTTGCAAAATTCTATTAATCATAGCAATTACTATTGTTCTAGTTGGATTATGCATTAACTAAAAGTCCCATTTGCTATTCAATCAGGAGACAATCAAATTAAACATATGGATCACCCCCTGCTTTAATTTAGTTAGCAACGCCGATGTCTGATCGCAATTACTTTGTCTAATGTATTATTTTTTGCCCATTACGTATCCAAAAAATAATCCATTATTTTTTGTCTAATGTATTATTTTGTCTAATGTATATAATTACATCTTTTCTAAGATTGCATTAAATCCAACTATAATGGCCTGCTCAGTTATGAACTTTCAAACCTACACTCGCATGCACTTAACACAAATATCACACTTAAGGAAGCTGCAGCCACAACCCAGATTCGGGCACTGTTCAGAGGAACCCTGACAACAGATGCACTCAACGAAATGCAAATTAAGGTTACAACAGATGCTTCATATGATCTCCTTTCTCCTGATGTGCATGATGATATCAAGTGGAAATGAACGACTAATGAGAATTTCACAGTAAGTAGTGCATACATGATGATGAAGGATGAACCTAGAACACTAAACAATGTGCATAGATTTTGGGTTTTAAAGGTGCCACCAAGGCTGAAATTCTTTGGATGGCTCATGTCATTCAATCGTTTGCTTCATGAGAGCTAAGAAAACATCGTTGTCTTCCTCTAGATATTTCTACGAGCTACACCACAAGATATTTTATTTGGTAATTTTTAGACAATTCCTGATATCTTCATGTAAATTAATTATGGGCTTGGGCTTGTTTACTATTTATTATAAGTAGAAATGAAGACATTGCATCATGGGCCTTCAAAAGGAGCAAATTGCAAAGTTTCTGATTAATTCAATGCCCTGTTATTATCCTAGTAGCAAAGTGGTGCCATAATTGTATCGGCGCTGTTCCATTATTTATTTATTCAAATGAAGGGAATTGGCCACTTCTGATCGCATAATATATGAATTTGAAGGTTAAATTAATGTATTACTTTCTAGCTTTTGCTAAAAAAAAAAGAGTTGGTAATTCCATCTCTTCCAATTATACAGACAGCAATAATAACTAATTTACCAGGCCTGATTGAACCCAACTCCTTACCACCTGACCCAACCCAATAGTTCAAAATTCTAATAAACAATATTCTTCAACTACCAAGGTCATATGAATAAATCAAAGAAAAATGTTTTTATTTTATTTATTTATTTTAGTTTTAGCAACCCTGTGTAAGATTATTGTTGGGTGAACAGCAAATCAACCAATGTTTGATATTTGGCTGGCAATATATTATTAAAAAAATTGAATATACCTTAAATTAATAGAGCCAACAGTTCAATAAAAGAATCAATTCCTTTCACAATTAGCAAGAAATATCAGTACTGCTAGTCGTAGCCATAGTAACAAATCAATAGTTCGGGTTCGGTTCGGCAGGATTAAAAATTCGTAATTCGGGTATAATTCGGATATTATTCGAGAATGATTCGGTACAATAACAAAGTTAAAAAAAAAAAAGTATTTCATCCTTCTAACATTGGAGCGGATCCAACTCCTTTGAAATTATTTCACACCACCTCTTTTTTTGAATCCACTCGGGACTCGGGAGAAGCATGGAACCCAGCGCCCGCTATTTTTTAAATCAATTCACAGTGGGCCGGCCCATTATTAGATTTCAGTATACGTTTTTTTCGTGTTTTTATTGCGAATAATTCGTGACTCGCGTTTTATACGCGTTTTATTCACGAATAAAACGTATTATACGTTTTTCTGCGTTTTATTCGGAGTTCGGTTCGGAAACTTAAAAAAAAACGAATAAAACACGAATAAAACGCCAATATATCGCGAATCCTGTTACTATGGTAGTAGCCTCCTAGACCTATCACATATTGATGCCTATTTTTTTTTTTTTTTGAAGGTCAGCGACGATATGCCGCCAACGAATATATTGATAAAAAAAGTTTTATTTACAAGAATGTAGCGCAATATAGCTGACACTATTTACAATATATATTTCCCCACCGACCGCTCTAAAGAGAAATAAAATTTTATTGAGTTAACACCTAGCAATCTACCTCGCTTCGATTGCCATTAGTAGGGCGCAGAATAGGACCGCCCAGTCCCCTCTGTTCCTCGGCTCACACATTGGGTATCCAAAGCATGATATCCAATACCATATCATTGATTAGTTGATGCCTATTTTATATTTGACCTTGCCACAAGAGCTTAATTAATTCTTATATCTTTGATCACTAGCCATCCATAATTTCATAATTTGTCTGGTCTTTAGTACCCTAGTAGGCATGGGCAACAAACTATTTGATATATGAAAGGGGCAACAAATTAATTCTTTAGATTTGTTAAGCCCTATTTAGGGTTTAGTGGCAATCTCAATAAATTAGATGAAATTGTTCAATTTTTTTTAACCCCTATGAATGGATTGCAAATGAACTCTAATCAACTCTGTTCTTCGAAATTGAAGTGAAATTTTGTTAAGTTGCATTGTTATCAGAGGGTAACAAAATAAAGAACATGATTTAATATTAACAACTATGCTCTAACACAATGAACAAAAGTACACCCTAACAGAATATGTACATGTCCACATTCATATGTGAATTATAACAGTCATCCAAAATTAATTTAAGGTTGAGCAGACGGATGTCACCGGATCAAAGATTGCCGGTAGCAAATACTTCCTTCCGTTAGCACCATTTGCATTATAGCTTGCACCAGTACTCGAATCAGTCTGCAATTGACCGGCATAACCCGGAAATGCTCCCGGCCCATACACCCCTGGACAAGCAGTACAAGCCTCCATCGGTGCTTCTTGAGGGCCTTGGAAGTATCCATTCCCAAAAGGATTTGTTGCCGTACCAGCAATCATGCTTGCAAGGTTCATTACCATGCCATCAACTCCAACGTTACCATTTGGAGACACCAAAGGTGGTGTCTGTGGGCCATACAACGGCTGGTGGAAAGGCCACGCGCATTGACCTGGGCACTGGGTTTCAGAGTTACCGACCCAAATGTACGCCGTTTTGGAGCTCTGATCTGAACCATGAACAGCACAGTGGCTCATGCAAAAGCCTTCAACTGCGATATCTTGAGCAGTGAATACTAGAGTGATGCCATTCTTTGGAGTATGAGCATCCGATGCTAGTTGTGCGATTTGGGACATGGTGAGGTGTGTGCCATACTGGTAATGGTTATCTGCTTGGTGGACTACTGTGACTTGACTCTTTTGATTGCTTTTTCCGACTTTAGATAGGTAAAGGCGGTCTATGGTGCTCCACCATTGCGCTACCGAAGGATTTGCTTCCTGTGGGTTGGAGTTCAAGGAGAGGAGAAAATCGGTGATGATGGCTTTTTGAGATAATGAGAAAGAGCCATACCAAACAATTGAAATTCGGATGTTTCCTTGGAGGACCCCTCCATTATGATATGTAAGGAGGTTGGTGTCAGGGATCCATAGATCTAGTTTCCTCGGTCTAGCCCCTACTGAGAAATTTGCAAGGGCTAAAACAAGTAAAATTGACAGAATGCTCTTAGCTAAAGAGAAGGATGCCATTTTGGTTTAAGGTGGGAATAGTAGAGAACAACTGAGAGATGTTCAAAATTGGATTTAGAATTCTAAGTCAATTACTCAGAGAATTGTTTTTTGTGTGGTGAGGGAATGATGTGCCTGTGCCTTTAAATAGGTGTACGTGAAGCGGATAGGGGAGCAATGCGACATAATTTGACTTAATTTTATAATAAATGAAAATAGAAGCTTCCCCATAGTTTCATTAGGGGATTACTGAATTTAAGTTGGTATATGGAGAGTGGAGATCTGCGCCAAGAGACCAATAATTTGCTTTTTCTTTACGGCTATGATAGATAAAAGCCCATACCAGATAAGAATGCATCTAAAAACAAACAATAATTAATTTGTACAGTTAGTCAATTTTGTGCGTGTTTTCACTGTTAATACATGGTTCCCTGCATATGACCACAAATCAGTATAATAATTATAGTTATTCGGTGTGCGTGTCTGGGTTACAGCACTTGTCACGCTTCAAGTTTCAGCATTACGGAGCAAAATGCCAAGTAATCAATTGGAAACTGTACAGACCCGGTACTAAACCATCTTTATTTGTGCATATATTGGGTTTTTCTTTATCTTAATTTACTTTCCATGAAAATGCCAAATGCAAAAATGGTAGCGTCTTCAGGTGGTTGAACAAAGAAAAATTAATACCAAATTAATTTACTTATTTCCATTAAATTAAGAAAATATAATGACAAGAAAATCAGTAAGCTTGAGAATTCCCATTGCATAGAGTAATCATTTTTAACTAGTAAGTTCTTTATCAGCAGTTTAAAAAAAAAAACTCAAAATTGGCCCTTGAACTGGTTGATTTATGTTTATATATATATAGTCCTCTATTATCATTTTTTTTTTGGAAATAAGTAAATAACCCCGATTAGCTTTAAATTTGCCCCTTTTCATTGCATATATAAACAGCAAATACTCCTATGTTACACATCTACTTGAGAACATAATGAGCAAAAGGTCCCCTTTCATTGATTATTTAGATTTTTAAACAGGAATCATCCTCTGCTCCTTGCAAAGAATACATGCATCATCCTATTGCCTCAATGATGTTCTTCAGTTCAGCTGAATAACTTTAATTCATCAATTAATCTTCCAGTTTGTTTAGCCTGCCTCTGTCTTGTCTCTACATTAATTAGACATCATGCAGACAAATTTTTTCTTTAATTCAGTCACCTTAAGAAGAGACCAAAAAAACAAAACAATGAATGACATAAACAAAGAGACAAATAAAAATTGCGAAGATATAGATTTGTATTGTACATGTATGCATATCTTTTACTGTCCTGAATGATTAATAAGAATAATAATAATAATTTTGTCATCTGTAAAGGAGTGTTTGTGCTCCCCAATGGGGAAATTTGACCCGTGAAAAGTGCTCAAATTCAACCCAAAAGCTCAATGAAAACTTGTGTTTGCAACTTACATCTACGTTCATAGTGATCCTTTGAATGTCTAGTCAAAAATTGAAAACATGCATAAATATAATTGACTAAACACACTGATTATATATTTCATTTGGTTGGCATCCTTATCTGGTTCAAATTTTATATAGGAACATTATTGGCACAGATCCCTGCCTAGTGAAACCATGGGGAAACCTCTGTTTTCCTGTAACCATTCTTTTACAACCGTGGCCGTGGGGATACCAATTAAGCAATGCATGATGTCCTTAATTTGTAATTGTCCAGCAGTTTAAACAATAATATCAGTCGATCAGCATCTTGACCAGAAGCTCTAGCTGTCGCGTTAGTTAGATAAATTTTAGAAAAATAAAGGATTGTTTAATTTGTTCATCGCTCCACAATTGTGCTACAGTTGATAATTTGCTGGCTCAATCAATTTTTTTAATCTCGGGGAACACAACAATAGTTGACTTTATCATAGCCGCAAGTTCATGTTTGTTGGTTTGTTGGAGGTGTTTGGAAAGAAAAGAAACTTATTCATTGTGTAGCTTCATTTCAAACTTTTTGAAACCGATACAAAATTTTGTTGTCACAGCGATATATATAATTTAGTTTCTAGTAATAAACTTAAAAAATACTTATGCCTTGACCCTTATTCCTTTCTCAATTGTTTTTTTAAAAAAAAAAGATGACCATTCCATTATGCAAGAATTTTTTCCCTTAAATTGAACTATTTTGTTTTAATTTATTACGGAATTGTTTTGTTAACATAGCCCATTTAATTAATAATCATGAACAATTTATCTTTTATTAATAATCATGATTTTCTTTTAGTTTGTTAGGTCTTCCTCTCATCATGAACAATTAATCAAGGACACTAATTAATTAGTTTTGTGAAACATCTGGCTGACAGCAAATTTCAAAATGAATGCATGCGATACACTAATTAACAGGTTCTTGTACGTGGGTAGTTCTACCGTGCCTTTCAAAAAAAAAAAAGTTAAAGCAAACAAACTATTCAAAGAGATTATTTCGTTAATTAATTAATTTGTCTAAACATGAATCATACTCTGCTCCTTGTAAAGAGCACACGCACCCACCTTCAACTCCATAATTTGCTTCAATCGATCAGATCATCACCAATCAATCTGCCAACCGTGCGTTATTTTATATAAATTTGCTGCCATTTGTCTGGCCTTTGCACTAGCCAGCTAATCTGGATATATAATTTCATTACTTCTATTAATAATTATTGAGATCATGTTTCATTACTTGATTACCATGTTGTGTTGCCTTAAATTAATTTTTAATTCTTTGTTCAACCACCTGAAGGCACTACCATTTTTGTATTTGCATTTGCATGGAAATAAGTAAATTGAGATAGAGAGATACCCAACATATGCACAAATAAAAGATGGTTTTGTACCGGGTCTGTACCGTTTCCAATAAATTACTTAGCATTTAGCCCCTTAATGCTGAAACTTGAAGCGTGACAAGTGCTACAACCCAGACATGCACACCGAATAACTATAATTAACATATTAATTTGTGGTCATATGCAGGGAACAATGCATAAAATTGACAAAATGTACAAATTAATAATTTAATTTTAGATGCATCCTTATCTTGTATGGGTTTTTAACTATCAGAGCCGTAACGGAAAAGCAAATTAGAAATATATTTCTTATATGAAATGTAATGGCCAATTGGGCGCAGATCTCCACCCTCCATATACTTCGTTTCAGTAATCCCTTAATGAAACTATGGGGAAGCTTCTATTTTCATTTATTATAAAATTAAGTCAAATTACGTCTCATTGCTCCCCTATCTGCTTCATCACGTACACCTATTTAAAGGCACAGGCACATCATTCCCTCACCACACAGAAAACAATTCTCTGATTAGTTGACTTAGAATTCTAAATCCAATTTTTCACATCTCTCAGTTGCTCTCTACTATTCCTACCTTAAACCAAAATGGCATCCTTCTCTTTATCTAAGAGCATTCTCTCAATTTTACTTGTTTTAACCCTTGCAAATTTCTCAGTAGGGGCTAGACCAAGGAAATTAGATCTTTGGAGCCCCGACACTGACCTCCTTACATATCACAATGGAGGGGTCCTCCAAGGAAACATCCGAGTTTCGATTGTTTGGTATGGCGATTTCTCACAGGCTGAAAAAACCATTGTCACCGATTTTCTCCTTTCCTTGAACTCCAATCCACAGAAAGCAAATCCTTCGGTAGGGCAATGGTGGAGCACCATAGACCGCCTTTACCTATCTAAGGTCGGAAAAAACAATCAAAAGAGTCAAGTCACAGTAGTCAACCAAGCAGATAACCATTACCAGTGGGGCAAACATCTCACCATGTCCCAAATTGCACAACTAGCATCGAACGCTCGTACACCAAAGGGTGGTATCACTCTAGTTTTCACTGCTAAAGATATCGCAGTTGAAGGCTTTTGCAGAAGCCACTGTGCCATTCATGGTTCAGATCAGAGCTCCAAAACAACTTTCATTTGGGTTGGTAACTCTGAAACCCAGTGCCCAGGACATTGCGCGTGGCCGTTCCACCAGCCATTGCATGGCCCACAGACACCACCTTTGCAGCCTCCAAATGGTAACGTTGGAGCTGATGGCATGGTAATGAACCTCGCAAGCATGATTGCTGGTACAGCGACAAATCCTTTTGGGGATGGATACTTCCAAGGTCCCCAGCAAGCACCGCTGGAGGCTTGTACTGCTTGCCCTGGTGTGTACGGTCGAGGTGCATTTCCAGGCTATGCCGGACAACTACTGACTGATTCGAGTACAGGTGCAAGCTATAATGCAAATGGTGCTAATGGAAGGAAGTATTTGCTACCGGCAATCTTTGATCCGGCAACGTCCATCTGCTCAACATTAAATTAAGTTTAGAGGAGTTTTATAATTCACATACGAATGTGTACATATTCTGTTGATTAGGATGTACTTTTGTTCATTGTGTTAAAGCATATTTGTCAATATTAAAATCATGTTCTTTATTTTGTTACCCTCTGATAATTGATATCAATGCAAACTTAATAAAATTTCACTTCAATTTCGAAGAACAGAGTTGGAATTCATTTGCAATCCATTCATAGGGATTATAAAATTTGAACAATTTCATCTAATTTATTGAGATTGCCAATAAACCCTAAACAGGGCTTGCAAATCTAAATAATGATAGAACCATATTATCTAAGAAAATTAGAGAAATTGTTAGGGTTTCTAGGATTGAGAAGAAGGAAGAGAGTAAGAGACAATAGAGACAACAATATTTAAAGATACATATATATTAACTAAACTTGATTCCTTATACTAATTTCTTTCTCATACAAGAGTCTTAATATAAGCAATAATTAATGATACATAGTTCAATTAGACTGAATAGCAATTTGAATCAAAACATAACATATATTGAAAGAGATTGTTGAGAAGGAGAAGAAAATGACCTGATTGGAGCATTTTACAGGAATTTTTTTTTTACATTTTTTGCACCTCACACATTAAACATATTTTTCAAAGCCACGAACTTAAAAAAAAAACCATATTTTTCTTAAATGAGTAGTAAAATGTGAAAATGTAAAATAATTTAATTATGATAAATAGAAAGAGAAAAGTGAAATCACACAGATTATAAATTATATCATACGTGATGTGAAATAATTTTAAGGACTTGAAAATTTAATTCTTTATGGATCATAAGTCCTTATCACGCGTACGTGATGGCGCTCCCTGACATATGACTAAGACCATCAAATATGTATGATGTATTTTACAGTTCTGATGCAATTAACATAACGTGGAAATTGATTGACTTTGAGTGGTAAAATACTGAAGGATATTGCAATTGATGTTAGTTTTAATAAAAATGTTTGGTATGTTTCATCTTCTCCACTGAAAAATTTTCTTATATTAAAAGAAGATTTTAAAAATGATTTTTTACTGTTTCTTCAAAAAAAAAATCATTAGTTATTGTAATTAGGGCCCAGCATTTTTTTTTTGGCAGAATGCTGGTTCAGCGCCATTCAGGGCGAAGCCAGAAATTTGAAATTAATGAAACTAAATAATTTACTGTAGTATAATTTTATTTTATAAGAATGACCGTAAAATATTTATGTATGAAAAAATTATATATGAAGTTTAATAGACAAAATTACAAATAGGGGCTGCCCACCACTCTAATAGGAGTCCAAAACCCAAGTAACTCAAATTTTGAGTTTAGATCCAAACCATCCGATTAAAGTTCAGACCAATTTAGTTTGAAATGAAATGTACAAATATATTTGGGGGGATTAAAGTTCGGACCAATTCAGTTTGAAATGGAATGCACAAATATATTTGGGGGAATTTCACATATACTCTTAAAATACTTCAAAATTACGTATTTCCTCCTTTAAAGTTTGAAATTAAGATATCTGCGCATCGCTTCACTATTTGTGTTGTTCTAACTTGCACGTATATTAAAGCAATTCCGATCAGCATGTATCGCATTAAGATTTGTGCATGTTGATTCAATATGTGTGTATTTGTGCATCAAGATTCGTGCTGATCTTGCGTGCACAAATCTAAAAGCAGTCGGACAGTAGAGGAACCGTTCATATTCAAATTTTAGTCCGATGAGATTAATATGCTTTTGATAAAAGATAAAATGAGTATTTTATAAATTTAGAGGGGGAAATATGTAATTTCAAACTTCAGAGAAGGAGAATACGTAATTTTGAAGTTTTTGAGGGGTACACGTGAAATTCCCCAATATATTTAGTCAAATTACGGTCTTGGGCATAGCTGGAATGGTCATTTGAGATCAGACAGTAATTTGACCAAATATATCTATTTCTACTCAGATCTGATCATCGTATAGTAATTAGATAGCAGTCTAGATCTGGCTGGAACCAGTGAGAGAGTTCAATAGTATCTGTGCAATTCTTGGAAGGATACAATATATAATGCTCTATGCCATTGCCAGTTCACATCCAGTATCAGGTTCAAGACCCAAAGTCAAGCTGTCAATTAATTAAAATTATTTTATTGAATTTGATCTTTTGTTTGAAGTGACAATTTAAGGTCAACACACTTGCTAATAGCTGGCTCATTGAATTATGTAATCTCGGAAGACGCTCAAACCATTGACTATCCCATAACCGGAATTATCACGGTATCACCTTTCCTTTTTCTTTTTTTCTTTTTTCTTTTTTTCTGTTTTTAATCATGCAATTTTTTTATGTGAACTATTGTATGCAACTTGTTTATTTACCGGACTTTATCCTAAAAAACTATTATAATAAAAAAGCTAAATTTATTAAGGAGATCATTTTGTAAAGTAAGGTTTTTTATTCAATGAATTTTGAGAGTCAAGGAAGGGAAGTAGGGGCAGAACTAGGATGAAAATTGGGGGGGAGGGGGGGTGGGGGAGCCACTGAAAGACGAAAGAACAATCGCAAATATAAAAATTAATTAAACAATAACCATCTTAACAACAATATTAAATACTAAATAGATTCAAAATTATAACATCTCTATAACAAAAACTCAAAAAGTATGTTGTATGCATAACAATTGCTTTTTTGAAATAAAAATTAAACCCTACATTTCTATTAATTTCAATTTAGCCCTACGACTTCCTAACAAATCATACATATCAACAATTTCGTTGGAAGTGAACTTCGCTGCAATTTCCTTTTCAATATATACCACCATGTAGTCTCGAAGAAAACCATCCCCCATTCTGTTTCGCGGCCCCGTCTCGATGAGCTTCATGGCTGAAAATGAACGCTCCGTCGTTGCAGTAGAGACAGGAAGAGTTATCACCGGGTGATAACTGCATTATTCTATCAACCATCAGATATATTGAAGCTTTACCAGTTTTAACCAATCCAGAAGTCAAATCAGCAAGTGAAGGTAAGCCCTTCAGATCTGGATTGTTGCATATATCAAGCTGAAAATGCTGTAGTTGACACTCCAATTGAGCTCTCTCTTGATCAGAAAAGTCAGCGGGATAGAAATTTTCAACCAAAATACATATATTGGAGATGTTAAAGGAATCATATCTTGGATCCAAGGAGGCACTAAGTGTCAAAAGCTCTGTAGATTGCTCACTAAATCGAGCATTTAACTCCTGCAATTGTTGATCAATTGCAACCGCAAACATGTCCACTCGATAATGATGCTCTACTGTAGTGTTATCGTGCTTCTTTCGAGATTTAGTGAGATCAACATACTTACAATTCATATTAAAGAACGCAATATCATGCTTTATACAAAAAAAGATGCAATCTTAAAATTATAAAATCAACATACCTACGATTCATATCAAGGAGTTCAACTTTATGTTTTGCACAAAAAGATTTGACCCTCTCAAAAAGGGGTTCCCAGCCGTTATTTCTCAAATCTTGAATCTACTCCTTAGTAGTTGAAATGAGACGTATGGCATTTAAGATGTCCAAAGATTTTTGTTGCAAAGCTTGACACAATACATTGGTGATTGCCATAATCTCTTTCATTAAGTGCATAATAAACACAAAGTCAAATGAGAGAAGCCTTTTGAGAGCACCACTAGCATCTACCCGAGATGCAGACGAGATTGAACGATCATGCGTTACATTCCTTAAGACTTCAGTTGTAGCACCGAACATCTTTGCTAAACTTCAAATGGTCTTGTAGTGAGAACTCCATCTGGTGTCTTCTGGCCTTTGTAAAGACCCAATCTGATTCGCTCCTCTACCGGTATCAAGTTCTCCCAAATCAATATCACGCACAATTTCAGCAACTCTCCTAGCTAATAACTCATCATTCCGCTTAGGAGAAACACTAACAACATTTACGATGAAAATTGCATCTTGGAAGAAGTTATGCACCTCGCGTACCTCTCTTGATGCTGCAATAAGTGATAATTGTAATTGATGAGCCATACAATGCACGTAGTATGCATAAGGACACTCTCGGAGTATAAGAGCTTGCAGCCCGTTCCACTCCCCTCGCATATTGCTTGCACCATCATATTCTTGACCTCTAATATCTTGCACATTCAAGCTATTATCCGATAAAATAGCACAAATTGAGTTCTTGAGAGTTAACGCCGTAGTATCTCTCACATGAACTAAGTCCATAAATCGCTTCTTTATCAATCATTCTCTATCGACAAATCGAAGAACTAGGGCCATTTGCTCTTTTTTAGACTCATCTCGAGCTTCATCAACAAGGACACAAAACTTGCTTTCACCAATTTCATCTCTAATTGCTATCTGCAAATTTGTATAAAAAAGTTGTTAAATTCGTACAAGAAAATAAAAAAAGATTATAAATATTAAAAAATTGAAATCCTTAACCCTATACATCTCTAATTACCTGCACTTTTCGAGCCAAGATGTGAATGATTTCCTTTTGAACCAATGGTGAAGTGTAGTTTGCATTTTTTGGAGCATTATCTAACACAACTTCATTCACATCTTTATTTTAAGAGGCCAAAAGCTTGATCATTTGGAAAAAATTTCTCTGATTTAATGATTCTAGAGATTCGTCATGGCCTCTGAATGCACGTGCTTGAAATGTCAACCACCTGATGGAATCAATCGAAACCTTGAGCCTAAGTCTCGAAGCGAGCACTACTTTCTCATTTTGCCTTACCATCACCTTTTCAATATGGCCCATGTTATTCTTGAGATTTACAAAACACCTTACCACAAAATTATGTGCCGAGTTAGAAAGGCACATTATTTTCCTTCATTAACTTTCCTCCATGTTTGGAAACCCTTGACGGTAAATGTATTTGAGCCGCACCTTCCTTTTGGCTTTGTTGTGAAAAGAAAACAAGGCAAGCAATAGGCACGGTGTGTGTGAGGTGAATACTCTAGCCATGGAAAACTTTTAAACTAGTGAAATTGAAACTGACGACGGTGACTTTCTAGTCCTGCTAATTGATACTCTTTCAAGTGTGGTTGATATGGTCCTTCGGTTATATAAAATCTTCGAACTGCATCTCTTTCATTTTCAGAGTACTCCCCAATTGGACAACGTTTGCTTAGATCTCTCTCATATATTAAAGATCCAATTCTAGATTCTTGTGTAACCGTATCAGATGTAGCACGATTTTGTTCAAGTTCTTGCACTTGAGTAGGGTTAACAACTTATGTGTTCGCCCGAGACTCAAATTGTGAACTTGTACCAGTTTCGATCGATTTGAAAAAAAATTCTATTGTTTTTTGCTTCATTATTGAAGGTTTTAAATCTGCAAATCAGAAGAAAAAAACATACAAATCATAAATTACATGCTTTAATTTATCAAGAACGTGAACAAATCAGAAATTAAATTCATTAGTATACTACCTTACATACAAATCAGAAACAAAGGGTCGCGGCTGCCGGCTTAAGAGCCGAAGAGGATAAGTCGCGGCTGAAGAGGAAGAAGAGGAAGAGCCGCGGAGGGATACTTGAAGTGTGAGCTGAGTTGCCGAGTTACTGTGAGTTTCAGATACTCCCTTGCATATTGCTTTTCCTTCTCTTCTCTTTGCCGCTGACAATTTCAGAGCCAACGAACTAACGAAGGGTTTTCTTTCCTCCTGTCTCCATTTCTCTCTCTCCCACGGCAGCTTTAGAAAATATCTTTTAATGATATTGGGCTATGGGCTATTGGGCTTTCTAACAAGCAATTTTTTTTTTGATGGGCTAAATGGATACTTAACATTTAATTGTGAACTTGGGGGGTGCCACGGGTCCTAATCCTTCCATATACCTACTGTAACTATTGATTTTATAGAGGGTGCCTGGCCCCCCCTTGCACCCCCCCCCCCAGTTGCGCCACTGAAGGGAAGGGAGGTGAAAAATAGAAGGGGATGAAATGTAATAGAAAGGAAGATTAATATATTGGGATCGACTAATAGTTCCTTCCATTATATCTCCTAAATGTTCCCCTAACAAACTTATCCATGAAGTACAATGTGGACCACTAACTAACTGAGGGGAACAATAATTACTTTGGAGACTACTTAAATTTGAAAAAAATTTACAACTGGTGCGCACATGTATGAACACTTATGTGCACAAGTATTCATATATAATATATCAAATATTCATACCTAAGATATTAAGTATTTGGAGGAATTTCATGTATACCCCTCAAAAACTTCAAAATTACATATTTGCCCCTCTAAATTTTGAAATTACATATTCCCCCCTCTAAACTTCAAAAACTCACATATTTACCAATTTTATTATATTTTACATTAAAACACATTTTAAATTAACAAAATACCCATTTTACCCTTTTATTAAAAAGTATAAAACATCCATCTCACTCCAATTTGAATCTGAAAGGTTTCTCTACCGTCTGAATTGCTTTAAGATCTGTGCATGCTAGGTCAGCACGAATCTTGAAGCAAACACGCATGAATATTGAAGTAATGTGCACAGATCTTAATGCGATGCACGTGGATCAAATTGCTTTAAAATCCGTGCACACTAGATCAGCACAAATCTTGAAGCGAATACGCACAGATCTTACTGCAATGCGTGCAGATCAGACGGTAAAGGAACCCTTCAGATTCTAATTTGAGTTCGATGGGGCGTTTTATACTTTTAATAAAGAGTAAAATGGATATTTTATAAATTTAGAATGAGTTTTATTACAAAAGACAATAAAATGGGTAAATATGTGAGTTATTGAAGTTTAGAGGGGGAAATATGTAATTTCAAAATTTAGAGGGAGAAATATGTAATTTTGAAGTTTTTGAGGGGTATACATGAAATTCCCCCTAAGTATTTAAACAAAAAACTGGACATCAACTTTGTTTTCTCCCTAGTCACACCTCTATCTTTTACATGTGTTTAGAAGTGAATTTTTTTCTCTATTTAATTTAATCAATATTTCTAACGATCTGCGAGGAATTTTACAAATTTAAAATCACAAATATTTTCTACGTAATTTTCTCTTTCAAATGAGATCCATGATAAAGTATTTTCGGGTTCTTCGTCGTTCAAGTACTCATATCTCGGCATGCAAGTATTTATACCTCATCGAACAAGTATTCATAATTTGTCAAGTATTAATACTTACTCAATAAAAAGCCATTTTGCTATTTCAAATTGTTTAGAGAACAAACTTGCCTGTGCAGAGAATAATTTCATAAAAGAGTAGGTCTAATGTCCTACAAAATAATATACAAATGAATAAACTTTAAAAACTATTCATACTAAAACTTAATAAGTATTCAAACTAAAACATATAGAATATTTGATGTCTCCTTATTTTGCCTAGTTTGCGACCAAATTTACACCAGAACTTGTGCCTTAAAGCCTACAAATATTAACCTTTTTACTTAATTATTACTAGAATGTGGTACTGCTATGCTTTGTTTGCTGTTTTGCAGGCAATGGGCGAATTTCCTCTCCATACGGTCCGTATAGGTCTCCATACGGTCCGTACATGATCAGCCCAACCACACAGAAGGTTCCATATCAGAGGCAGGAAGTCTCCAAGACAAGGCACGGGTATACGGTCCGTATAGGATTACATACGGACCGTATAAGCTATTTCGGAAACCCAGGCTGGAATTGGAAACAGAGACAGCTGGGGAACTGAAAAGGAAGGCTTTGAATACGCGATTTCGGGCATTAAGGGGGATCATTCCAGATCTGAGAGATCATCTTAGATCCATTCTTGGTGCTTGGGAGACAAGGAGAACTTGGAGAAGAAGAAGAAGAAGTTTTGCAACGGATCTTCGGATTTTCTATTGTTTTTCTATGAACTCTTTCATGACTTTTATTATGCTTTGTTTTGAGAACATGAGTAGCTAAATTTACTGTTTCTAGGGTTAAGATGTAGTTGACGTTTGGTTTTACTTGTATGCTACTTGAATTTGTGTTGAATGCTTAGTTTTTATCTTGTTGTGTAGTATTTTAATTGCTTGGTTTTTGCTTGCTTGAGTTTGATTAGTCATCCCGTTAGATGAATGCGCACGTCTAATTGTTAGGAGCCAAGTCTATGATACTCAACCCAACTAGACCAAGTATATGAGGTAGGTTTTCGGGCCAAGGAGTACTGAAAGGGAAACTTTCCTCGAGGCGAAAGTCCTTGGATACCTTTAGTAAACCGACAAGTAACTTAGATAACTTAGTCCAAAATTACGAAAGTTGAGGGTTAACGAATCTAAGAGGGGAGTAGTTGAGTCCGGTAAATCGGGTTCTAAGCCAAAATTGCGACAGCTGAGGTAAGGGACTTAGATCTGGTCGATGGAAACCCTAGACAAAAGTACCAACACAGAAACAGTAGCTGCAGTATTCACTCAGGGGCCTATACGGACCGTATAGGATTCTATACGGGCCGTATACCCTGGGGCCAGACAGATACGAAGTCTGAAACCCTGGAAACCCTTTTTATAATCTGAAAAACAACTTTTAATCTTGTTTTAATTGTTTTAATATTGTTATTGATCAGTAGTTTAATATAAACAACCAACAAATCAACCTTTTCTTACTTCTAGAATTTTAGTCGATCTAAGTAGAGTCCTGTCGTTTTATTCCGTCCCTGTGGATACGATACCCGACTATACCAACGGTAAGACTGTGCACTTGCAGTTTTGACCAGAGGTAGACTCGAGTTTTAAAAGGTACAGCTCGCTGTACTGAAACTTAGGAGTACACCTGTGTGCGAACAATATTCATAATATAACTTTCAAAGTATCATTACTATAAAATATTCAAATTACAAAGCATTCATACTAAAGCATATAAAATATTCATACTAGAACATTGGAAGTATATATAATAAAATCAATAAAATTAATCTTACTAAAAAAATGTAAGTATTCACACTATAAGATTGAAAGTATTCACAATACAAGATATGAATACTTGCTCGATAAGGTATGAATACTTGCATGCCGAGATATAAGTACTTGAACGACGAAGAACCCGAAAATACTTCATCATGTAAGAGAAAATTACGTAGAAAATATTCGTGGTTTTAGATTTGCAAAATTTCTCGCGGATTGTTAGAAATATTAATTAGATTAAACGGAGAAAAAAAAAACACACTTCTAAAAACATGTAAAAGATGGGTGTGTGACTATAGAGAAAAGAAAGTTGATATCCAGTTTTTTGTTTAAATACTTAATATCTTAGGTATGAATACTTGATATATTATATAGGAATACTTGCGCGCATAAGTGTTAATACAAGTGCGCATCAGTTGTACATACTTTCAAATTTAAGAGGTCCTCATTGTACTTTATGGATAAGTTAGTTAGGGGGACATTTAGGGGACCAAATGGAGGGGGACAAAATCTTTACTCTAATATATTTAACCTCTTCATATTTGGATGATTAATAAGAGAAAATAAATATAACTTTCATTTCCGTTTTATTTCTTATTTGGTTAATTAAAATTTAGAAGGTTATTGAAAAACTTGGATGAAAATTATATAGGTAATTAAGACATAGGGTTGGATATTTTTGTCACTTTTTTTTCTGAAAATATTTGTAACAATTTTTTTTCTTTCTATTACACATCAAATTGGGAGGAAAATCGATTATATTGATTAGAATTATATAAGGTTAAACTTTTAACCTCATGTACTCTTCATCTCCGACATAATTTTATCAACCAAAACACATTCAAGAGAAACTTTTTTTTTTCTTTCCATTCCCTTCTTTCCTCTGCTCTCCATCCAGAGGTGTAAAGAAATAGTAGAGACATGTATAATGATAAACAATACAATTAATTGTACGGTAATTCATGCAGATGAATGTAGTAGTTAGATGCCTTAAAACTGTATTGTATCTTGAATATATAAGGCGCATATTTCTTTTAATGAGTAAACGAGAAAAATATAACAATGATGTATGACTCATACTATTAAGTTAAATAAGAAGAAAGAAATAAATCATATGGATAAGAAGGGGAAAAAAAAAGATGATACGCTCGGTATGTCCAACAAATTTGAAAGATTCAACTCATTATGTATTAAGGTTGTAAGTAGCGATTATTGCGTAATTATGGAAATGCTAAATAAAAAGTTATCGCGAATACCGTAGCTATAGCAAAAGTTATCCTACATAGTGTTTTTTGTTTAAAAAATTATGTTTTATATTTCTACTAATTATCAACATTATATAAAGTTTGTAATGAAAAATTAATGAAGGAATCAGAATATTCATATTGAACTAATACAAAGTTCAAATTACTATTTAAAATATCACTAATAATATTATAAACCATCTATATTTTCCATTCAAAATAATCTAAGCATCATGGCATAAACTATATATCATTTTCTATTAAAAAAAACTTAAGCATCATGGCATAAACTATATGTTTTTTTTCTATTAAAAAAATATAAGTATCTATCTATCTTGTTCTATTTAAAATCAAAAGCAATCCAAACCTTTAAAAAAATAATCCTTAGTAAAAAAATTTAGTTTGGACCTTTAAATAAAAGCCTATGTAGCATATCGTACACTATACGTGTAGCATGTAGCGCAAATAGCAGACCATTATTACTGTTATAGTAGTCGTAGCTAAAATAGCGCACTTTTACTCCATAGCTTAGCGTTTCAATATTTTCGAAAATACTATATCGTTGCTATTGTGTCGCTATAAACTATAGCCACACAATAGCAGCGCTATAGTATTTTCAACTCGAAACAAGTCCACGTATAATTAATCAAACGAAACGAGTCCATGAGTTGTAACGAGCGAGTTGAGCCCAACTTAAACTCAACTCATGAGTTAAACGAGTTACTCAACTCGAGTCAGACTAACTCAAGTTTTAAATGAACGAGTTGTTAGCGAATTCGTTACCGAGTTGAGTTCGAGCAACTTGCGAGTCGTGAGCTTTTTGTACAGCTCTAGCTATAGCGCGCTATTTAGAACATTGTGTGTTATTATAAATAAGTTGAAATGATACCAATAATTAAGATTCTCTCACACTATTTGTATCCTAACTCTATACGTGTTTTAACTTTTAAGTTGATTAGAACTCTTTAGAAGTTGCAATTAATGCTATTATTTCTCATCTAATTAAGGAACCATTTGACCGGTCAGTATTCTTATAAACTGACGGCATACAATTTGCAACATTGCATCTTTTTATTGGCCCCTAGTTCCCCTGCTATGAAAGAAATGCTGCTTAAGTCAAGAAAATTTTTTTGAAAAGTTTATCATTATACATTCAAATGCTTCTTTGCATGTGTGGCGCTTAACTTTATCTCCGAACAAAATGTTACATAACTCATTCAAGAATTTTTTTTAACAGAATTTATATTATCAATTAATCTCTGTCCAGTCTGTTAAGCACAGGTTTAAAAACCATAATAATTAAACAGAGCATCAGATAACTAGAGAACATCAATTATCTCAATGCTCTCTATTTAGTCGACAATAACAAGTACTAAAATAGGAGAGGATTAATGAAGCAAAGCATGCTCATCCTTTTGCATTAGGTGTCTGCACAGGAATAATCTCTGCTCCTTACCAACGCTACCGCCCCACTGATATTTCCTTCAATTACGCTCTCCTTTAATCTATTTGCAATTCTAGCTGTTCAATTGCCAACCGTGCAAACTGATTTGACTAACATTTTATAGCCGACCTACCTCTCCGTCTACAATTACTAGACACAGATGAAGCCTCAAGGAAGCCTCCTTCCTTATTTTTTTAATTAAGTTTAAGTTGACAATGCTGTCATCCTGCTGAACTCTTCTACTATATATAAGTGCATATATGCTCACACCATATCATATCATCACATCAGCAAATTCAACCTTCACTTGTTACTTAAAGCCTCTATATTTATTTTCTGAAGAAAAATGGCTTCCTTTTACCTGACCAAAAACCTTATCCAAATACTAGTTCTTTGTACCTTAGCAACTGTCTCAGTCTGTGCTAGGCCAAGGGTATTAGAACTTTGGGAACCAGATACTGACATGCTCACATATCACAATGGTGAAGTTCTCCTAGGGAATATCCCAGTTTCCATTGTCTGGTACGGCCAATTCACCCCAACCCAAAAATCTATCGTGACCGATTTCCTCCTCTCCCTCACCTCCACTTCCCAAACACCTGCCCCTTCAGTCAGTCAGTGGTGGAGCACCATAGACCAGTTATACCTTTCTAAAGTCGGTAACACCGGCCAACAAAGTCAAGTTACCTTAGGCAACCAAGTGTCGGACGACTCGTTCTCCATGGGCAAATACCTCACCATGTCACAAATTTCACAGCTTGCAGCAAACGCCGGTCTACATCAAGGTGGTATCACACTAGTACTGACAGCTGATGTTGTGGGGGTTGAAGATTTTTGCACTAACCGTTGCGGCTTTCATGCCTCCGACCAGAGCACCAAATCGACTTACATCTGGGTAGGCAACTCGGTGACTCAGTGCCCCGGCAAATGTGCATGGCCCTTTCACCAGCCCATGTACGGCCCACAAAACCCGCCTCTTGTGGCCCCTAATGGTGATGTCGGCATGGATGGCATGATTATTAACATTGCAAGCATGATAGCCGGCGCAGCTACCAACCCATTTGGTGATGGATACTTCCAAGGCTCGAAGGACGTTCCATTAGAGGCAGCGACAGCGTGTCCTGGTGTTTACGGAAAGGGAGCTTATCCAGGATACGCTGGCCAACTGCAGACGGACCCCACTGATGGGTGCAGCTACAATGCAAATGGGGCCAACGGCAAAAAGTATCTGCTTCCGGGTCTCTTCGACCCGTCATCTTCCACTTGCTCCACTCTGGATTAATGGAGGTTTAGCTGTAGAAAGATGTAAATATGGTATTACCAGAGAGAGAATAATTTTTTTTATTTGATTTAGCAGCACTAAGTTGTCAAGTTAAGGTTAATAGAACAAAGGTAATAATTATGAATGATATGTGTTAATTAATATTACTTACCTATTTTTGACTAAATATTGTGGCATTCAATCCTATCAATTACCTTATCCCATCAACTCAAATTAAAAAGTAAATAAATTTTTCTACAAGAAGCATTTCGACAAACACTTTACGGGCAAAACAACTTAATATTACAATTTTGGTGACCTTACACTTGGCAAGTTGGCATGGCGACATGATTATTTCAGAAAGGGAACGGATGCGTGTCGTCTGATTTATGACTTCATTATTTTTTTTCTTTTTTTCTATTGTTATAAGTAAAATATAATTTCAAGACCTAGAGAAATCGAATCTCAAGGTGCACAGTGAACTAGTTCATGCATGCATCATATTAATTGGGATATAGTATCAAACTTATCAAAAGGCTTATCATATTACTTTCTCTATGCCTCCGATGCTATCTAGTTCATGCACCCGAGAGGAGAGAATCGTATGAATCTCAATTCATGCATATCATATTAATTAGGACAAATTGTATCGATTGATGTTAACTTGTTGCTGAAATAAGAATTACTATTCGTTTCTCTCCATTATTAA
Organism: Carex arenaria; assembly: GCA_964058825.1. Classification (NCBI taxonomy): domain Eukaryota; kingdom Viridiplantae; phylum Streptophyta; class Magnoliopsida; order Poales; family Cyperaceae; genus Carex; species Carex arenaria. The sequence goes on along the minus strand of CAXKVW010000452.1, from coordinate 398,496 downwards.
GAAGAAGAAAAAATAATTATTCTACTTTTTTTTTTAACTATAATCATTCTACTTTACTCGCAATAGTTACTGCCAAACTACCTTCAGTAAATTTTGATAGAATGTCTATCTTTAAAAAAAAAAAAAACAAAGAAAAAAAGAGATGTAATAAATAGCAGAACACGCTTTCAATATATGCGGTATATTTAATTAGAAGCTAATAAATAGACAATACTAGTATCAATTAACACTAAAAAAAAAAAAAAAAAAAAAAAAAGAGATGATAAGGCCAGTTAAATTGTCGTGCCTCACAATAAATGTAAAGAATGCTAGTAAAAATTTCTTGAAATTATATAGCTCACAGGATATGAAAAACATATGAGCTTGACATTGAATTCTTTCTCCAAAAAAAAAAATAGAAATTTCATCAACAAATTTCCATAATTATTCATGTGCGTTCCCATGAATATGGTTCCCATAAATCAAAAAGTGAGTTCCCGTAAAATTAAAAATAATAATTAAAAAAGGTAACCGGCTATCATCCGGTTGCCTTTTTCAATTTTTTTTTTCAAAAATAAAAAAATTCAATATAAGTGAATTTTGATCCAAGATTAATAACTCAGATTCAAAGTATTTTTATTTTTTTTCAATAATACAAAAAGAATATTTCAATTTTTCTTATAGCCGCAAAAAGTCCGACATAAAAAATATTGATCCGGATTATTTGTTTCAGTCTTTCTAATAAATTAAATTATATATTATTCTATCCAATTTCAAAGAAACATATAAAAAAGTCAAATATTTTAATACAAAAATAAAAAATAATCTCAATTTCCAAAAAAAAACATAGTTTTAAAAACTTCTACATAGTTGCGGATATAGTTTTTTTTTTAAATAGAAGAATTCAAATATTTTCTATATTTATCTAGAAGTGGCTTTTGATTCGGGATCAATAACTCAGATTTAAAGCATTTTTATTTTTTTCAATAACACAAAGAAATATTTCAATTTTTCTTACAGCCGCGAAAAGTCCGATTTGAAAAATATTAATCCAGATTATTTGTTTTAGTCTTTCTAATAAATTAAATTATATATTAGTTTATCTAACTTCAAAGAAACAAAAAAAAAATTAATATTTAATAAAAATATTATATTTAAAAAAAAAAAAGTTAAGGTCCGTCTAATAATTAGACGGTTCCTATTAAAAATTAAGAACCGCCTAATTATTAGACGGTTTGGGTAGATTTAATAAAATTTAATTTTGATGGACATATTTGACAATTTTATTTAGAATAATTATTTTCATCCCCACGCTACAGTACCCGCACTGTACATTAAAGGCATAATGTGTTATGATCCCCACTAATTACTTGGTCCTTCCCTTTTCAGTCCCCACACTCGTCCAGCGTCAGCTTTTATAAATATAAATACTTGCAAGATAAGAACTTGATACTTACAAAATAAGATATTAATACTTGTGTGCATCACTTGATATAATCACTCCCTTTTTCAGTTCCCAATAGTCCCCACGTCAACCTTTCTCAAATGAAGTAGTGGGGACCCCGCATTCTTGCATCAACCTTCCCCAATTGTCCCCGTGTGAACATTCTTCTAATGAACATAGTTGACCACATAGATATAAATACTTCAATTCATAGATACAAATTCTTGTGTTAATTGATATTAATACTTTCAGATGTTATCTAGTGTAATATATTCATATGTAAAAAGCACTTGTAATATTTCTCTAACAAAAATAGTTGACCACATAGGTATAAATACTTAGAATACTTTATATTAATACTTTCAGATATCATCCAGTGTCATATGTAAAAATTACTATAAGTGTAGGTATAAATATTTATTTGACGACGGACTTGGAAGTACGTCATCATGGATCTCATTTGAAAGAGAAAATTACGTAGAAGACGTTAGTGATTTTAGATTTGCAAAATTCCTCATAGATCGTTAAAAATATGGATAGAAATAAACGGAGAAAAAAAATCCACCTCTAAAAACGTGTATGGTCCCCCATATAGTTTGAGTGGTCCCCATCATGCATTTATTGTGTGGGTATTTTTGAGAAATTTAGATAAAGAAATAATTATTTACGTAAAAGTTGTTCATCTCATAGATATAAATACTTCCGTGCATAAATATAAATATTTCTGTGTATAGATATTAATACTTTGAAAAAAAAAATTAGTTCTGGAATTTTTGTAGTCCTCCAAGTTGTTATGACAGTTATGGTGCGGGTACAGTGCTGGTACTGATATCAGCTTCTTTTTATTTAATGTTGGATATGAAAAAAAATGACGGCTTTAAAGGCCAAACACATGCGATGAACACTTTTCAAACTAGACAAGTTTGGTATTTGCGTATGCATGCATTGAAATCTGAATTTCATCTTCTTCTTTTTCCGGACCTTTTTTTGCCATGTGTCTGTTCCTTGTACTTCAGTCTTATCCATCTATAACATAATTTAAGCAAGGAAATCTAAGCAAGATTTGGTTTTTTAATCCGATGCATACTCAAACTCGTTATAAATGCATTCATAGTCTAATATTTATGGACATGTTAATAATTACTACGACATTTACTTTTAAAATTTAAAATCATCCACCAATAAATACGTCGCTACATCACTCTCTAAAATCAACATGTAGCATTGTTAGTAGTTAGTACCAGTGTTATACAAAAAAAAAATGCTCTTTCAACCTAACTAATCAGCTAATTAATTAGTCGTCTGCAGTGACTATCTATTACAAATTATCCATTTTTTTATTTATACTTCCAATTATTTAGTCATTTATATTATTATTTTTTATGCATGTATTTGTTATATGTACTACTTTATCTTGTCTTACCTGAGTCTTCGTAATTGACAATTTCATAAAATTTTATTACTTTACAATGAAACAATTTTTTTTTAAATCTTGATAGTGGTTGTCAAGTATAAACAATGAAACTAAGTTAAACTAAATTTAATTGATAATATTAATGAGTTAAATTAATCATTTTTAATAATTGCAAGTATATGCATATAACTTTCACGAAAACACAAAATTATCCACATAAATTCCGATTACAAGACTTTGTCTGTCCGATGAGCACATACCATTATTTACAACACTAGTTAGTACACACATTATCAACAACTGAAATTACCAATAATTAATATTTGATTATGTTATTTTTCAAATATAGTTCTTAGTTTCAAAATAACTAATCATTCGCATTACTGGTGACTAAAACAGACTTTTGTAGATTGAGTGGAGATCAATCGAGCCCATGTTTTTCCATTTTTTTATTATGCATAATTTTCTATATAATTTAAATTAAATGCTATGGATATTATAAAATTGATCCTCATTCGCAACATAACTTTTTTAGATGATTGATTCTGATTCATGTTTGACTCCATAACCTATCTGGCTTCGCCCCTAACTGGCGAGCCATCCTAACCAAAATTTCTTTGATGAAAAAAATTGTTTCTCTTTGTAATTATAAAACTTAAAATTCATGTTTTAATTTGATTGTAATTATATTAATATTGACATTTAATATGATTTCTAATTTTATTAAACAATTTATTTTGACTATGTATGGTCCTTTCATTTTTCTCTTCCTTTGTTTTTGTTTTTTTTTTCTTTATAGTAAAACTTACAAATCATCTATTAATTTGATTGTAATTATATTAATATTGATTTAGTTTTATTCATTATTTTTTTTTATTCGGTATGGTCCCTTTGATTTTTTTTTTTTTCTTTTTTCCCTTCTTTTGCTTCTGTTTCGTTTTGTTTTTAACAGTAAATAACAGTATGATATCTAAATCTCTGACTTCCTCCAAATCAAAATAGGGAAAGTCGTCACACATGCATGGTAGCCATCTCAGCTCCATTATTTCATGCAGTGCAACTGACTGCACTTTTTGGAGCACGAACCAGAGCAGCTTGGTGAAGTGTGCATGGAATTAAAAACCAGTAAGAAACGCGTTATGTGAATTGTCATGATATATTTTTTTTTTTCTCAAGACCAATAAAATGAGATTGAATAACGCAGTACAGTGAACCCCTACCATATATTCAGGCATGATGCATGTATATAAAACACTTTCTTTTAGGAACTGCATCAAACTGCACAAATGCCCTTTTCAATTCCTCACAGGACCGGTGGAGCACACAAAATTAGAGAGGGTCCCTTATTCTGGCTAAAAATATTTTAAAAATACATTTTTATGGAGCAGAATTCAAATGCTTTGTATCTTTTATATTTCAATTATGTCTCATATTTTTATCTCTATTTTCAAAAATTCAAATTATTATTTTTTAAATAGATACAAATTATTGTTTTTTAATGGCTCAAAATTTTCAAAAAAAGTAATAATTTGTACATATCTAGAAAAAAAAATATTAAATCTTTTTAAAAAAAAAAAATTGGGCCCCAAGCACATCTTAACATGGAGATCATGTTGAGTGATTCGAATTCAGAGGCAGAGCTACATACAATGAATGGGGGTCAATTGACCTCCATTCATTTGCAATTTTTTTTATACTCTATTTTTAATATAATTTAAACTAAATTATTATGAATAAGGTGAAATTGACCCCTATTCGTAGTAGAAATTTTTTATATACTTGACCCCCATAACCTGAAAGTCTGGCTCCGCCCATGTTCGAATTGATTGTTTAGATTTTGAAAAGAGAGATAAAGATGTGAGACACAGTTGAGGTACAAAAAACACGAGGCATGTAAACCATGTTGTCCCTATACATCTTAACATGGAGATCATGTTGATTGGTTCGAATTGATTGTTTGGATTTTGAAAAGAGAGATAAAGATGTGAGACACAGTTGAGGTACGAAAAACACGAGGCATGTAAACCATGTTGTCCCTGTACATCTTAACATGGAGATCATGTTGATTGGTTCGAATTGACTGTTTGAATTTTGAAAAGAGAGATAAAGATGTGAGACACAGTTGAGGTACGAAAAACACGAGGCATGTAAACCATGGGGCATTTAGAGATATTTAGGAAGCCAAATAGTATGATCTAAATACAACTGTCATGAAATCCAACGAAAGGGTGCCTCAGATACGATCTGTACTAGCTGGTATGGACCGTATCAGCCCTGTGTAGAAGTTGTGCTCCAGGAGTTGATGCGTATCCAGTCCTTATAGGTCCGTATTGGGTCTCTGGTCCATACTGGCTGGTATGGTCTGTACCAAAGACTTATTTTTTATGTTGCGTAATTCCAATTGTCACGATTTTTGCTCCATATGATGTAAATTAGTCGCAAAATATGGTTCCTACATTAAAACACAAAGTAGGAGCAACAGTAACCTTTTTCACGTAATAATTAACCATAAAGGTGAGAAAATAAGGTAAAAACTAAGTCAAAATCCTATGTAATTCATGGTCATTTTGATATTGATCAACACTCACTAACTATCACGCTAATCTCAATACAGATCAATTTAGGTGAAGTGGATTTGAGGTTGCTAGAAAGATAATTAAAGTTTAAGCACAAACAACAAATGAACTAGGCTAAACCTCTCAAAGGATTCAAAGGATTGTCCTTTCTGTAAATGTATTCTCATCACTTAGAGAAATTACCGATCTTGCTATTTATAATGTGGTTCAAATGATAGCCAACGGCTTGCAGATCTCAAGATCCACATAATTAGGGATTAACCTATTTTGTTTGTGCTTAATTTCCACAATTGACTTGCCTGGATAATTCGATTTTCTTTCTTGCAACGGCTAGACTCAGACAGTCACAACCTCAGATCTACTTTATCATACTTTCGGACATAAAATAAAATTGATTTAATATAGTAAAATATGATTTTCATAATCTTCATGATGTTCATGATTTAGCATCCAATCAATATCTGACTATTCCATATCGCTCATGTGAATCATGTATCCAATTATTCCTTATAGCTCACGTAGATCATGTATCTGATTATCTTGTACAACTTGACATGATATGTATCTTTGATTTTCTTTGATCTTCGGACATAACAATTAAATATGTATACATCTCAAACAAAAAACTGTAAAATTCAATGTTTATATATTTTGTAAATTAATCAAATAACCTAAAAAATTACTTACAACAACAAAACATACTCATTTTTATTTTATGTTTTTTTTTCCAAAAAAGATGTACTTAATATTCAAAATAATTATTAAATCATATCTCATCTAAAAATTTGTCACACTCTACTAAAAATCTTGACTCCGCACCTACAATTTCTCTGATGGATTGTTCATGCACCTGCCATATGATATTTTTTTTAGTGAGGCAAGATAATATGCATACCGTATATTGGTCTATATTTTGAATTAATATTTCTATTTGTAAAGTTTAAATAGTCAATTTGAACCATCCAACATGATCAGAAAATATATTTATTGATGAAATTTTACATTTTAAAATCTTTTTAATACCTAAATAGATAGAAAATTGCTTTTTTTTTAAATCTAGACCATTCAAAAATAGTGATTTTGTATATAAAAAATAATAATAATCTAATTGTAAAAAAAATATAAAATTTTGCATGCAAGTACAATTTTTATAAATGTAGAGATCATGTTAAATAATTCAAATTAACTGTTTGAACTTTGAAAACAAAAATACTGATCAATCTGCACTATACATATATAGTATCAGAACCTCATAAGAAGCGTCTTGGTTGGCCCTTGCATAGTTGCATCGGTTCGATCCATTGACGGTACATAGGAGATCCAAATCGATCAATCCGCTCCTCTTTTGAGAAAAGAATGATCTTTCTATTATTTTCTCTCTCTTTTAAAGAGAGAAAGAGAAGAAGAGATAGAGAGAAAAATAAAATAAAAAGGTGCTTATTTTCTCAAAATACAAGAAACAGATTTGAATCTGTACTTGGGAATTAGGATAACGATCAGAGAAAATCTGTTCTTTGGTGTCACATAGGAAGTGCCCTGGTTGCCCTTTGCATCTATTGAAGATAAGGCAGCAAGAAATCCTTAGTAGATTCACAGAAAATCTGACCGTTTGAATATTTCTAAGTACAGCTATTGTAAATATAGAAAGAAAGGCTGGGTTACCTTCACCAGCAAATTCCTTTAGGAAAGTAAGCAACGGCTAATTACTTTACAAATCTATAAGTATGTATTGTAAGCATCTGAGAAATACCAGAAATAAAATTATTTTCAATAAACATTCTCTTATTCAAAACTGTTCAGCATCGGTTCGGCATCACCCCTAGAAGCCCTTTAGAAATCTGTGCTTTGGCGTTACATAGGTATTAGGTTAATGCCCCGGCCGGTTAGAAGTTAGAACACATACTCTGGCCTCATCAGGGGCGTTAAAAAAAAAAACTTAGGAATTTAAAAGTTTCCTTACCAGCTGGGTGTTCACAAATATTAATCACACTAGCTTATAATTAAAGTCGGTGGGTTCAGAGCCAGAACAAAATCAGCAAAAAAGTATAACAAAACATATACAGTTTAATTTCATATTTTTTTTGTGCATTTGAAACAACACACCTTCAATTCCATCCATCTCTGGAAACAAAAAAAAAAAATAAAGAATTAGCTTCACATCTTGTTTGAATTCTTCTACCAGAGATTTCATTCCTTTTAGTTGAGCTTTATAAAAGCTTAAGGATATCCAAAAAATATTATAATAAAGCAGCTGCTGATTGGTGTAACTCTCTTATGGTTATCGTTTAATTTTGCAGATAATTAAGAAAATTGAATAAACATCACATAAAAAGCAAAAGCACAGGCAAATACATTGAGGAGCAGGCTGAGGAATGTAATCGCAATTGAAATCGATGGAATCAGAACTTCTTGTGACTGAAAGGGAAGTCCAATGACTCCAATCCAGTAAAGCATTCTGCCTGAAAAATCGGACGGTGGAATTAAAATGAATCGGACTGAGCTCCTCATCATACCCAATCAGCCCAATGGATCCTCTTTATATTAAATTATATATGAGGCTCTTAGTGGCCCTTTACATTCCGTTGGGATGACTTGTACTGTCTTAATGGCCCAAAAAATGTATCAGTAACAGTCAATTTTCTAATCTATGATTCAAATTTGGTGGTGCATGCGGATGTGACAATCCATGTTATTTCGAGGTTTGTGCTTAACTCAAGGTTCTAAAAAGAGCGATTACAACGACATAATAGGGAGATAAAAAAAAAAAAAAGCTAATCACAAATAGCGTAATTATAACAAAAGCTATCGTACATAGCGTTTCTTACAAGTTACAACAAACAAAACAAGAAAAACCACTGATTCTAAAAAAGAAATAAGATAAATATTACATAATGAAGAAAACATCACACAACTGAGTGCACTTACCAGTAGACAGAGTGAGCTAGTTCATCAAAACCCTAACTTTTTACTTTCTACTTGGCATTAATTCGTATCTCTCTTTAGTTACCTTTTTTTGTTTTCGTTTCAACGATCAAGGTGATTTGATTTTGTTTCAATTTCTCAGCGACTAGGTTTTGTTTCTATTTTTGGAAACAAAGCAATCTGAGTCATTTCTTCTTCTGAGTGAGCAAGTTGAAAAGCCCAATGCACAATGTTGAAGTTTATTGATGTAGCTTCTTAATTGAAAGGGAAGGTAGTATAGTTGGCTAGGAGAAAAGTCTTAGAATTGTTGGTTATCCAAAGGTCGAAAGTTCGATTCCCCCTCATGACTTCGTCGCTTCTGTGAATATTTTCAAAAAAAAGATATAGCTTCTTAATTTAATAAAAAAAAGCCCATATAATTCAAATTGTAAAAAATAATGAAGAAGAATAAGTTCATGTAGCATAGCGGACCGCTATAGCAACCGTAGCTCAATTAGCGCAATTTTATCCCGTAACTTAGTTTTTTAGATCTAAAACTACTATAGCTAGCTATTTAGAATACTGGTTTAACTCTGTAAAATTCCTTCTAAAATCAGATGGAGCCTTCTATCTAGGCTCTTGCAGACTGCAAATGTGTAATTATATTGCGAGTATTAAACATATATGGTAATATGGTATCACCATCATGTCAGTATTAAACTCAAATATTGATAATTATGCCTCAATGAAAATATTTAAATCATATTATTTTACGTCCATGCTATTTTTATCCAAGGTTAATTAAGCATGAATCCTATCCGTCTGGAATCATCTTGGCCGAAAGGAGGTAATTAAATTTTACTTGTATGATTCGCCGTCCCTAAATTTAATTAAGCTTATATTATACAAGATACATTCTCAGATCTATCCAGCGATCGAGTGGTCCGGAAATTATGACAGCACAATGAATTTGGGAGATCATTACATTAAGAAAAAATAGCTAGCTTGGGGTTAATGTAACCAAAAGTGCAGTCCAGACAGGCACCTTGAGCATATAAATAATTACAGATGAATTAAACATTATTGGTACCATCTCCATGTGCTTTTGCATGTAATTATACATTGTTACTCAATAGTCAATACTCAACTTTTAGGTTTTTGGACCCCTACCTGCCTACCATTTATGATTTTTCTTTTCATTTTTTGAGAAAATACCATATGCATGTGTCAATTATCATAGACTCTCGTTGAGTCGTTTCTCGTAGGTGTGTAGTTGCTATGGAGAGGAGCAAGATGAACATTGAGTAATGTTGCTATGGACAAGATGTCATTGATTGATGGAAATAACAACACAGATTTATATCTTGTTTTTGTTCATGATTACTTTTGTTTGTTTTCTTTCGGCCTGCTTGTTTTATTCTACATTTCTACTTGCATAGGCGAGCCGGATTTGATGTTATAGATTTACTAAAAGTACTAGTATACAGTAGTTGTTTTAAACTTATAATTGAATAAGAACAATTGTATGCTTGTAGTTAGCCACAGGCCCACAGCCTATATCTACTTAATTTGTTTATATAAGAATATCCTGTATAGAATAATCAACTATTGTGCACAATAATTTCACAAGAAAAATATTTGACTAAAAGTTGGAAGTGAAACCATTTAATTATTTAATATTTTTTTTGAAAGCTTGACTGATGCTAATTATTTAATATTCATAAAGTATTATTTTGGACATGATATCTCCTACTAGAGAATATTGCTTTTGCCACTAAATCAAAAATTGATTCTCAATTTCAAGAGAAAAATAGAGCAAAGCTAGAGTGTGATGTGCTCACCAAGAGAGTTTGGTAAGCATAACTTCAAAAATATATCGGATCGGCTTCAAATGACTAATCCAAACCGTTGAAATCCATGTACTTGATGAATGATGCATATACATGCAAAATTTTGAAAGTTTCGAATTTATTTGCTACAAGGTCAAGCGGTCAAAGAAATATAAGTTATTTTATAAGTTGTTTTATATATTCATTTTTTCATAATTTGTTTGACCGCTTGACCTTGTAGCAAATAAATTCGAAACTTTCAAAAAAATTCATGTATATGCATCACTCATGGAGTACATGGATTTCAACAGTTTTGATTCATCGTTTGAAGCCGATCCAATATACTTTTGAAGTTGTGCTCACCAAATTCTCTTAGTGAGCACATCATACCCTAGATTTGCTCAGAAAAATATATGCTTAGCTTGGAATAACAAAAGATGGAGCAACTATATAGATCCACACAGAGAAGGCACAGGAGATCCGGTCCCAGTTCCTTTTCATTTGATAGATGCCTAAGTTCGTTTGGTAGTAGTCAAAGTGTCAAGTTCATGGTTCCGAAACGACAGTGATTGTTGATTGGTCATTTAATGTCACATTTATTACCTCTATTTCCCTCCTCCTATGAGCATTAAATTAAAACTTAGAGAGATTGATTACTTAGTTGCAGAACCACAGGCAGAGATAGCAGTAGCGCTCAGTAATGCCCTGACACGTATAAACAAAGGCACTGGTACCATGTACACACCTTGCCATATATGCCAACAACTGTATGTGCCATCCCTTTGTTGCTTTCCTCCGTCTCTTTGTTTGATCTTTTTAAATCATACAGATACAAATGTGCCCCCACTGTACCTCACTGCCTCACTGCCTCACGACCACCTCTCTTTAAACCTAATTTTTCTTTCTTTCTTTTTATTTTTGGGTAGTCACAAACCAGCAGGTGATAGTGTGATACCTTACCTCTGAATTCTGATTCTTGTCTATAAAATTTCATATCTGTCTGATCCCCCACACCTCCTACCATACATCACATATATATCACCATTTGAAAACAATATCAATATCACAATCCCTTTGCAGTAAAGAAACTTCCCAACAAACCAACATATGGTCCATTTTGTTTGTTCCCTTGCTGGATATATCACCATAAAAGAGAACATACCATCCCTCTTTGATTGATGATCAGTTCATCTGCTCTGGTGAGGATGATACAATGACCATGGCAACGAGTGTTAGCAATGCGGCAGTTCTGATGACGACTCTTCTTGTTTTATTATTACTCATCTTTTCTCTTGAAGGTGTCAGTTGTATTAGTAGGTTCTTGCTCTCCTCTCATAAGGTACTCATTTTTTTTCTTTTATTTTTGAAAGATTGGTAGCAGCTACCCGTTTTCTCATTTTAGTTACACTAATGAAGAAGATTTAGCATTAAGCTTCAATCAATTTAAAATTATTTTTTATTTCTCGATATATACACATATATAGGAAATGGAAATGCTATTAGAGGATAAGGCAAGGTTGGGTTCGACACCGCCAAGCTGTCACTACAAGTGCAACCAGTGCAATCCATGCTTTCCGGTTCAGGTACCAGCGTACCTGGCTCAAAACAATCCGATGCGTAGAGGGAAGATAACAGGATCGACAGAGATTGATATGAAATTTTTCAGAGAGTTCTCTAATTACAAGCCTTTGGGTTGGAAATGCCAGTGTCATCAGAACCTCTACAACCCTTAAGCAATTACTAGTTTAAAAAAAATCGTTTTCCTCGTTTTCTGGTACCTAATTATTGTACTATTAATGTGCATTTTGCAAGTTTTGTCTAGAGCTTGATTCAAGAGATAATTTGTTTTGCATTTATTTGATTTGATCAGTTAGTGAATATATTAGGATTATGGATGTGACAATACGACGCGCGATACATAGATCGTATGAGTAGTTTCATGCAAGATTAGATTGCGTATAGATTTGCAATATTAGTTTGCGTATAGATTTCTTGATAAAACATAAATGCATTTAATTACTGTCCCACGGACTTGGTCCCCCTGCTATCTCCCAGTCTCTAGTGCCTATCCTCTGAGATATCTCATATAACTTTGTGTGACCCCCATGTCCGGTGTCTATTCGGGGATAGCAAAGGGGCTAATATTATTTGAGCTTTGATATTCGTGCAGAACGTATCTAAACGGTTCAGATTTTCCGAAAAGTCACGCAAAATATAAGATATCTCAGAGAATTCGAATTGGTGTCTCACTCTCTAGCTTTCTTTTTGTTAATTTGAAGGTCAGTGAGGCAATCTCACCAACATTTGTATTAATAAGAAAAATAAGCATAGTTAGTTAAGAGAAAAATTCTAAGATCGAGAGTTTGATTCCTCACAACTTTGCAGCTTTTGCGAAGATTTGTTTTTAAAAAAAAAATATGTACAAATATTTTGAATAAAAGTGGACATAGCCACCAATTTCATATACGAAACAATAAATTGAAAAGAGGTATCAAAAAATAATACCGACTTTCACAACTGAATCTTCTTTCAACATACTACAGCTACATTTACTGATACAACTTTAGAAAAATTTGAAATATCAGAATACAAAACAAAGCATTTTCAACAAAATGACAAGCATTAAAATAATGAAATTACTGAAATTTAATAGCAAATACTTGTCAGCCCGAGTCATCTTCAAGAAAATTCTTGAGATAATTAAGGATGGTCTATAAATTTTCTGGGGAATTTGTGAGAATTTTGGTGGGACCCAATTTCTATTCTGAAGCATGTTCGGTGGCCTTTTGATAATGGAAAATTTGATCTCGGAAAAATATCTAAAAATCAAATTTGTACACAAATGCACCGGAATAAAATACGAGGTTTAACTTTAATTTTTTTTTTCTCACATGCTATATCTTGCTCATTTCCACTTTACATCTTATCATTTCTTATTATTTTCATGATAAAAATAAGGTTCATTATATATGAAAGGTTGTATGTTCCAAATTTGAATAAGGATCCTTTATAAATATATAAAAATTAAAAGTATATTCTCATTATTATTTTAAAAATAGTTTGATGGCTGTACACAAATTTCTATCTCACGTATGAAAGTTTGAACTCCAACATTCGTTCAAATAAAAATTATTCTCAATCTTTCCGAATATGAAAAAAAATATTATAATTTAAAAAGACCTCCAAAAGCATCTCCAATATACTGAACTGTCTTTTAGCTGTTCTGTCTATGTGAAAGGATGATGATACTAACATAATAAATTATTTTATTAAACACAACAATTTTTTTGTATGGACAAATTTGTTCTTGCTTAACTTCTCTCTATGATCCATATCTTTTTAGATATACTTTCTTAATATTAATTAGCATTAATTATTTATTTTATTTTCATTAAGTCTACTGAACTTATTATAATTATTTCAATTTTTTCCCAAATTTTTTTTGAGGAAAAATAGGGATCTTGTCCCTATTTGTTTTATTGATTAAAGGTTTCATGAAGAAACCTGTTAATGAGTTACAAAAAGATTCAACATAGTTGAATATGGTTCAATATAAAATTTGAAAATTATAACTAGAAAAAATTACCAAGTAATCATTTCTTTTTGAAAGTTAGCGATTTACCGCTAACAATATATTGAATAATAAGAAAAATTATTTACAAAAAGTAATCATTTCTTACATAAATACACATTAATTTACATGGATAATTACACATGTATCGTTTTGGTTTACAATCTTTATACAATTTGGTTCTTTTTTAATTGTTTTATTCCACAACTTTATCCATTATTTTTTATCTTTATTTCCTCACAAATTTAGTTCATTAAAATAAACATATAACTTATGCGTTTTCTTATTTGTATTGAAATTAATCCAAAAAATTGCATACCTTGTGTTGATTTAAAATTTATCTTTATTTTTAAAGATAACATTAAAATATATTATTAAATTACAAAAGAAAATATGACCATAATAAATAAAAAACTATGGATAGGTTTTGGAAAATAATCTAATTATAAATGCCACAAGGTAATGATATAAAAAAATGTGGAATCAATATAATTATGCTGTTCTAGAAACAATTAGAACAACTATTTTTTTACCGCAACATAAATTAATGAATAACATATTTCATCTAACAACTTCTCTTAACATTGTTTTGTAAAAGCAAAACTCCATTGTTGAGTTGAGAAAATCATAAATTAAAAATTTATTCTTACTATGTTTTAAAGAATCCGACTAGTATGAAATTAGTGTCATGTGTTATCGATTTTTAAAATATATTGGATAGACTTCAAATGACAAATTCAGACAGCTCAAACCGACCTACTTCATAAGTGATGCATTTACATACAAAATTTATAAAATTTTAAATTATTTTAGTAACAAGTCAAACAGTAAAAAACGGATGAAAAATGAATGCATTAAAATTAACTTTAAAAAACTCCATATTTGACAACTTGACTAGACATTAAATAAATTAAAAAAATTATAAATTTTGTATGTAAACTCATCACTCATCAAGTAGGTCGGTTTGAACAGTTTAGATTCATATTCTAAAGCATGTCTGGTAGGTTTTGCAGTTAATATCATTTAGGTTGAAATGACACTAATGTCATACTTGCCGGATTCGTTATTAAAGTATATATAAATTCAAAATAACACCTCTTGAAAAAAATATTGCAATAAAATCACAAGATGCTGAGCATGATATTCCCATGCTTTTACTGCAGTTACATATTTTCAAGTGATGCTATTTAGAAATTTGTTTGTTTAAAAAATATAGTAAGGATAAACTAATCATGTTGAATTTTTTAAACAACATGATAATATAGTAAAAAAAATTATACTTCTAATACAACCTAAATATATTCAAACAAAAAGAAACGAAATAAACATTTACAAATATTTGACCAAAATGAGTGAGGTTAAAATGCACAATTGGTTTTGTGCCCCAACTATACTCCATGTCTTTATCTTTGTTCTCGAAGTTCAAACAGTTGATCCGAACCGCTCAATATGATCTCCGTATTAAAATATGCTTAGAGACCAAATTTTATATTTTTTGAATTTTTTTACTATTTATTTAGATAATTACAAAATCACTGCTTCTGGACCATCCAAAAACAGTGATTTTGTAACTATTTAAAAAAATAGTAAAAAAATTCCAAAAAATATGAAATTTGGTCTATAAACATATTTTAATATGGATATCATGTTGAGATGTTCGGATCGACTATTTGAACTTCGAGAACAAAGATAAAGACATGGGGTATGGTTGGGGCACAAAATCAATGGTGCATTTTAACCCCACTCAACCGAAATAATTATTTATGATGATCTATATGTACAAGTGTAGGGCGCAAAAAGTCGCATGGTTAGGTTAGCTAACGATGCTGATATATTTGTGGGAGAATGCTCCCGCATGGGTTCAGTGCTCCAGTCTCTTAGACAGACATGAGCGGGGCACCGAACTCGGGGCATTGCTGAACATCTTTTTGCATACCTTCCGGTTCACCCTTAGCCAGACCTATGTTCATGATCAGTCAGCCAGGGTTTTATTATTTGATTGTGGAGACGTTTAACTCTCGACGGACGCAAGCCCCCGTCGTTAATTACATCAGAGAGACTTGTCAGGTCTAACTGAACACCTCGTTCATTCTGAGATTTGTGCCTATTTGGTCTGAACTAAGTAATGGGGCTAAAGGCTCATGTTTTGTCATATTATTTGTATATTCAGGGTTCTCGATTGCTTTAGATATTCATTTGGTCATGTGCATGTGTATATCATAATCATAACATTGGTTAGAATGCAGTTGTAAACAGGGTATTTTGGTCATGAAAGACTTATCTCACATATTTACAATTTTGTTATATTCAAGAGAGTATGTGTTATATTTTATGAAATTCATGATTTGTTTATAAAACATGACATTTGACTTGAGAAAGGGGCATTTTGGTCATTTCAGGTCATGGCTGAAGCTTGAACATGTTTAAATTTGATTTAGAATGATGGAGAATTAAATTTGGGTTCATTTGGTTTTGGTTTGAGTCAATTTGGACTTGAAATGAACAAGTTATGATAAAAAAGGACTTGTTTATAAATATTTTTATGTTCCAGGGACTTGTTTATAATTTCTGGAAGGACTTAGACATGTAATTTGGGCTTTTGATGAGGTTTAGAATGCAATTTGGGCTTCCAGGGACCTATTTGAAAGGATTTTATAAAGGAAGGGACCTATTTGTAAATTTTTTAGGACTGCGCTATGAATAAAACTTGTCAGAAGGACTGATTTGTAAAAGAATTATATTTATTTTATTTTATTTAATTTGAGAATGAATCTGGGCCTTTGGATTTTGAGATTTGGGCCTTAAGTTGTGTGCTGGACTTTGAGATGGGCACAAAGGATTTGATACAGACTTATGGGCCTTGGAAATTTGCACTGGGCTTTGAGATTCGAGTTCAACCATGTCTCTTATTAATCATGACATGTGGGTCCTGCTTGTCAGGAATATCGGACATTATTGTGAACTGTTGGATTAACCACGTGCATCAAGATCTGTGTATCTGTTTGAATTCATATTTGGCGCCCTCATCTCACGGTTCACTTTGCATCAAGATCCGTGCAACTGTACAGTGTTTCTTCTCAACCGAGAAGACTGGACAACTCCAGTCCCAAGAGGGGTTTCTCCTCCGGCATGATTCCGGCCATGGACGGCCATGGGCCGCTGCAGTTTGCATCGCCTCATCGTCAAGAGTGCATTCATGATCTTGTCGGTTGCCGACGATCATCAAGGTGGCGACATTCGTTTGACATATACTATATCAGTACCGATTGGGTTTTGAATCCGATTCTTCATGAAATTTGTTCAATTGAATTGTTATTTTGACATTGTTTAAGTGCATAAGAGCTCATATAAGCATCAATTTTTGAGGTTTATTCGTATATTGAGCATAATTTGGTTATGAGAACTCGGCACTGTACTGATTTGGTACCAACATACAGTATGAAGGGCAGGGATCAAGATTAGATATTGAAATCATCATCTGAAACTGTTTTGAAGCATATCAAAGGGTTTAGGAACATTGAATTCGGTATTTGGACATGTGTTGTATATATTCATATATGACATGTATAATTTCACATTCTTGAATGTTGTAAAATCACATTTTTATTCATATTTTCATGAAGAAACACATTGGACAAGATCAAGTATATGTAATATGATGCATCAAGAGTATCCAAGAGAAGATTTACCATTTTTAAGATTTTATTTGCATTTTTTAAGAATTTTATAAAAGCTGTCAGGGGCATAATGGTCCAACAGTGCACAGATTTTTGTATTTTATTCATGAATTTATTCTGGATGTTATACAGCATGGTTTTGAGCAAACTTTGAGTCTAAATTCATGTACAGAGAGTGTAGATTTCAAATATATTTTTTATTTAATATTTACAGGTCATTTGATGCATGAAAAAGGTGAAACAGTGAACTGGGGTTAAGTTCCAACTCACTGTGCATGTGCAGTATTGAATTTTGGAAATATGAACTTTGGAAAATCATAGAAAATAGCAGAAAAATCCTATAAATGGAAAAATTTGTCATGAATATGTTTGTTTTTGAGTTCTTTATTTGATTGTGTTTTTGGATTTTCAGTTTGGTCCTTGTACTGGTCAGAATTGACAGATTTGTGCACAGGGGTCAATTCAGTGTATTTCAGTGCATTGCACTGTACCAGTGGTACATTTCTTGTGCTTAACTGCTGAGTTCAAACTTGATACAGTACCAGGTATTGGTTTAACATGTCTTGAATATCAATATGGGTCTGGTTCAGAGTTTAGACAGTATTAAGGGGCATGACAGCCACTGTTCTGGTACCAGCAAAGATCAAAGGTCAATATTAAGGGTTTCAAGCTTGAAGAACATCATTTTTATATACATGAGCATTGTCAGAGCCTGCACATTTGCAGAAAAGCCCCTGACTTTGCTAAAATCATATTTTTAGTGTTCTTTTCACTTGAATTTGGACATGATCATTGAGATATCATTATGCATAGAGTATAGATGACCTTGACACAGTACATACTGCTGTCTACCTGTATCTTAGCATTCCTTCTCTCACTATATGCATATTGATACACTTCTTCCCTTTGCATTGTATAATCTAGTACACATGGCTTGTCCTTAGCCTTGCATTGAGATTCAAATGTACTAATATGCATATAGGTCCATTTATTTAAGGAAACAAAGAGGAAATCATCAGACTTGACCTCAATGCCCCTGATTTTATTATTTTCACATTTTAAGTTGATTTCTTCAATTCTCTACACTAAATAACTTCTATAAATTGGATATTAGAGGAAATCATCAGACTTGACCTCCATATCTTCATTATATTCATCATTTAATCAAGAATTGAAGAATGAATTAAAGAAAAGGAAAAAAGAAGAGGAGACAGAAAAGGAAAAGAAGAAAGAAAAGAAAGCAAATGCATCAAAATATTGTGTTTATTCCCATTTTTACAGATCTAAGCTAAGATATCAATATATTCTTTTTATATTTTTCACATTATAAGCATTTTATTCATTAAAATAGTGCAAAAAAGGAAAAGATCAAAGCTTTGATCATCAAGCTTTGTGCAAATGCACAGAGCTCTCCCTTATACACCTCAAAACAACAATGTTAGAGGTCAGATCACAGAAAAAAGAAGAATCAAGAGAAAGAAGCTCCAATGCAATGAAAAATTGACAAAATATAGAACTTTCAAATGGAATTGCATTCACCAATGGAATTATTACATCATACAGCTCAAAGAACACTTATATTATATGCTATACCTATCAAATTGCAGAAAAGTAGGACAAGCTTCAAGCTTTGCTATGATTTGGAGAAGACAGGGAAGAGAGAGAGAGCTCTAGTGTATAGTGCAAGTGTGTGTAGTGTATGTATTGATATCTAGATGTCTCCTTTTGCACTGCCTATGAGTGCCTATTTATAGGCTTTTAGCATGGGGTAGGTTTGCATCAGACCATCCATCATTTGACATGTGTACCAAGTGTTTGATCAAAGGCCGAGATCGGCTCAAGCATATTCATGAATTTCCAGAAGCATCTATAGCATAGGATCACGTGTTCATCAAGCATATCATTGTTTGATCATTCATGGCCCTTGGATTGACTTTAAACATCGTATATTGCATCTAGGCCTTCAATCTGCCGGCTGTGCATGGCATAGCGCGATTTGCGTGACTCTGGCATTTAAAGAGAATATTCTCCTCTCTTGGCAGCTTATGATGATCATTTGACATGTGTCCAGGGGACCACTTAGCGCCTCAACAGCCTCAGGTGCCGAATAGTATTGTTCCGGCGGTATACCGGGTTTAAACGTGTGCCCGCCTTGTTTATAGCATCTCTGACGTCACAATTATGATACATAGCATCGCCTCAGACGGCTTAAACTACTCCAGAGCTCAATTTATCATCTTGGCCCCTTGAGCATGCTTGTTGCCATTAAACCGGGTTTATCATGGTACTTGTTTATAGTGCACCTTTGATTGCGTGTTTTCGTATCAAATTGAGACTTTGAATAGCACCGTGGAGGCCTTCTAAACATCATAGTTAAGTCCCAGTGCTTAATTTGCTCGAGAACTCAAGTTCTTATTTTCAATTTTTTTTCTTCTTTCCTCGGCTTCAGTCAGAGCTCATGAGAATTGGCTATTTACTCGCATCAAAGTAGAGAAGAAGCTCGATTAACATCAGGTGAGAGCTTGTTCACAGCCATAATCCTTGTTAGGCATCCCGATTCAATAGGTCGACTTGTATCGAAGCCTTGTCTGAGGAAGACGATGACCCATTAGACCCGTTGCTTTCATTTGGTTTAATCCAATTGGTCGAGGTTTTAGATGCACTAGGTGTAACATGAACCAACTCACTGAACCAAGCACGGTCTATAAGCTCCGAGTTTAGGCAGAACGAAGGGTGCATGGGCGCCCTGGTTTAATTTCAGCGACATCCAGTCGCTTTTCCCTGAGCTTGGTGTACTGTGTACCGAGTGACTGCGTATTTGGTGCACCCGGTTCAATATCTATGTTCTGAGTCCATCCATCTTATGAACTCAGCAAAATTGTGCTTGAGTCACTGTTAGGTGGGCCCAAGGGTAGAGAATTGCTATGTCGCTCCCAAGAATGCACCCACATTGTTTCAGATGAGCTTTTAGGCTCCCTGTGCTTACGTGGTACCAATCAGAGGCTGCTACCTCAGCAATTTTCATGAAAATTCATAACTCTTTGTCCATTTTGAGTTACAAATCGCATAGCATATCAAAATTCATATTATTTCATGAGGAATCATTATTTGAATTCCAATGCATTGCTCTTGATCTATTTTAAAGAGCTTTCAAGTGCCCTTGGTATTTTCCAAGCATTAAAATATTGCTTATTTGATTTTAGCAACATTTTAGAGTACAACAACAACTACAACTAGAGATGCATGGGTTACTTGAGTTTTCTCGTGTTGTTGTTATTTCAAATTAGATAATCAATACTCCTAAGAAAATCCCCTTAAATTTTAGAAGAGTGAGGAGGCTATCTTCCCAGAGAAGATCACAACCTCACGTTCAATTAATCTCAGCTATTAAACACGTTATGATTCTATGTATCTGTTTTCATACAATATTACTTATAGAAGTAAAAAATAGTTAAAACTCTACTCATTTCAATACAAAACATTATCTCAATCATTGATTTCTGCCACATCTTTTTAAAAAAAAAATTCTCTGTTAGTGTGCTTTCCAACTCCGTCCCCACATGCATCTGAATTATAGTTTGATTTTGTAGAAATAGTTAAACTTCTGAATTTTTGGAAAATAGTGAGGGCCTTTAATAGTTATTTTAATTTCTTTCATATTGCTTCATCGACATAGTTCCATAGGTCAAAAACAGGTTTTGCTAAAATGAAATTACCCAATTTCCCATTTTGTTTGCCGAACCATCATTCATTTCTTTGTAAGAATCTGGTTGTTGTATGCCAACAACACCATGCTGTTCGGATCATCTGAATTATACCCTCAAAAGGTGAGCTCCTTATAGCATCCTTTGCAATCTGAATTATAGTTTGATTTTGTAGAAATTGTTAAACTTCTGAATTTTTGGAAAATAATGAGGGTCTTTAATAGTTATTTTAATTTCTTTAATATTGCTTCATTGACATAGTTCCATAGGTCAAAAACAGGTTTCGCTAAAATAAAATTACCACATTTCCCATTTTGTTTGCACATATCATTCATTTCTTTGCAAGAATCTGGCTGTTGTATGCCAACAACACCATGCTGTTCGGATCATGTGCTAGATGAACCAGTGAAGAATGACTTTCATTATTTTCTATTAGACTTTATGCTTTGGTTCAATGATACAATGTATATTTCAAATGAGTAATTAGATAATGAATCTGGAGTTGGATCACATCTTACCGGTATCTAATTCATATGTTAATTCTTGTTGTAAATAATACAAGAAACAAGTAAAATTGAGAAGTGCAGCAAAGAAGACTAAGACAGATCAAAGATGAAGATTCTATTAAAGAATGTACAATTCTTCTTGAGTTCTGAATTACATAGGTTGTAGGGGATGGGAATCTAAGGATTTTTTTTTTTATATATTTAGTTGTGGTGCATTTTAATTTACTGATATATTCTGGTATGATTCTAAAGATTTAGTCACAAATTTTCAAGCTTTAAAAGGCGTTACATGTAAATTTTGGGTTGCTAACAAATTGACCCTGTACTCAACAAATATATATCTCATTTGACTTTTTCTTCATGTTAACCTTTTCAATTGAATAAACCTTTGAGGAGCTAGGTGTTGATGGATCAGAGAGAAAGACGACATATATCTTTCTAGCCACAAACCCCAATATGTTGGATGTTTTCCTTGGATGTCCGGTAAGTGAGCGCAAGGAACTTTTAGAATTTATGTCTTTCAATTAAGGTATATGAACTACTGTCTTTTGTTTGATGCTATATATGTATGCGTCATTTTTGTGGATAAAAGACTTGTGGAGGTATATTTTGTGATAGTTGGTGATAGTTTATATTTTGTGAATGGAACTTGATATAATATTTATATTTATGTAAAGACTTATTTATGATTGATGTAGTGTTTCTATAATTGTCTATCTTTTGTTTGGAATGAATATGCTAAATTAATAAATATTCACCTTTGGACTGATTTTGGATTTTTGAGGGTCTTACTTGTAAGTTAACAAAAATTTTAAGGACTGACTTGTAACTTTTGTATACCTTCATTGTCAGTTTCTTTTCAATTTCAGGGACTGATTGTTTATGCTTCTTATTAGAGTATTTTTTTTATACTATTCAATGACATAGAAGGCATATATACCAAATGAAATAGTTTAAGTGGGGAGAAAGATGCAGGTCGTGAGCAAAATATTAGAGAAGCTTTATATGCTATCAAAGTGCTAGATTCAGGGCTCCAGTACAGCTTCTTTCTTTAATATATGATTTCTTTGATTCTCTGATATATGGTTTATTCTTGGGTTGCAGATGTTTAGAAATATCAAAATTAAAGAGTCTAAGATAATACATGACTAGGATATGATACAGCTATGGATAAGGTTTTTACAAAATACTGGTACCGAGTTTTGATATGCAAAATTAATGTTTGCAAAATTCTGTACATGCACTGTCTTGATTTGTGCTAAGCAAAGTGACAAAAAAAATTATTTGTAATATTAACTGTCTTATTTGTGCTAAGCAAAGTGATACAATTTTTTTTATTTTTAATATCTATTGAAGTGAGATGAAAAGATATATATATATTTTTTTTATTTTGTGTAATTGCTGGTTTTGTAGTTTTGTACCAGTATAGTTTTGTACTGCTGTTTTTTTTTTCTAACTTTTCCTTTTTAATACATTTCATTTTTTTAATCTTCAACTAACTATGCATCCGACTATTTTAGGAATACACTAATTTTCTTCTCTATCTACAAATAATATTTTGAGTGCAGTTCTTGGTGGTTTCCTCTCCTTCAATTGCTCTGACAACAAGGGAAAATGAGGTTCCCAAGTACAAGAACAACGACAAATGAGATTGTTCAGCACAAGAATAAGAGCAAATGAGGTTCCTAAGCACAAGAACAAATACAAATGTGGTTGATATGCACAAGATTAAGGGCAAATGATGTTACTAAGTGAAAAAACAACCACAAATGAGACTGGTAAGCACAACAAAAAAAAAGAAAAGGAGATTTCTTTGCACAAGAGCATTGGCAAATGCGCTTGCTATTCACAACAACAAGAGCAAAAACGGTTCATAAACACAAGGACAACAACAAATGAGCATGCTAATCATAAAAACAATGACAAATGAGATTGTAAAGCACAAGAACAAATGCAAATGATTTTGATAATTACAAGAATAAGGGCAAATGAGGTTGCTAAGTACAAGAACAAGGACAAATGAGGTTGATAAGCACATGAACTAATGCAAATAAAGTTGCTAAACATAAAAACAATGACAAATGATGTTGCTAAGTACAAGAACAAGGGCAAATCATATTCCCAAGAACAAGAATAAAGACTAATGAGGTTGTTAAGCACCAGAACAAATACAAATGATGTGCTACGCACTAGAACAAATACAAATGATGTTTAAGCACAAGAACAAGGACAAATGTTGTTGCTAAGCACAAAAATAAGGGTAAAAGGGTTTGATAAGCATATGAACAACAACAAATGAGGTTGTTAAGCATATGAACAAGGGAAAATGAGATTCCTTAGTACAAAAACAAGGGCAAATGAAGTTCACAAAAACAAAAACAAATGCAAATGATGTTAGTAAGCGCAATAACAAATGCAAATGATGTTGCAAAGCACAAGAACAAGAGCAAAAGAGGTTGATAAGCATATGAAGAACGACAATTGAGGTTGTTAAGCACAAGAACAATGGCAAATGAGGTTCACAAATACAAGAACAACTACAAATGAGGTTGTTAAGCACAAAAACAAGGGAAAATGAGGTTGCTAAGTGCAAAACAACAACAAATAAAGTTGCTAAGCACAAGAAAAAGGGAAAAATAAGCTTTCTTTGCATAAAAACATTGGCAAATGCGCTTGCTAAGCACAAGAAAAAAAGGGCAAAAGTAGTTGATAAGCACAAGAACAACAACAAATGAGTTTGCTAAGCATAAAAACAACGACAAATGAGATTATTAAGTACGAGAACTAAAGCAAATGATGTTGCTAATCATAGGAACAAGCGAAAATTAGGTTGCTAAGCACAAGAAAAGGGAAAATGAGGTGGCTAAGTGCGTGAACTAATGCAAATGAAGTTGCTAAGCACAAGAACAAAGGCAAACGAGGTTGCTAAGTAAAAGAACAAGAGAAAAATGAGTTGATAAGCATATGAACAATGACAAATGAGGTTGCACATGAACAAGGGAAAATGAGATTTCTAACCGCTAAAACAAGGGCAATTGAAGTTCCAAAAAATAAGAACAGATGCAAATGATGTTGCAAAGCACAAGATCAAGGGCATATGATGTTGTTAAGCACAAAAATAAGGGCAAATGACATTTCAAAGCAAAAGAACAAATGCAATGATGTTGTTATGAACAAGAACAATGGCAAAAGAGCTTGATAAACATAACAACAAATGAAAATGATGTTGCTCAGAACAAGAACAAGAGCAAAAGAGGTTGATAAGCATATGAACAAGACAATTGAGGTTGTTAAGCACAAGAAAAAGAGGAA
The DNA here is from genome assembly GCA_964058825.1 of Carex arenaria. Taxonomy (NCBI): domain Eukaryota; kingdom Viridiplantae; phylum Streptophyta; class Magnoliopsida; order Poales; family Cyperaceae; genus Carex; species Carex arenaria. The sequence goes on along the minus strand of CAXKVW010000452.1, from coordinate 373,583 downwards.
ATGAGTTTCCCAAGCACAAGAACAACACCAAATGAGATTGTTAAGCACAAAAACAAGGGCAAATGAGGTTGCTAAGCGCAAAAACAACCACAAATAAGGTTGCTAAGCGCAAAAAAAAGGGAAAATGAGCTTTCTTTCATAAAAATATTGGCAAATGCGCTTACTAAGCACAAGAACAACAACAAATGAGTTTGCTAAGCATAAAAACAATGATCAATGAGGTTGTTAAGCACGAGAACTAATGCAAATGATGTTGCTAATAATAAGAACAGTGGAAAATTAGGTTTCTAAGCACAATAACGAGGGCAAATAAGGTGGCTAAGTACGTGAACTAATACAAATGAAGTTGCTAAGCACAAGAACAAAGGCAAATAAGGTTGCTAAGCACAAAAACAAGAGAAAGTGAGCTTTCTTTGCACTAGAACATTGGCAAATGCGCTTGCTAAGCACAAGAACAAGGGCAAAAGCAGTTGATGAGCATATAAACTACAACAAATGAGTTTTCTAAGCATACAAATAATAACAAATGATGTTGTTAGGCATAAGAACTAATGCAAATAATGTTCATAATGACAAGAACAAAGGCAAATGATGTTGCTAAGCACAAGAACGGCAAATGAGATTGCTAAGCACATGAACTATTGCGAATAATGTTATAATGACAAGAACAATGACATATGAGGTTTTTAAGCACAAGAACAAGGTCAAAAGAGGTTCCTAAGAAGAAAAACAAATGCAAATGAAGTTGATAGGCACAAGATCCAGGGCTAATGATGTTGCTAAGTACTGAAACAACCGCAAATGAGGTTGGAAAACATAAGAATAAGGGTCAATGAGCATTCTTTGCAAAATAACATTGGCAAATGCGGTTGCTAAACAGAATAACAAGAGCAAAAGTGGTTGATAACCACAAGAACAACAATAAACGAGCTTGCTAAGAATAAAAACAATGACAAATGAGGTTGTTCAGCACAAGAACTAATACAAATGATGTTGATAATTACAAGAACTAATGCAAATGAGGTTGCTAAGCACAAGAACAATGGACAAAAGATGTTTTTAAGCACAAGAACAAGGGCAAATCAAGTTCCTAAGAACAAGAACAATTACTAATGAGGTTGTTAAGCACTAGAACAAATACAAACGATGTGGTATGCACCAGAACAAATACAAATGATGTTGCTAAGGACAAGAACAATGGCAAATGTGGTTGTTAAGCACAAAAACAAGGGAAAAGGGGGTTGATAAGCATATGAACAACGACAAATGAGATTGTTAAGCACAAGAACAAGGGAAAATGAGATTCCTAAGCACGAGAACAAGGACAAATGAGGTTCCCAAAAATAAGAACAAATGAAAATAATGTTGGTAAGCACAAGAACCAATGCCAATGATGTTGTTAATCATAAGAACGAGGGAAAATGAGGTTGCTAAGTATAAGAACAAGAGCAAATAACGTTTTTTAACAAAAGAACAAATGCAATGATGTTGCTATGAATAAGAACAATGACAAAAGAGGTTGATAAGCATAAGAACAAATACAAATGATGTTGCTGAGAACAAGAACAAGAGCAAAAGAGGTTGATAAGCATATGAACAACGACAATTGAGGTTGTTAAGCACAATAACAAGGGCAAATGAGGTTCCAAAGCACAAGAACAACGACAAATGAGGTTGTTAAGCACAAGAACAAGGGTAAATAAGGTTCCTAAGCACAATAACAAATGCAAATGAGGTTGATACGCACAAGATTAAGGGCAAATGATGTTGCTAAGCGCAAAAACAACCACAAATGAGGTTGTTAAGCACAAGAAAAAAGGAACATGAGCTTTCTTTGTACAAGAATAAGAGCAAAAGGGGTTCATAAGCACAAGAACAACAACAAATGAGTTTGCTAAGCATAAAAACAATGACAAATGAGGTTTTTAAGCAAAAGAACCAATGCAAATAATTTTGATAATTACAATAACAAGGACAAATGATGTTGCTAACCACATGAACTAATGCAAATGAGGTTGCAAAGCACAAGAACAATGATAAAGGAGGTTGCTAACCACAAGAACAAGGGCAAATCAGGTTCCTAAATACAAGAACAAACACAAATGAGGTTGTTAAGCTCCACAACAAATGCAAATGATGTGCTACGCGCCAGAACAAATACAAATGATCTTGCTAAGCACAAGAACAAGGACAAATGTGGTTGCTAAGCACAAAAACAAGGACAACAGGGGTTCTTCAGCATATGAGCAACGATAAATGAGGTTGCTAAGTACAAGAACAAGGGCAAAAGGGGTTGATATGCATATGAACAACGACAAATGAGGTTGTTAAGCACAAGAATAAGGGCAAAGGAGTTTTCCAAGCACAAGAACGACGACAAATGAGATTGTTAAGCGCAAGAACAGGGTCAAATGAGGTTCCAAACCACAAGAAGAAATCCGAATGAGGTCGATAAGCAGAAGATCCAAGACTAATGATGTTGCTAAGCACAAGAACAACCGCAAATAAGGTTGCAAAGCATTAGAACAAGGGTAAATGAGCTTTATTTGCAAAATAACATTAGGAAATGCGATTGATAAGCACAAGAACAAGAGCAAATGAGCTTGCTAAGTACAAAAACAATGACAAATAAGGTTGTTAAGCACAAGAACTAATACAAATGATGTTGATAATTACAAGAACTAATGCAAATGAGGTTGCTAAGCACAAGTTCAATGACAAATGAGGTTGCTAAGCACAAGAACAAATTCAAATGATGTTGGTAAGAACAAGAACAAATGCAAATGATGTTACTAAGTAAAAGAACAATGGCAAAAGAGGTTGATCAGAATTAGAACAAATGCAAATGATGTTGCTAAGAACAAGAACAAGAGCAAAAGAGGTTGATAAGCATATGAACAACGACAATTAAGGTTGTTAAGTACAAGAACAAGGGCAAATGAGGTTCCCAAGCACAAGAACAACGATAAATGAGGTTGTTAAGTACAAGAACAAAGGCAAATGAGGTTCCTAAACACAAAAACAAATGTAAATGAGATTGATACACACAAGATTAAGGGCAAATGATGTTGTTAAGCACAAAAACAACCACAAATGAGGTTGCTAAGCACAAGAAAAAGGGAAAATGAGCTTTCTTTCCACAAGAACTTTGGCAAATGCGCTTGCTTTGCACAAGAACAAGAGCAAAAGCGGTTCATAAGCACAAGAAGAACAACAACAAACGAGCTTGGTAAGCATAAAAATAATGACAAATGAGGTTGTTCAGCACAAGAACTAATACAAATGTTGTTGATAATTATAAGAACTAATGCAAATGAGGTTGCTAATCACAAGAACAATGGACAAATGATATTGCTTAGCACAAGAATTAGGGAAAATCAGGTTCCTAAGAACAAGAACAATGACTAATGAGGTTGTTAAGCACCAGAACAAATGCAAATGATGTGCTACGCACCAGAACAAATACAAATGATGTTGCTATGCACAAGAACACGGGCAGATGTGGTTGCTAAGCACAAAAACAAAGGCAACAGGGGTGGATAATCATATGAACAACGACAAATGAGGTTGTTAAGCACAAGAACAAGGGTAAATGAGATTCCTAAGCACAAGAACAAGGACAAATGAGGTTCCCAAAAATAAAAACAAATGAAAATAATGTTGGTAAGCACAAGAACCAATGCCAATAATATTGCTAATCACAAGAACAGGAGAAAATGAGGTTGCTAAGCATAAGAACAAGAGAAAATGACGTTTCTTAGCAAAAGAACAAATGTAATGACGTTGCTATGTACAAGAACAATGGCAAAAGATGTTGAGAAGCATTTGAATAAAATGCAAATGATGTTGCTGAGAACTTGAACAAGAGCAAAAGAGGTTGATAAGTATATGAACAACGACAATTGAGGTTGTTAAGCACAATACCAATGGCAAATGAGGTTCCAAAGCACAAGAACAACGACAAATGAGGTTGTTAAGCACAATAACAAGGGCAAATAAGGTTCCTAAGCAAAAGAACAAATGCAAATGTGATACGCACAAGATTAAAGGCAAATGATGTTGCTAATCGCAAAAACAACCACAAATGAGATTGTTAAGCACAAGAAAAAGAGAACATGAGCTTTCTTTGCACAAGAACAAGAGGAAAAGCAGTTCATAAGTACAAGAACAACAACAAATGAGCTTGCTAAGTATAAAAACAATGACAAATGAGGTTGTTAAGCATAAGAACAAATACAAATGATTATGATAATTACAAGAACAAGGGCAAATGATGTTGCTAACCATATGAACTAATGCAAATGAGGTTGCAAAGCACAAGAACAATGCTAAATGAGGTTGTTAAGCACAAGAACAAGGGCAAATCAGATTCCTAAGAACAAGAACAATTACTAATGAGGTTGTTAAGCACCAGAACAAATACAAATGATGTGCTATGCACCAGAACAAATACAAATAATGTTGCTAAGCACAAGAATAAGGGCAAATGTGGTTGCTAAGCACAAAAACAAGGGAAAAAGGGGTTGATAAGCATATGAACAACGACAAATGAGATTGTTAAGCACAAGAATAAGGGAAAATGAGATTCCTAAGCACGAGAACAAAGACAAATGAGGTTCCCAAAAATAAGAACAAATGAAAATAATGTTGGTAAGCACAAGAACCAATACCAATAATGCTGCTAATCACAAGAACGATGGAAAATGAGGTTGCTAAGCATAAGAACAACAATAAATGAGATTGCTAAGAACAAGAACATGGGCAAATCAGGTTCCCAAAAATAAGAACAAATTCAAATGATGTTGGTAAGCACAACAACAAATGCAAATGATGTTGCTATGTACAAGAACAATGACAAAAGAGGTTGATAAGCATTAGAACAAATGTAAATGATGTTGCTGTGAACAAAAATAAGAGCAAAAGAGGTTGATAAACATATGAACAACGATAATTAAGGTTGTTAAGTACAAGCACAAGGGCAAATGAGGTTCCCAAGTACAAGAACAATGACAAATGAGGTTGTTAAGCACAAGAACAAGGGCAAATGAGGGTCCTAAGCACAAAAACAAATACAAATGATGTTGCTAACCGCAAAAACAACCACAAATAAGGTTGCTAACCACAAGAAAAATGGAAAATGAGCTTTCATAAGCACAAGAATAAGAGAAAACGCGGTTCATAAGCACAAGAACAACAACAAATGAACTTTTGAAGCATAAAATAATGACAAATGAGGTTGTTAAGCATAAGAACAAATGCAAATGTTGTTGATAATAACAAGAATAAGGGCAAATGAGGTTGCTAAGCACATGAACTAATGCAAATGAGGTTCATAAGCACGAGATCTAGCGAAAAAGAGGTTGTTAAGCACACGAACAACGCCAATTGAGGTTGTTAAGCACACAAAAAAAGGGCAAATGAGGTTTCTAAGCATAATAACAAATGCAAATGAGCTTCATAAGCACAAGATCAAGGGAAAATTATGTTGCAAAACGCAAGAACAAGTGTAAATGATGTTGATAAGCACAAGAACAAGGGAAAAGAGGTTAAGAATCATATAAACAACAACAATTGAGGTTGTTAAGCTAACAAAGAAGGGGTAATTAGGTTCCTAACCATAAGAACAACGCCAAATGAGGTTGTTAAGCACAAGAACAAGTGTAAATGATGTTGCTAAGCACAAGAACAAGGGCAAAAGAGCTTAATAAGCATATGAACAGTGACAATTGAGGTTGCTAAGCACACAAACAAGGGCAAATGAGGTTCCTAAGCATAAACAAATGCAAATGAGTTTCATAAGTACAAGATCAAGCGAAAATTATGTTGTAAAACGCAAGAACAACAACAAATGAGGATGTTAAGCACAAGAACAAGTGTAAATTACGTTGCTAAGCACAAGAACAAGGGCAAAAGAGGTGAAGAAGCATATGACAAACGACAATTGAGGTATAATGAACACGAAAAAGGGCAAATGAGGTTTCTATGTAGAAGAACAAATGCAAATGAGGTTCATAAACACAAGATCAAGGGCAAATTATGTTGCAAACCGCAAGAACAACGACGAATGAGGTTGTTAAGCACAAGAATAAGTGTAAATGATGTTAAGCACAAAAACAGCCGCAAATAAGGTTGCAAAGCATTAGAACAATGGTAAATAAGCTTTCCTTGCAAAATAACATTGGCAAATGTGGTTGACAAGCACAACAACAAGAGTAAACGAGCTTGCTAAGCATAAAAACAATGACAAATGAGGTTGTTAAGCACAAGAACTAATGCAAATGATGTTGCTAAGCACAAGAACATGGGCAAAAGAGGTTAAGAAGCATATGAAAAATGACAATTGAGGTTATTAAGCACACGAAAAAGGGCAAATGAGGTTCCAAAGCACAAGAACAAATACAAATGGAATTCATAAGCACATGATCAAGGACAAATTATGTTGCAAAGCGCAAGAAGAACGACAAATGAGGTTGTTAAGCACAAGAACAAGTGTAAATTACGTTGCTAAGCACAAGAACAAGGGCAAAAGAGGTGAAGAAGCATATGACAAACGACAATTGAGGTTATTAAGAACACGAAAAATGGCAAATGAGGTTTCTATGTAGAAGAACAAATGCAAATGAGGTTCATAAGCACAAGATCAAGGGCAAATTATGTTGCAAACCGCAAGAACAACGACGAATGAGGTTGTTAAGCACAAGAACAAGTGTAAATGATGTTAAGCACAAAAACAGCCGCAAATAAGGTTGCAAAGCATTAGAACAATGGTAAATAAGCTTTCCTTGCAAAATAACATTGGCAAATGCGGTTGACAAGCACAACAACAAGAGTAAACGAGCTTGCTAAGCATAAAAACAATGACAAATGAGGTTGTTAAGCACAAGAACTAATGCAAATGATGTTGCTAAGCACAAGAACATGGGCAAAAGAGGTTAAGAAGCATATGAAAAATGACAATTGAGGTTATTAAGCACACGAAAAAGGGCAAATGAGGTTCCAAAGCACAAGAACAAATACAAATGGGATTCATAAGCACATGATCAAGGACAAATTATGTTGCAAAGCGCAAGAAGAACGACAAATGAGGTTGTTAAGCACAAGAACAAGTGTAAATGATGTTGCTAAGCACAAGAACAAGGACAAAAGAGGTTAATAAGCATATCAAAAACGACAATTGACGTTATTAAGCAAACGAAAAAGGGCAAATGAGGTTCCTATGCACAAGAACAAATGTAAATGAGGTTCATAAGCACAAGATCAACGGCAAATTATGTGGCCAAGCGCAAGAACAACGACAAATGAGGTTGTTAAGCAGAAGAACAAGTGTAAATGATGTTGCTAAGCACAAGAACAAGGGCAAAAGAGGTTAAGAAGCATATAAACAGCGACAATTGAGATTGTTAAGCACATGAACAAGGGCAAATGAGGTTCCTTAGCACAAGAACAAATTTAAATGAGGTTCATAAGCAAAAGATCAAGGGCAAAAGAGGTTGTTAAGCACACGAACAATGCCAATTGAGGTTGCTAAGCACACAAACAAGGGCAAATGAGGTTCCTAAGCATAAGAATTAATGCAAATGAGCTTCATAAGTACAAGATCAAGCGAAAATTATGTTGTAAAACGCAAGAACAACAACAAATGAGGATGTTAAGCACAAGAACAAGTGTAAATTACGTTGCTAAGCACAAGAACAAGGGCAAAAGAGGTGAAGAAGCATATGACAAACGACAATTGAGGTTATTAAGAACACGAAAAAGGGCAGATGAGGTTTCTATGCAGAAGAACAAATGCAAATGAGGTTCATAAGCACAAGATCAAGGGCAAATTATGTTGCAAACCGCAAGAACAACGACGAATGAGGTTGTTAAGCACAAGAACAAGTGTAAATGATGTTAAGCACAAAAACAGCCGCAAATAAGGTTGCAAAGCATTAGAACAATGGTAAATAAGCTTTCTTTGCAAAATAACATTGGCAAATGCGGTTGATAAGCACAACAACAAGAGTAAACTAGCTTGCTAAGCATAAAAACAATGACAAATGAGGTTGTTAAGCACAAGAACTAATGCAAATGATGTTGCTAAGCACAAGAACATGGCCAAAAGAGGTTAAGAAGCATATGAAAAATGACAATTGAGGTTATTAAGCACACGAAAAAGGGCAAATGAGGTTCCAAAGCACAAGAACAAATGCAAATGGGATTCATAAGCACATGATCAAGGACAAATTATGTTGCAAAGCGCAAGAAGAACGACAAATGAGGTTGGTAAGCAGAAGAACAAGTGTAAATGATGTTGCTAAGCACAAGAACAATGGCAAAAGAGGTTAATAAGCATATCAAAAATGACAATTGACGTTATTAAGCAAACGAAAAAGGGCAAATGAGGTTCCTATGCACAAGAACAAATGTAAATGAGGTTCATAAGCACAAGATCAAGGGCAAATTATGTGGCCAAGCGCAAGAACAACGACAAATGAGGTTGTTAAGCACAAGAAAAAGTATAAATGGTGTTGCTAAGCACAAGAAAAATGGCAAAAGAGGTGAAGAAACATATGAAAAACGACAGTTGAGGTTCATAAGCACAAGATCAAGGGAAAATTATGTTGCAAAGCGCAAGAACAACGAGAAATGAGGTTGTTAAGCACAAGAACAAGTGTAAATGATGTTCCAAAGCACAAGAACAAGGGCAAAAGAGGTTAAAAAACATATGAACAATGACAATTGTGGTTGTTAAGCACACGAACAAGGACAAATGAGGTTCCTATGCACAAGAACAAATGTAAATGAGGTTCATAAGCACAATATCAAGGGCAAAAGAGGTTGTTAAGCGCGAGAACAACGCCAATTGAGGTTGTTAAGCGCACGAACAAGGGAAAATGAAGTTCCTAAGCACAAGAACAAATGCAAATGAGGTTCATAAGTATAAGATCAAGGGCAAATTATGTTGCAAAACGCAAAAACAACGACAAATGAGGTTGTGAAGCACAACAAGAACAATTGTAAATCATGTTGCTAAGCACAATAACAAGGGCAAAAGAGGATAAGAAGCATATGAACAACGATAATTTAGGTTGTTAAGCAAACGAACAAGGGCTAATGATGTTTCTAAGCACAAGAACAAATGCAAATGAGGTTCATAAGCACAGGATCAAGAGCTAAAGAGGTTCTTAAGCACCCGAACAACGCCAATTGAGGTTGTTAAGCACACGAACAAGGGCAAATGAGGTTGCTATACACAAGAACAAGGGCAAAAGAGGTTAACAAGCATATGACAAACGACAATTGAGGTTATTAAGAATAAAAAAAAGGGTAAATGAGGTTCCTATGCACAAGAACAAATGCAACTGAGGTTCATAAGCACAAGATCAAGGGCAAATTATGTTGCCAAGCGCAAGAACAACGACAAATGAGGTTGTTAACCACAAGAACAAGTGTAAATGATGTTGCTAAGCACAAGAAAAAGGGCAAAAGAGGTTAAGAAGCATATGAAAAATGACAATTGAGGTTATTAAGCACACGAAAAAGGGCAAATGGGGTTCCTAAGCACAAGAACAAATGCAAATGAGGTTCATAAGCACAAGATAAAGGGCAAATTATGTTGCAAAGCGCAAGAACAACGACAAATGTGGTTGTTAAGAACAAGAACAAGTGTAAATGATGTTGCTAAGCACAAGAACAAGGGCAAAAGAGGTTAACAAGCATATGACAAACGACAATTGAGATTATTAAGAACACAAAAAAGGGTAAATGAGGTTCCTATGCACAAGAACAAATGCAAATGAGGTTCATAAGCACAAGATCAAGGGCAAATTATGTTGCCAAGTGCAAGAACAATGACAAATGAGGTTATTAACCACATGAACAAGTGTAAATGATGTTGCTAAGCACAAGAAAAAAAGGCAAAAGAGGTGAAGAAGCATATGAAAAACGACAATTGAGGTTATTAAGCACACGAAAAAGGAAAATGAGGTTCCTAAGCACAAGAATGCAAATGAGGTTCATAAGCACAAGATCAAGGGCCAATTATGTTGCAAAGCGAAAGAACAATGACAAATGAGATTGCTAAGCACAAGAACAAGTGTAAATGATGTTCCTAAGCACAAGAACAATGGCAAAAGAGGTTAAGAAACATATGAACAACGACAATTGAGGTTGTTAAGCACACGAACAAGGACAAATGAGGTTCCTAAGCACAAGAACAAATACAAATGAGGTTCATAAGCATAATATCATGGGCAAAAGAGGTTGTTAAGCGCAAAAACAACGCCAATTGAGGTTGTTAAGCGCACGAACAAGGGAAAATCAGGTTCCTAAGCATAAGAACAAATGCAAATGAGGTTCATAAGCACAATATCTTGGGCAAAAGAGGTTGTTAAGCACTAGAACAACTCCAACTGAGGTTGTTAAGCACACAAACAAGGGAAAATGAGGTTCCTAAGCATAAGAACAAATGCAAATGAGGTTCATAAGCACAAGATCAAGGGCAAATTATGTTCCAAAGCGCAAGAACAATGACAAATGAGGTTGTTAAGCACAAAAACAAGTGTAAATGATGTTGATAAGCACAAGAACAAGGGGAAAGGTGGTTAAGAAGCATATGAACAACAACAAAAATTGAGGTTGTTAAACACACAAACAAGGGCAAATGAGGTTCCTAAGCATAAGAACAAATGCAAATGAGGTTCATAAGCACAAGATCAAGGGAAAAAGGGGTTGTTAAGCACACGAACAACGCCAAATGAGGTTGTTAAGCACACAAACAATGGAAAATAAGGTTGCTAAGCACAAGAACAAATGCTAATTAAGTTCATAAGCACAAGATCAAGGGCAAATTATGTTGCAAAGCGCAAGAACAACGACAAATGAGGTTTTGAACTACAAGAACAAGTGTAAATGATGTTGATAAGCACAAGAACAAGGGTTAAAGAGGTTAAGAAGCATATGAACAACAACAATTGAGGTTGTTAAACTAACAAACAAGGGCAAATGAGGTTCCTAAGCACAAGAACAATGACCAATGATGTTGTTAAGCACAAGAACAACTGTAAATGATGTTGATAAGTACAAGAACAATGGAAAAAGTGGTTAAGAAGAATATCAACAACAACAATTGAGGTTGTTAAGCACTGAAACAAGGGCAAATGAGGTTCCTCAGCACAAGAACAAATACAGATAAGGTTCAGAAGCACAATATCTAGGGCAAAAGAGGTTGTTAAGCACTAGAACAACTCCAATTGAGATTGTTAAGCACACAAACAAGAGAAAATGAGGTTCCTAAGGATAATAACAAATGAAAATGAGATTCATAAGTACAAGATCAATGCAAATTATGTTCCAAAGCGCAAGAACAATGACAAATGACGTTGTTAAGCACAAGAACAAGTGTAAATGATGTTGCTAAGCACAAGAACATGGACAAAAGAGGTTAAGAAGCATATGAACAACGACAATTGAGGCTGTTAAGCACACGAAAAAGGGCAATTGAGGTTCCTAAGCAAAAGAACAAATGCAAATGAGGTTCAAAAGCACAATATCAAGGGCAAATTATGTTGTAAAGCGCAAGAACAACGACAAATGAGGTTGTTAAGCACAAGAATGTAATGATGTTGAGAACCACAAGAACAAGGGAAAAAGAGGTTAAGAAGCATATGAACAACAACAACTGAGGTTGTTAAGCACACAAACAAGGGCAAATGAGGTTCCTAAGCACAAGAACTAATGCAAATGAGGTCCATAAGCACAAGATCAAGGGCAAAAGAGGTTGTTAAGTACACGAACAACGCCAATTGAGGTTGTTAAGCACACAAACAAGGGTAAATGAGGTCCGTAACGATATGAACAAATGCAAATGAGGTTCATAAACACAAGATCAAGGGCAAATTATGTTCCAAAGGGCAAGAATAACAACAAATAAGATTGTTAAGTACAAAAGCAAGTGTAAATAATATTGATAAGCACAAGAACAAGGGGATAAGTGGTTAAGAAGCATATGGACAATAACAATTGAGGTTGTTAAGCACACAAACAAGGGCAAATGAGGTTCCTAAGCACAAGAACAAATGCAAATGAGATTCATAAGCACAAGAGCAAGGGCAAAAGAGATTGATAAGCACACGAACAATGCCAATTGAAGTTATTAAGCACACAAACAGGGGAAAATGATGTTCCTAAGTACAAGAACAAACGCAAATGAAGTTCATAAGCACAATATCAAGGGAAAATTATGTTTTAAAGTGCAAGAACAACGACGAATGAGGTTGTTAAGCACAAGAACAATTGGAAATGTTGTTGATAAGCACAAGAACAAGGGGAAAAAAGGTTAAGAAACATATGAACAACAACAATTGAGGTTGTTAAGCACACAAACAAGGGCAATTGAGGTTCCTAAGCATAAGAACAAATGCAAATGAGGTTCATATGCACACAAGATCAATTGCAAAAGACGTTGTTAAGCACACAAACAACACCAATTGAGGTTGTTAAGCACACAAACAATGGAAAATAAGGTTCCTAAGCACAAGAACAACGACCAATGATCTTGTTAAGCACAAGAACAACTGTAAATGATGCAAATAAGCACAAGAACAAGGGGAAAAGAGGTTAAGAAGCATATCAATAACAACAATTGAGGTTGTTAAGCACACAAACAAGGGCAAATGAGGTTCCTAAGCACAAGAACAAATGGAAATGTGGTTCATAAGCACAAGATCAAGGGGAAAAGAGGTTGTTAAGCACATGAACAATGCCAATTGAAGTTGTTCAGCATACAAACAGGGGAAAATGATGTTCCTAAGTATAAGATCAAGGGCAAATTATGTTTTAAAGCGGAAGAACAACAACGAATGAGGTTGTTAAGCACAAGAACAAGGCGAAAAAAGATTAAGAAACATATGAACAACAAAAATTGAGGTTGTTAAGCACACAAACAAGGGCAAATGAGGTTCCAAAGCACAGGAACAATGAGAAATGAGGTTGTTAAGCACAAGAACAAGTGTAAATGATGTTGATAAGCACAAAAATAAGGAGAAAAGAGGTTAAAAAGCATATGAACAACAACAATTGAGGTTGTTAAGCACACAAACAACGGAAAATGAGGTTCCTAAGCACAAGAACAAATGCAAATGAGGTTCATAAGAACAAGATCAAGGGCAAAAGATGTTGTTGAGCACACGAACAACGCCAATTGAGGTTGTTAAGCACACAAACAAGGAAAAATGAGGTTCTTAAGCATAAGAACAAATGCAAATGAGCTTCATAAGCACAAGATCAAGGGCAAAAGAGGTTGTTCTGCACACGAACAACGCCAATTGAGATTGTTTAGCACACAAACAAGGGCAAATGAGGTTCCTAAGCACAAGAACAACTGCAAATGAGCTTATAAGCACAAGATCAAGGGAAAGTTATGTTGCAAAGCGCAAGAACAACGACAAATGAGGTTGTTAAGCACAAGAACAAGCGTAAATAATGTTGATAAGCACAAGAACAAGGAGAAAACAGGTTAAGAAGCATATGAACAACAACAATTGAGGTTGTTATGCACACAAACAAGGGCAAATGATTTTGCTATGTACAAGAACTAATGCAACTGAGGTTCATAAGCACAAGATCAACGACAAAAGAGGTTGTTAAGCACACGAACAATGCGAATTGAGGTTGTTAAGCACACGAACAAAGGTAAATGAGGTTCCTAAGCACAAGAACAAGTACAAATGAGGTTCATAAGCACAAGATCAAGGGCAAAAGAGGTTGTTAAGCACACGAACAACGCCAATTGAGATTGTTAAGCACACAAACAAGGGCAAATGACGTTCCTAAGTATAAGAACAAATCCAAATGAGGTTCATAAGCATAAGATCAAGGGCAAATTATGTTCCAATGCGCAAGAACCAAAAGAGGTTACGAAGCATATGAGCAACTACAATTGAGGTTGTTAAGCACACGAACAAGGACAAATGAGGTTCCTAAGCACGAGAACAAATGCAAATGTGGTTCATAAGCATAATATCAAGGGCAAAAGAGGTTGTTAAGCGCAAGAACAACGCCAATTGAGGTTGTTAAGCAAGGTTCCTAAGCACATGAACAAATGCAAATGAGGTTCATAAGCACAATATCTTGGGCAAAAAGGTTGTTAAGCACTAGAACAACTCCAATTGAGGTTGTTAAGTACACAAACATGGGAAAATGAGGTTCCTAAGCATAAGAACAAATGCAAATGAGGTTCATAAGCACAAGATCAAGGGCAAGTTATGTTCCAAAGCGCAAGAATAATGACAAATGAGGTTGTTAAGCACAAAAACAAGTGTAAATGATGTTGATAAGCACAAGAACAAGGGGAAAGGTGGTTAAGAAGCATATGAACAACAACAAAAATTGAGATTGTTAAGCACACAAACAAGGGCAAATGAGATTCCTAAGCATAAGAACAAATGCAAATGAGGTTCATAAGCACAAGATCAAGGGCAAAAGAGGTTGTTAAGCACACGAACAACACCAATTGAGGTTGTTAAGCACACAAACAATGGAAAATAAGGTTGCTAAGCACAAGAACAAATGCAAATTAAGTTCATAAGCACAAGATCAAGGGCAAATTATTTTGCAAAGCGCAAGAACAACGACAAATGAGGGTTTGAACTACAAGAACAAGTGTTGATGTTGATAAGCACAAGAATAAGGGTAAAAGTGGTTGAGAAGCATATGAACAACAACAATTGAGGTTGTTAAACTAACAAACAAGGGCAAATGAGGTTCCCAAGCACAAAAACAACGACCAATGATGTTGTTAAGCACAAGAACAACTGTAAATGATGTTCATAAGCACAAGAACAATGGAAAAAGAGGTTAAGAAGCATATCAACAACAACAATTGAGGTTGTTAAGCACTCAAACAAGGGCAAATGAGGTTGTTAAGCACTAGAACAACTCCAATTGAGATAAGGTTCAGAAGGTTCAGAAGGTTCAGAAGCACAATATCTAGGACAAAAGAGGTTGTTAAGCACTAGAACAACTCCAATTGAGATAGTTAAGCACACAAACAAGAGAAAATGAGGCTCCTAAGGATAATAACAAATGCAAATGAGATTCATAAGCACAAGATCAAGGCAAATTATATTCCAAAGCGCAAGAACAACAACAAATGACGTTGTTAAGCCCAAGAACAAGTGTAAATGATGTTGCTAAGCACAAGAACAAGGACAAAAGAGGTTAAGAAGCATATGAACAACGACAATTGAGGTTGTTAAGCACACGAAAAAGGCCAATCGAGGTTCCTAAGCAAAAGAACAAATGCAAATGAGGTTCAAAAGCACAATATCAAGGGCAAATTATGTTGCAAAGCGCAAGAACAACGACAAATGAGGTTGTTAAGCACAAGAATGTAATGATGTTGATAACCACAAGAACAAGGGAAAAAGAGGTTAAGAAGCATATGAACAACAACAATTGAGGTTGTTAAGCACACAAACAAGGGCAAATGAGGTTCCTAAGCACAAGAACTAATACAAATGAGGTTCATAAGCACAAGATCAAGGGCAAAAGAGGTTGTTATGCACACGAACAACGCCAATTGAGGTTGTTAAGCACACAGACAAGGGCAAATGAGGTTCCTAACGATAAGAACAAATGCAAATCAGATTCATAAGCACAAGATCAAGGGCAAATTATGTTCCAAAGCGCAAGAACAACAACAAATAAGGTTATTAAGTACGAAAACAAGTGTAAATAATATTGATAAGCACAAGAACAAGGGGAAAAGTGGTTAAGAAGTATATGAACAATAACAATTGAGGTTGTTAAGCACACAAACAAGGGAAAATGCGGTTCCTAAGCACAAGAACAAATGCAAATGGGGTTCATAAGCACAAGATCAAGGGCAAAAGAGGTTGTTAAGCACACGAACAATGCCAATTGAAGTTGTTAAGCACACATACAGGGGAAAATGATGTTCCTAAGTACAAGAACAAACACAAATGAAGTTCATAAGTACAATATCAAGGGCAAATTATGTTTTAAAGCACAAGAACAACGACGAATGAGGCTGTTAAGCACAAGAACAATTGGAAATGATGTTGATAAGCACAAGAACAAGGGGAAAAAAGGTTAAGAAACATATGAACAACAACAATTGAGGTTGTTAAGCACACAAACAATGGCAAATGAGGTTCCAAAGCACAAGAACAACGACAAATGAGGTTGTTAAGCAATAACAAGTGTAAATGAGGTTGTTAAGCACAAGAACAAGGGGAAAAGAGGGTGAGAAGCATATGAACAACAACAATTAAGGTTGTTAAGCACACAAACAGGGGCAAATGAGATTCCTAAGCATAAGAACAATTGAAAATGAGGTTCATAAGCACAATATCTAGGGCAAAAGAGGTTTTTAAGCACTAGAACAACTCCAATTGAGGTTGTTAAGCACACAAACAAGAGAAAATGAGGTTCCTAAGGATAAGAACAAATGCAAATGAGGTTCATAAGCACAAGATCAAGGGCAAATTATGTTCCAAAGCATAAGAACAACAACAAATGACGTTGTTAAGCACAAGAACAAGTGTAAATGACGTTGCTAAGCACAAGAACTAGATCAAAAGAGGTTAAGATGCATATGAACAATGACAATTGAGGTTGTTAAGCACACGAACAATGGCAAATGAGGTTCCTAAGCATAAGAACAAATGCAAATGAGCTTCATAAGCACAAGATCAAGGGCAAAAGAGGTTGTTCTGCACACAAACAACGCCAATTGAGGTTGTTAAGCACACAAACAAGGGCAAATGAGGTTCCTAAGCACAATAACAACTGCAAATGAGCTTATAAGCACAAGATCAAGGGAAAATTATGTTGCAAAGCTCAAGAACAACGATAAATGAGGTTGTTAAGCACAAGAACAAGTGTAAATGATGTTGATAAGCACAAGAACAAGGAGAAAAGAGGTTAAGAAGCATATGAACAACAACAATTGAGGTTGTTAAGCACACAAACTAGGGCAAATGAGGTTCCTAAGCACAAGAACTAATGCAAATAAGGTTCATAAGCACAAGATCAACGGCAAAAGAGGTTCGTAAGCACACGAACAATGCCAATTGAGGTTGTTAAGCACACGAACATGGGCAAATGAGGTTCCTAAGCACAAGGACAAGTGCAAATGAGGTTCATAAGCACAAGATCAAGGGCAAAAGAGGTTGTTAAGCACATGAACAACGCCAATTGAGGTTGTAAGCACACAAACAAGGGCAAATGACGTTCCTAAGCATAAGAACAAATGCAAATGAGGTTCATAAGCATAAGATCAAGGGAAAATTATGTTCCAATGCGCAAGAACAAGGGCAAAAGAGGTTAAGAAGCATATGAAGAACGACAATTGAGGTTGTTAAGCATACGAACAAGGGCAAATGAGCTTCCTAAGCACAAGAACAAATGCAAATGATGTTCATAAGCACAATATCTAGGGCTAATTATGTTCCAAAGCGCAAGAACAACGACAAATGAGGTTGTTAAGCACAAAAACAAGCGTAAATGATGTTGATAAGCACAAGAACAACGAGAAAAGTTGTTATGAAGCATATGAACAACGACAATTGAGGTTGTAAGCACACGAACAAGGGCAAATGAGGTTCGTAAGCACAAGAACAAATGCAAAAGAGGTTCATAAGCACAAGATCATGGGCAAATTATGTTGCAAAGTGCAAAAACAATGACAAATGAAGTTGTTAAGCACATGAACAAGTGTAAATGATGCTGCTAATCACAAAAACAAGGGCAAAAGAGGTTAAGAAGCATATGAACAACGGCAATTGAGGTTGTTAAGCACACAAATAAGGGCAAATGAGGTTGCTAAGCACAAGAACAAATGCAAATGAGCTTCATAAGCACAAGATCTAGGGCAAATTATGTTGCAAAGTGCAAGAACAACGTGAAATGAGGTTGTTAAGCACAAGAACAACTGTAAATGATGTTGTAACCACAAGAACAAGGGCAAAAGAGGTTAAGAAGCATATGAACAATGACAATTGAGGTTGTTAGGCGAACAAACAAGGGCAAATGAGGTTCCTAAGCACAAGAACAAATGCAAATGAGGTTCATAAGCAAAATATCAAGGGCAAAAGAGGTTGTTAAGCGCAAGAACAACGTTAATTAAGGTTGTTAAGCACACGAACAAGGGAAATTGAGGTTCCTAAGCACAAGAACAAATGCAAATGGAGTTCATAAGCACAATATCTAGGGCAAAAGAGATTGTTAAGCACTAAGAACAACTCCAATTGAGGTTGTTAAGCACACAAACAAGTGAAAATGAAGTTCCTAAGCATAAGAACAAATACAAATGAGGTTCATAAGCACAAGATCAATAGCAAATTATGTTCCAAAGTGCAAGAACAATGACAAATGAGGTTGTTAAGCCCAAAAACAAGTGTAAATGATGTTGATAAGCATAAGAACAAGGGGAAAAGTGGTTAAGAAGCATAGGAACAACAACAATTGAGGTTGTTAAGCATACAAACCAGGGCAAATGAGGTTCCTAAGCACAAGAACTGGAAATGAGGTTCAAAAGTACAAGATCAAAGGCAAAAGAGGTTGTTAAGCACATGAACAATGCCAATTGAGGTTGTTAAGCACACAAACATGAGAAAATAAGGTTCCTAAGCACAAGAACAAATGCAAATGAAGTTCATAAGCACAAGATCAAGGGCAAATTATGTTGCAAAGCGAAAAAACAACGACAAATGAGGTTTTGAACTACAAAAACAAGTGTAAATGATGTTGATAAGCACAAGAACAAGGGGAAAAGAGATTAAGAAGCACATGAACAACAACAAATGAACTTACTAAGCATGAAAACAATGAGAAATGAGGTTGTTAAGCACAACAACAAATGCAAATGATGTTGGTAAGCACAAGAACAAGGGCATATGTGGTTGCTAAGCACAAAAACAAGGGCAAAAGAGGTTGATAAGCATTTTTCCACAAGAACATTGGCAAATACGCTTGCTATGCACAAAAACAAGAGCAAAATCTGTTCATAAGCACAAGAACAACAACGAATGAGCTTGCTAAGCATAAAAACAATGACAAATGAGGTTGTTAAGCTTAAGAACAAATGCAAATGATGTTGATAATTACAAGAACAAGGGTAAATTAGGGTGCTAAGCACAAGAACAAGGGCAAGTGTGGTTTCTAAGCGCAAAAACAAGGGCAAAAGGGATTCCTAAGCATATGAGCAACGATAAATGAGGTTGCTAAGTACAAGAACAAGGGCAAAAGAGGTTGATATGCATATGAACAACGACAAATGAGGTTGTTAAGCACAAGAACAAGGGCAAATGAGGTTCCAAATCACAAGAAGAAATGCAAATGAGGTTGATACGCAGAAGATCCAGGACTAATGATGTAGCTAAGCACAAGAACAGCCGCAAATAAGGTTACAAAGCACTAGAACAAGGGTAAATGAGCTTTCTTTGCAAAATAACATTGGCAAATGCGGTTGATAAGCACAAGAACAAGAGCAAACGAGCTTGCTAAGCATAAAAACAATGACAAATGAGGTTGTTAAGCACAAGAACTAATGCAAATGATGTTGATAATTACAAGAACTAATGCAAATGAGGTTGCTAAGCATAAGAGCAATGATAAATAAGGTTGCTAAGCACAAGAACAAGGGCAAATCAGGTTCCCAAAAACAAGACCAAATTCAAATGATATTGGTAAGCACAAGAACAAATGCAAATGATGTTGCTATGTACAAGAACAATGGCAAAAGAGGTTGATAAGCATTAGAACAAATACAAATGATGTTGCTCAGAACAAGAACAAGAGCAAAAGAGGTTGATAAGCATATGAACAATGACAATTAAGGTTGTTAAGCAAGCACGGGCAAATGAGGTTCCCAAGTACAAGAACAACGACAAATGAGGTTGTTAAGCACAATAACAAAGGCAAATGAGTGTCCTAAGCACAAAAATAAATGCAAATGAGGTTGATACACACAAGATTAAGGGCAAATGTTGTTGCTAAGCACAAAAAGAACCACAAATGAGGTTGCTAAGCACAAGAAAAAGTAAAAATGAGCTTTCATACGCACAAGAACAAGAGAAAACGCGGTTCATAAGCACAAAAACAATAACAAATGAACTTGCTAAGCATAAAAATAATGACAAATGAGGTTGTTAAGCACAAGAACAAATGCAAATGTTGTTGATAATAACAAGAATAAGGGCAAATGAGATTGCTAAGCACATGAACTAATGCAAATGAGGTTTATACGCACAAGAACAAGAGCAAAAGCGCCTCATAAGCACAAGAACAACAACAAATGAGCTTGCTAAGCATAAAAACAATGAGAAATGAGGTTGTTAAGCACAAGAACAAATGCAAATGATG
Source organism: Carex arenaria (assembly GCA_964058825.1). NCBI lineage: Eukaryota > Viridiplantae > Streptophyta > Magnoliopsida > Poales > Cyperaceae > Carex > Carex arenaria. The sequence continues at coordinate 353,213 of CAXKVW010000452.1, read as the reverse complement.
TTGGTAAGCACAAGAACAAGGGCAAATGTGGTTACTAAGCACAAAAACAAGGGCAAAAGAGGTTGATAAGGATATGAACAATGATAAATGAGGTTGCTAAGCACAAGAGCAAGGGCAAAATGGGTTGATAAGCATATGAACAACAACAATTGAGGGTGTTAAGCACATCAACAATGGAAAATGAGCTTTTTTTTTCCACAAGAACATTGGCAAATGCGCTTGCTATGCACAAAAACAAGAGCAAAATCTGTTTATAAGCACAAGAACAACAGCAAATGAGCTTGCCAAGCCTAAAAATAATGACAAATGAGGTTGTTAAGCTTAAGAACAAATGCAAATGATATTGATAATTACAAGAACAAGGGCAAATTAGGTTGCTAAGCACAAGAACAAGGGCAAATGTGGTTGCTAAGCACAAAAACAAGTGCAAAAGGGGTTCCTAAGCATATGAGCAACGATAAATGAGGTTGCTTAGTACAAGAACAAGGGCAACAGAGGTTGATATGCATATGAACAATGACAAATGAGGTTGTTAAGTACAAGAACAACGGCAAAGGAGTTTCCCAAGCACAAGAACAACGACAAATGAGGTTGTTAAGTACAAGAACAAGGTCAAATGAGGTTCCAAATCACAAGAAGAAATGCAAATAAGGTTGATACGCAAAAGATCCAGGACTAATGATGTTGCTAAGAACAAGAATAGCCGCAAATAAGGTTGCAAAGCATTAGAACAAGGGTAAATGAGCTTTCTTTACAAAATAACATTGGCAAATGCGGTTGATAAGCACAAGAACAAGAGCAAACGAGCTTGCTAAGCATAAAAACAATGACAAATGAGGTTGTTAAGCACAATAACTAATGCAAATGATGTTGATAATTACAATAACTAATGCAAATGAGGTTGCTAAGCACAAGAACAACGATAAATGAGGTTGATAAACACAAGAATAAGGGCAAATCAGGTTCCCAAAAACAAGAACAAATGCAAATGATGTTGGTAAGCACAACAACTAATGCAAATGATGTTGCTATGTACAAGAACAATGACAAAAGAAGTTGATAAGCATTAGAACAAATGCAAATGATATTGCTGAGAACAAGAACAAGAGCAAAAGAGATTGATAAACATATGAACAACGACAATTAAGGTTGTTAAGCACAAGCACAATGGCAAATGAGGTTTCCAAGTACAAGAACAACGACAAATGAGATTGTTAAGCACAAGAACAAGGGCAAATGAGGGTCCTAAGCACAAAAACAAATGCAAACGATGTTGCTAAGCGCAAAAACAACCACAAATGAGGTTCCTAAGCACAAGAAAAAGGGAAAATGAGCTTTCATACGCACAAGAACAAGAGAAAATGCGGTTCATAAGCACAAGAACAACAACAAATGAACTTTCTAAGCATAAAAATAATGACAAATGAGGTTGTTAAGCACAAGAACAAATGCAAATGTTGTTGATAATAACAAGAATAAGGGCAAATAAGGATGCTAAGCACATGAACTAATGCAAATGAGGTTGATACGTACAAGAACAAGAGCAAAAGCGCCTCATAAGCACAAGAACAACAACAAATGAGCTTGCTAAGCATAAAAACAATGAGAAATGAGGTTGTTAAGCACAAGAACAAATGCAAATGATGTTAGTAAGCACAAGAACAAGGGCAAATCAGGTTCCTAAAAATACGAACAAAGACTAATGAGTTTGTTAAGCTCCACAACAAATGCAAATGATGTGCTATGCGCCAGAACAAATACAAATGATGTTGCTAAGCACAAAAACAAGGGCAAATGTGGTTGCTAAGTACAAAAACAAGTGCAAAAGTGGTTGATAAGCATATGAACAATGAAAAATGAGGTTGCTAAGCACAAGAACAAGAGCAAAAGGGGTTGATATGCATATGAACAACAACAAAAGAGGTTGTTAAACACAAGAACACGGGCAAAGGAGTTTCCTAAGCACAAGAACAATGACAAATGAGGTTATTAAGCACAAGAACAAGGTTAAATGAGGTTCCAAAGCATAAGAAGAAATGCAAATGAAGTTGATACGCAGAAGATCCAGGACTAATGATGTTGCTAAGCACAAGAACAACCGCAAATAAGGTTGCAAAGCATTAGAACAAGGGTAAATGAGGTTTCTTTGCAAAATAACATTGGCAAATACGGTTGATAAGCACAAGAACAAGAGCAATTGAGCTTGCTAAGCATAAAAATAATGACAAATGAGGTTGTTAAGCACAAGAACTAATGCAAATGATGTTGATAATTACAAGAACTAATGCAAATGATGCTGATAATTAGAAGAACTAATGTAAATGAGGTTACTAAGCACAAGAACAATGACAAATGATGTTGCTAAGCACAAGGACAAGGGCAAATCAGGTTCCCAAAAACAAGAACAAATTCAAATAATGTTGATAAGCACAAGAACAAATGCAAATAATGTGGCTAAGTACAAGAACAATGGCAAAAGAGGTTGATAAGCATTAGAACAAATGCAAATGATGTTGCTGAGAACAAGAACAAGAGCAAAAGAGGTTGATAAGCATATGAACAACGACAATTGATGTTGTTAAGTACAAGAACAAGGGCAAATGAGGTTCCCAAGCACAAGAACAACGACAAATGAGGTTGTTAAGCACAAAAACAAGGGCAAATGAGGGTCATAAGCACAAAAATAAATGCAAATGAGGTTGATACACAAAAGATTAAGGGCAAATGATGTTGCTAAGTGCAAAAACAACCACAAATGAGGTTGCTAAGCACAAGAAAAAGGAAAAATGAGCTTTCTTTGCACAAGAAATTTGGCAAATGCGCTTGCTATGCACAAGAACAAGAGCAAACGCGGTTCATAAGCACAAGAACAACAACAAATGAACTTGCCAAGCACAAGAACAAACGCAAATGATGTTGATAATAACAAGAATAAGGGCAAATGAGGTTGCTAAGCACATGAACTAATGCAAATGAGATTGCTTAACACAAGAACAATGACAAATGAGGTTGTTAAGTACAAGAATAATGGCAAATCAGGTTCCGAAGAACAAGAACAAAGACAAATGTGGTTGTTAAGCACAAAAATAAGAAAAAATGAGATTCCTAAGCACAAGAACAATGGCAAATGAGGTTCCCAAAAACAAGAACAAATGCAAATGATGTTGGTAAGTACAAGAACAAATGCAAATTATGCTACTAAGTACAAGAACAATGGCAAATGAGGTTGCTAAGCATAAGAACAAGTGCAAATGATATTTCTAAGCAAAAGAATAAATGCAATTATGTTGCTATGAATAAGAACAATGGCAAAAGAGGTTGATAAGCATAAGAAAAAATGCAAATGCTGTTGTTGAGAACAAGAACAAAAGCAAAAGAGATTGATAAGCATATGAACAATGACAATTGATGTTGTTAAGCACAAGAACAAGGGCAAATGAGGTTCCCAAGCCCAAGAACAACGAAAAATGAGGTTGTTAAGCACAAGAACAAGGGTAAATGAGGTTCCTAAGCACAAGAATAAATGCAAATGAGGTTGATACGCACAAGAACTTGAGCAAAGGTGGGTCATAAGCATAAAAACAATGAGAAATGAGGTTGTTAAGCACAAGAAGAAATGCAAATGATGTTGGTAAGCACAAGAACAAGGGCAAATGTGGTTGCTAAGCACAAAAACAAGGGCAAAACAGGTTGATAAGCATATGAACAACAACAAATGAGGTTGGTAAGCATAAGAACAAGGGCAAAAGGGGTTGATAAGCATATGAATAACGACAATTGAGGTTGTTAAGCACATCAACAAGGGAAAATGAGTTTTTTTTTTCCACAAGAACAAGAGCAAAAGCGGTTCATAAGCACAAGAACAACAACAAATGAGCTTGCAAAGCATAAAAACAATGACAAATGATATTGTTAAGTACAAGAACAAATGCAAATGATGTTGCTAAGCACATGAACCAAATGTGGTTGCTAAGCACAAAAACAAGCCGAAGATCCTGATAAAATACTGCATTTTCTTTGCGGTTTGTTCAGGTGAAAACATTCGAACGAGATTCTGGCAGTAGTATTGTACCATACTGGAGATTTTAATCAGGTTAGTTACTTCCAACAATGCTTCCCTTCCTCCTGTCAGCCTTACGGTTGTATTGATATTAATTTTAGGGAAATTTATATATATCCTATCCTAACTTGATCAATTATATATAATGCCCATCCTAACTTCATCATTTTTTAAAAGGGCATTGTGATGCTAATTTTACAAAAGGAAATTCCTTATTGTGTAAAATAAATATTCATAGGGATCTAAATTCAACTTTGTTTATTCATCATGATTTACCCTTCTCAGATTCATTTTCCAGTAAAGCATCTTTTAATGACTAATGTAGATCAATGGAACTAAATATGTAATTGCACTCGGACTCATTTGTCTATTGCTTAAGATTTTTGTGCAATTTACAATTGCACAATCTCCCTTGTCTTCACTCAAAATCACTGGTATTGTTCAAAATCACTTGCTGATTAGTTATAACAACTCCAAAATTTTACTTTTATGAAATAATCTAATCTACAATATGATAATATATATTTCTTAAATAGTAATGGTAGAATTTTCTATACGAAGGTATAATATTGTGTCATAATATTGTTATTGGGGTTTAATATTTTTGGTTTCTTACATAATTACATAATTTTAGTAGTTATTAATATATTAGATGCATCAAAGTACAATTATTCACTTATTATTGCTTACACAATATGCAGGAAGCTCTTTGGCTACCTCAAACACTATACCTCAGATTTTTCATATTCCTTTTCACAGTAAGTCATAATTTAATAAGGCTATCTTCTTGCATAGATACTGTTATAACTTGAAATTTTAAAATAATTAACTAAGTAACTAATAAAGAATTACGACTAATTAAAAAATTTAGTTAATTAACGAACTAGTCAGTTTATAAATAAACATTCATCAAAAGAACATAATAATATTGTGATGTCACTAAATTAATCAAATTTCTAAAATTTAATTAGGACGATTGATTCGAGATAAATAAATTAGATTATTATTAAATTAATCTAGCACTAGCAAATTACAAAATTAAATCTTACAATTAATATTGTCATGTGTAAATTATGTGTCATGTTAGGAAGAATTAATATTATAATAAAAAAAATGTTAATAAGATAAAAATAAAACAACCAGATATAATTTAAGAAATATACAATTTTAACATCATAACATTAATACCATCTAAAAAAACAAAAATTTAAATAATTATAACTTATACACCAGATAAAATAAGCAACAAACATGAGCAATAGTTATTAATCTATAACCTTGAATAGTGGAAATTCAAAATTTCGAATCATTGACATATGAGTCCCCAATGTCAGTCCAAACCACACCAATGGCCACATAACCTCTCCCTTCTCCTCTCCTATTTCACTTACAGTTGGGCCCCAATTTAATTAAACCTCTCCCTCTCGCTTCTTTTCCTTCCAGGAGAAGGAACCACATTCTCCCTCTCCCTCTTCGCTCTCTGTGTGAAACTCTCTCCGTACATCTTTCTCTCTCCCACACGACGAGGCGACTTCGACTTCAGTCGTACCTCCTTCTGTCACATCCTCTCCTCTCGCGCACGTGACCGCCAACGACTTCCTGACTCGCACACGCACCCATACAGCCATGAGACGTACCTATATCTCTCTCTCTAACTCTCACTCTATATCTCCCTCTCTCTCGCTTGAATTTTTGGCTCTCTCTTTCTCTCTCGTTGTTAATAAATAATTACATATGTATATAAAGTATTCATCCATACTTATTAAACTACTAATTGTAGCTGTCATATCTAAGGAACAGAATTATACATAAAATATTCTTTCATACATAAATAAGACAGTACCACATCAGATATTCATCCCAAAATAATAAAGTATTCACTCTCAATGTGACAGGTATCCATCCAAAAATTATAAAGTATTCACTCTCAATAGTGACAGGTATTCATCCAAAAATAATATGACAGTACTACATCAGGTATTCATCCCAAAATACTAGCCATCAGTTCTTGCCGCACCATCGATCCTAGCTAAAAATCAAACAAATTAACATAGAATACACATATAATCATCAAGTATTCATCATTATAACAGTAGATCATCAGATCATACGGAAATAAACATCAAAAGTTCAACATGGTCAAAATAGATTGAAAAACAACTACAAATATAGTTGTCTGATGCTTCCAATAGGACTTGATTCTAGATTAGCTCGCTGAATTTGTCTAAGATGTGGAAGAATAGTTTCTCAACAGGACTTGATTCTGGCTCAGTAAAGGAGCCTCCTTATGTATTTATTATTTTTAAATAATAGAAGACGCCATTTCATCCTATGAGAAATCAAACCCAGATATTCCTAAAATAAATCCAAATCATATGAAGAATTCAATTTATTAGAAAGGTACTCTTCTTATTCTCATTTAAGAGATCAGATCCGTGTGAAACTGTGAATACACTGTCACAATCTAATTTTCTCTCTTCTTATTCAACTTCAGCACATAGATTGCATCTTCCTCCCCCTCGACAATCCTCCGGCAGGTTTATGAGATCATAAGATTTCCAGTAGGCAGCGTGTAAGGAGGAGGTGTAGAAAGAAAGTAGTTGAAGAAGAGATGGAGATAAGAGATGGGGGAAAGAGATGAAATGGGAGAAAGAAATAAAGGTAGATGGTATCTGCTTTAGTTTGTAAAAATGATTAGATAGTTAGAACCGGTAATTATGGCTAGAAATATAAGTCAGTTAGACGGGAGAAAAAACCTCTGGATCATAACAATTGATTTAAAATAACAACATGTACTGTAGCTTTCAATGATGATAAGAGGTGGGAGAGGTGGAGGTTTCCGAGATGATAAGATTCCCAATGGCCGAGTCAGTAGGCAGTGTAGTAGGCAGCGTGTAAGGAGGAGGTGTAGAAGAAAAGTAGTTGAAGAAGAGATGGGGATAAGAGATGGGGGAAAGAGATGAAATGGAGGAAATAAATAAAGGTAGATGGGATCTTCTTTAGTTTGTAAAAACGATCAGATAGTTAGAACCAGTAATTATGGTTAGAAATGCAAGTCAATTAGTCAGGAGATGAAATGGGGAAAACTTAGACGGGAGAAGATATAATTATATTTTTTTATAGATAATTAAATAGAAGTTGGTAGATTAGATTTTTATCTTTTTATCTCTAAAAACCTCTTAATCATAACAATTGATTTAAAAGAACATAGCTTTCAATGAATAAATTAAAGACATAGAACTCCTCATGAAATGAAAATTTGCACATGTACCAGACTCTAATTGACGACGAGTTACAAATTATTTTACCCAAGTAAATAGTTTTTTTTTTTTTTGTTTTTGATGATTTGTTCATGGACTTCTTTAACAGGCTCTAATTGGTGACAAGTTACATATGGTTTTGTCCAAGTTAATTGTTATTTTTATTTGCTGATAATTTGTTCACGATAGTTAACAGCCTAAAAAGCGTCTTTGGCAAATTTTATTATACCTCTTTGTGTAATTTCTGATGGCGTGATATCACTAGTGAAATATAAAGAAACCATATTTTCTTTAACGGGTAAAATATCGTCCCAATCCATCTTAAATATTTACCTGCACAAAAAATGAAGAGAAGAACACACCACCTGTTCTTGTTTCCCAAATTAAAACAACTTAAAAATCGGCCCAACTTTTGTAGTGCCAGACGTGACAACAGAAAGCTACCACGGAAAAAACACTTCTTATTTAAATTTATTCTCAAGTATACTTCAATCAGACAAGTTATAAGAAAACAACCAAAAAAAATTATGTGAAAGATTAGAATGGCATTTTCATTGGGTCAGGCCCAGTCAATCTCGTTTGGGCAAAGATCTATGACCCAAAACAGATATTAACAAACAAAATAATAAGTAGAACTGAGTGATTCTAAGTTCACTAAAACTTTCTGAACTCAATTCTAAAATTTATCGGATTGAATTCAAATGACAATCCGAACAGTTGAAATTCGTCTACCTTGCGAGTGATGCATCTACGTGCAAACAATTTAAAATTTCGATTTAATTTAGTATGAAGTCAAGCCATCAACAAGCGTTCAAAAATGAAGGCATTAAAATTAAATTATAGATCTTCTAATTTTGACCGTTTTACTTCATACTAAATTAATTAGAAAATTTTAAATTTGGTTGCATGTCGATGCATCACTCGTAAGGTAAACATATTTCAACGGTTCAAATTTATCATTTAAAATCAATCCGATATATTTTAAAGTTGAGTTCATGAATAGAGTTGGTGAACTTAGAAATTCCCTTGCTCTACTCCAAAACAATTATTGTTTCCTGGGTCCACAAACCATTTTTTTTTTCTTGCTTTAATGAATCGTTAAACAAAGAAACTATAGAATGTCCTAACAATGCTCCCGATTTTGTGATGGCATTTTACTATATATAATAACATAGCTTGGATAGCGTAAATTTGACGGTAGAATATTATAATAACATAAGCGGTGGCTAAGTTTGACATTATTTATTGGGAGCGTTTGGGAGAACACTGGAGCACCATACCAAAACAAAACCTTATTATTTTTCAGGATTTGAATGAGACATCCATTCCATTCCAAATTACCAATAATTCCAGCAAAGACTTCCCATCTCTATCTCTTTGCACTATCTTGCTAAAGCATGGCGCATAATTAATTTGTCCACTTCAATTAACTGATGAAGAAAAAAATCATTTGCTAGAACATGGAATCTGCCTCCGTGAGACCTCATGCAGTTCTGATTCCACAACCAGCTCAAGGCCATGTCACGCCCATGCTCCAACTAGCAAAACTACTTCATTCAACAGGCTTCTATATCACCTATGTCAACTCAGAATACAACCACAGGCGCTTTCTTCGGTCACGCGGGTCCGACTCCCTTACCGGGCTTCATGACTTCCGGTTTGAGTCCATACCCGATGGTTTACCACCATCTGATGATGATGATGTCACTCAAGACATAGCTGAATTGTGTGTATCTATGACAAGGAATAGTGGTGCTCCATTCAGGGAATTGTTGATCAGGCTGAACAAATCTACTCCGGAGCCACCGGTTAGCTGTGTAATTGCTGATGGAGTTATGAGTTTTGCGCAGAGAGTGGCAGAGGAATTGGGTATTCTTGCATTGGTGTTTTGGACTACTAGTGCATGCGGTTTCATGGGCTACCTTCACTTCTCTGAGCTCATTGAAAGAGGCTATACTCCTCTCAAAGGTAACAACTTATTTTCGATCTGTATCTACTTAAAGTAGCATTTATACATATCATATTTTGAATAATCCTTATATTTCAATTCACCTGACAGACGAGAGTTACCTAACCAATGGGTATCTCGATACACCAATTGATTGGATACCAGGGATGCAAAGCTTTCACTTAAAAGATATACCCAGCTTCATCCGTACCACTAACCGTGATGATACTATGCTCAATTTCGACGGCGGTGAGGCACAAAATGCTCTCAAGGCTCAAGGACTCATTCTTAATACATTTGAATCCTTAGAGCACGAGGTCATTTCAGCTCTGAGACAGAGTTTTCCTCACCTATACACAATCGGACCCCTTCCACTACTAGTAAACAATTTACAACCAAGCAAATTGGATCTAATTGGATCAAATCTATGGAAAGAAGACACTGGGTGTATCGGGTGGTTGGAAACACATAAACCTCGTTCGGTTGTGTACGTGAATTTTGGTAGCATAACCATCATGACAGCCGAGCATCTGAGCGAATTTGCTTGGGGTTTGGCTAATAGCATGCACCCCTTTTTGTGGGTTATTAGGCCGGACCTCATTTCCGGCGAAAAGGCTATTTTGCCCGAGGGGTTTATATCTCAAACCAAAGATAGAGGTGTATTGGCAAGTTGGTGCCCACAAGATAAGGTGCTGTCGCACCCATCAGTTGGAGTGTTTCTGACACATAGCGGGTGGAACTCAACTCTGGAGAGCATATGCGGTGGAGTACCGATGATCTGTTGGCCGTTTTTCGCTGAACAGCCGACAAATTGCCGGTATGTTTGTGCAAAATGGGAAATTGGATTGGAGATTGATGCTAATGTGAGGAGAGCTGAGGTTGAGAGTCTTGTGAGGGAGGCAATGGAAGGGAAGAAAGGAAAGGATATGAAATTAAATGCTATGGAATGGAAGGAGAAAGCAGAGGAGGCCATAAAGCAAGGGAACCATTCATGTAAAGATTTTGATGAATTGGTCTTGTTTCTACTTACAGGAAGCAAGTTAAAACACACAACATAAAGGAAATTAGTTGTGATCGATAAATTAATTTCCTGTAAAATGATATAGTCTCAGTATGTTGGATTGAGAAATGCCATGTTTATCCTCTGTGATTAATAAAATACTAAGGAAAAGGTTGCTTTCATTGAAAAAATAAAACAATGGAAAAACTGCATTTATCTTTTACAATTGAAACAAAATAAAACACGGAGCTGCTTTACTGTCCTTTAGCTTCAATTTACCATTCCAAATTAACTAGTTCTTAATTTTATGTATCTAACAAGACAAAAACCAGCTGGAGTATGTCAAGCATGATCAAGTATTGAAAGCATAATCCAAAAGGTAACAGTGAAACTAAGGAAAAGAACAATTGAACAACTCCAAATAGTTCATGCACCATATATTCTGAACAAAATACAATCTGATGGTATATATTGAACAGCACACCGTAATTCAGGGACCAAAAATACAGTTGGCTCTTTGTCTGCACGAAATATTTGAAAATATCAAACATAAACTTTGAGTTAGAGATATTTCATATTAGTTAATGCACTCCATAAAAGTACTTGTCAGCTCTTCGTTAATTGAAATTGCAGCTTAGTTTTCCTTTCTTAAATAATAATAATTATTATTATAAAGCTGGGTATTTACCCTTTTCATCCTTACTAATTACTCATTATTAACACATATTTCCATAGATAAACACCGATTTTACATTTAATTTATTTGGTCTTACAGAGAAAATCACAAAAAAAATTACGTGCAAAATAAAAGAATGGGAATAAATAAAAAAAAAAAACATTATTTCATGGGGATCAAGAAGAAAATTACCATACACAGGAAAAAAATTAAAAAGTTGGGTTGCACTGTACATGAATCCCGTTCAGGAAACATGTAATTTAGTCAAGTGATCAAGAATCTTCAATCTCAGGTTCTGCTTCCGTTGTAGGTATCCGTTGAGATGTTTCCTCATCTGATAAATTCATTAATTTCAAAAGTTACTAATTTTATTTATTAAAAATAAAGAAACACAAATATATTCATTAGTTGTTTAATTTTTTTTTTAAAACATTCATGTACCCAAAATGCGGTTTCAATGCGGTATGCGCAAGGCCACCGCATACCGCATATGCTACTGCGGCCGTATATGCAAATTTTTATGCGAACTTATATATGCGGATTTTAAAATAAAAATTTATATATATATATATATATAGAGGTTGGCTAATATCAAATCAGTAGTTCCTGAGGTCCCTTGCAACCAAGTCGTTTTTCAATTTTTAAAGTCTAAAAGGTCGATCAAAACCGTTAGATGTGTTCTCCATATTAAAATGTACTTGGAGACCAAATTTTATATTTTTTGGATTTTTTTTTACTATTTATTAAGTCACTTTAAAAATCGCTGATCCAACGGTAGCTTCTGTTTTTACTGTTTGGTTAAGTCACCGTTGGATCAGGGATTTTCAAAATGACTTAATAAATAGTAAAAAAATTCTAAAAAAGGTAAAATTTGGTCTCCAACGACATTTTAATATGGAGATCACATCTAACGGTTTAAATCGACCGTTTGGACTTTGAAAATCGGAAAACGAATTTGTTGCACGGGAGCTCAGGAACAATCGATTATATATTAGCCAACCTCTATATATATATATATAAACAAGTATGCGGTAATATGCAATATGTAGTAGGTAATATGAGATAATATTCGGTATCACACAAACAAGTATGCAGTAATATGCAGCCGAATATGGGACCGTATGTGCGGAACTGCATATTTTGACCACATACAAATTTCTATGCAAATTACAACTGAGTACACATATGTGACCACATAGACCGCATTTTATTACACTGCATGTACCAGTGGTGCTTGAATATGGTACCTACAAAACTAACTGCCTGTGTTAAAACATACTAACCTGTGGTATTGGGAGACTGCTGCCGCGCATGTGGCGGAAGCTGGAGTTGGAAATTAGGAGGTAAAGTGGAGGTAAAATGCCCCTCCATTTGAGCCACCGGATATTGAACGTACGGTTGGTGTAGGCCTTGGGAAGGCGATTGCAAGCCCGGCCGAGGAGCAGCTGTCATGAAGCCCATTTGGGCAAATGTGTACGGAGGTGGGCCAGGCGTAGGTGTTGAAGTTGGCCCGTACATCTGCTGGTAGTACTGTGCTGTCAACTGTGAGTTGTAGTAAGCCTGCTATTGTAACATTATATAGGTTAAACTAATAATATTGCTATCTATATATAAAGCACACCACTCTTACCACCTTGCCCTGTTACAGCATTGAATTATTGTTGCTTATGTTTCTCGCAAGTTTTCTTGTCATTATGCATTCACGCTCAAAGAGTGACTTTTTTTGGGGAGGCACTTTAGCAAAGCCTCTCTCACACTCTCTCTCTTTTTTTTTTTATTTGTGTGGGTTTCTGTGGTCAACAGTGTGGTTCAAACAACTTTAGAAACATAGTATACTAGTATAGTGTCCAGTGACAAAATAAACTAGGCAACTTGATTTTTGCCATCTCAGTGCATTGTATGAGTCTATATTAGACCATTGGCAGAAAAAGTAAACAGAAAAGCCAAAAAAAAAGAGGAAGAGGAAGAATAATGAGAGAGCCACTAAGATAAACTAGAATGCCAATCTATTTTTTTTTACTTTGTTTCACTGAGATAAAAATAATTCAATCGAAGGCACTTGATATAGTAAAACGCAATAGAAATGAATGCCTATGCAATTTTGTACTTGGTTTCACAGAGGAAAATTAAACTATTGGTTACCATGTATGATAGGTAAGGAAAAGAAATTACTTGTTGGTATATGTAATCGCTTGGGTAGGGCATGTACCTGCAAAAACCATGACAAAATAAGAAGTGTAAAGAAATATGGACAAAGTATAGTAAGTGAGAGACTGACACACTACCAGTGGAATGAGTTATAACAAGAATTCAACTCATAATAGAGTCAAATAACAAGCATCAGACAGAAAATGTGGCATGCTATGGTGGAAAGGGTCACAACTGCCCTTGTTGGGACTTGGGACCCCTTCTTACTAAGCTCATCCCTGCATCATTGTCCAATAAAAGTTTTTATGGGGACCAAATGTCTTTTAGGCAACAACTCTGTAGCCATTATATGAAGTAAAATCTTTAATCTGTTGTTGCACATGTTATCTATAGTTGTCTAGTAACTGACAACTAGATCCCACTTTGTGATTTGTACCCAATTGGGTATTAATTTGGATAGCAACAGTGAAAATTCAGAGTAAGAAATAACAAGTAGAGATCTTCAGAAATTACCAAGTTGATTGGTGAATCTATGTGAAAACTAACCATAATTATTTTGTAAAATTAAAAATAGAAACTGACCCAAATTGAGGGGGATAGACAAGTTGGGGCTGAGGTGGCACTTGGCCTTGGAACCTAAGATAGGGGGGGCCTGTTGCCTCTGAGGATCCCTGGTACTGGGACCCACTTTGGTACCTCCCTGCATGTATCATTAATGAGTCCAAGATCATCTATTTCTTTCCATAATATATCACTAGAGCAAAAAGTAATAAGTTAACATATATACTCTATACTTTACAACCATTTAGCCTTATTATGGCATCCAAGGCATCATGGTAATGTGTTTGGATTACCATATCAGTTGCATTCCCATAGACATGTAGGTTGTAGCTTGTAACATGGTTTATTAGTATCCTAAACAGACAATATTGTGCATTGCATAATCTGTAGTCGATGTGCAGTTGTACTGCCGGTTTCAATCATTATCTTCATTCTTTTAATGTAGCATGTCTGTATGATCTAATAGATAAGTCTAGATATTTTTACTGGCATCTATTCCCTCAACTGTATCTTTGCATTAGTTTTGGCAAGATGCGAGAGCACCAAGGGACAAACTATCGGGGCTGTCAGCAAGGATACTGATCTATGTCGACAGGGACAACAGCATTACAAAAGCGTACTATCATACCATCGGTACGAGGTGCTTAAGCTTCCAACTACTGAACTGATAGCAGCATGCATCACTTGTTGTTTGATGGGGTGCCCAGTACAGGGCATTGGTATGAAGAGGAATAAAAGATTTTTTATGGTCTCTAAAAATCCTATAGGCAGTATTTTGAAAATTGGGTATAGCTCTATGTATAATCGGATTGTTGCCTACCCGTGGACAGTCCATATACTAAGTTGGTTAATTCACAGCAGTCCGCAACTCGCTAGTCGTACATAGTAGTAATACTTTTTACAAAAAATCCTGGCTACGCCCCCTATCTGTAACCTAATGTTAATTAACACTCATAGGCTGTGGCCTATGCAATTCAGATCCAGTGAAGTAACCCAATTTTTTGGTTTTAGATCGGGACAGTCTGATTCGAATCCAAGATCATCCATCCGGAAGTGGAGCGCACACATCCCAAGAGATGGTTTCAAATCCCGAGATGATCCCGAGCGGCAGATTCGAATCGGACGGTCTCCATCCAAAACCCAAAAATTGGGTTACTTTAGGGGATCTGGACCCTGTGAAGGTGGAATCTTGATCATTCCTTGTGACCTTTGAGCACATATCCTATTTTTCTATGTTTTGGCATTTCAAATCTAAAATGGGCAGTGGTTGTGGTCTCATCCAGCATATATAGCAAATTCTTAGAAAATCAGATTTAATCACAAAATAATAAATAAAAAGAATAAATGCAAAAAACCAGGCTTGGCAACCATGCATAGACCTGGACTCTGGAGGCACGTTGCACTCAGAAATAGGCCAGGTTGGCAAAACCATAGTGGGCAACCATTTTAATCTCTAGTTCCTATGGGCTGGCACTGCCTTTTTATCTGCTGTTTACTGGGCCCCACCACTTGCTAGATTGAGATCATAGGATATACTAATTAAAAGCTTAATGAACATATTTTATGCAGGGCAATGCTTCATATCCCCCATTCGACAAAGCATGTTGTCTCCAAAGTTAGAGATTTGTGCATTAATGAATTACCCTATAATTATATTTCTTCTCAAAACTAATATTAGTTTGTTTGCTATAAAATCCCTAATACAGATTAAATAAATTACGCAGAATATAGTGTAATGCTGGTTTCTCTAATAATTAACATATTAATTAAGTTTCTTGTCTGATTTTTATTCAGCAACTCATGGAGGAATATAATTCTTTTTGGTATATATAGTTACTAAAAGTAGGACATGTATATTTAATGCAATAATGCCAATTGATACTTATTAAATACTTTATGTTAGAAATTACCTGTAGGAGGTGAAGGTCTTGGTCTGCCCATGGAGGCAATGTTACAGTTGGCACGCCTTCCATCGATAAATGGGTTTGGATCCGCCACGGCCCGCCTTGCAGATTCTGGGTCCTGAAATGTCACCTGTAGAACTTCTTTTCTTATTGGTATGTAATTAACTCATTAATTGCTATGATGTGGAAAAAATGGAAAAAAGTTTTCTTTTTCATATGTTATTCTCAAAGAATAAATATTATAACAATAATATCTCCACAGCATTACAATAGTTATTATTTAGTTATATGCTGGAAACGTTAAGTTTAACTAATTTCCATAGGAAAAATATTTGCCAGTTTTGTATTACATTCCTTAAAAAAAATTAAGGTTCTAAAATTAGCACATTTAAACAAAAATTAAAATTTAGTTACAACAGAAGGATAGAGGTCGAACAAAAGCAAAATATTTAAAAAGTGTGTGATTATCATATAATAATTACTAAAAGGAGAAGATGCCGCTTACACTTTACTATTATGAGTCAAGAAAAAAGAAAAAGAGTAAGCAACCTTATCTACAACCGTTAGCGTGTCTTTTAATTCTTCTTCTAGATTAAAAAAGATTAATTAAAAGGAAGAGAAAAAAACAAATAATCTATGCCAGAACCTTGATCATTTCTTCATGCAGGATTATGTATGGATCATTACTCATTATTAGGTAATTAAATTAAGGATAATTAAAGAGAAGGTTAATTTACTTACAAAACCATAGCCTTTTGATCGGCCTGTAACGCGATCTGTTATGATAACAGACTCCAGAATATCCCCAAACTGCGCAAAGTACCTGTGCAGCTCTTCTGTTTGGGTCTCCCATGCGAGACCCCCAACAAACACCTTCGTGTAAGTCGTGTCGCCAAATCTTGACCTAAACTGAGCACCAGAAGTTGATGAAGTGCCGCTTGAAGAGGTCGCCATGTAACCAAACAAAGAAGAGAAGAAGAGAAGAAGAGAACTCTTAGAGAGAAGAGGGAATTAAAAGAGAGGGAGTGTGAGTGTGATGTAAAGAAGTTGTTGTAGTTTTTTTTATCTCGTCTTCCTCTTCACTTGTCGGAGAGGAGAGAAGTATAGAAGGGGAAGAAGAAAAGAGTTTGACTCCGACTCATCAAAAAAAAAAGTATCGGAATATTGATCCTTATCTCTTAATTTTTCTTAGCACGCCTTTCTTCTCTTCTTGCGAGCGCGCTTCTCTTCGTCTTCTTGGGTGGAGTTTCCTCCTTCCATATCAGAGAGAGAGAGAGAGAAAGAAAGAATCAATTAGCTAGCCAGCAAGAGAGGAGGGGATCTGACAGTTCGATGGGTATCTCTGGCTGTATGGGAAAGAGAGAGAAGTTGGAATTTGAAAAAGGGATTTGATACAGTGCATGACCCTTCCTAGTTTCTAAATTTCTCTGGTTTAATCAATTTTTCAAAAATAAAAAATAAAATATTAGTCTGATTAATTTAAGGGATGATTTCATATATATAGCCCTAAAAATTCTCTAAGTTACTTACTTTCTCACTGTGTAATTGTATATGCATCACGGTATATTTTCCTTATGCAAACTATATATTTTTATTTTTTAAGAAAGAAAAAATAGATTCTATATAAAAATAAGTTTTAATAGGAAATCAATAAATTTGGTAAATTTGAGTTCTTTAAATTTAGAAGGACAAACATGATATTATGAATTTAAAAGGGATATATGTAATTTAGAGATTTTTGAAGGATATACATGAAATTGGCCCTTAAATCTAAATATTTTGGTGTATATTTCTCTCCACTTTTTTTTCTCTTGCGGTGTTTCCTACCTGTCTTGGCCCGATCAAACATAAATTATTAATGTTGGGATCATTTCACATTGGCCGGTTACTGGGTCCAATAACCAGCTCTCTTTTGCATGCTGTTTGTAATTATTAAATTCATATACTGTTTGTATAATAGTAGGTGAATTTATTATATATGTTTGTTTAGTCACTAGAATGTTAATGTTCCAATAATTAGAAGTTGGAAGTTGGAAGGGCTGTTGGCACTTGGCAGTACCGGTTTCACAACTTCCGGTATTTCCTAGATAGCTTTTTTATGTCTATAACTGTTCTATATTCAAAAGATGGGTGTGGTACTTCATGTGTTGATGTGTAGCCATATTTGTAATGGGATCAAATTACAGTCAGAGACGAAATCAGAAATTTATTATAACGAAAGCTTAATTTGCTAAAAAAAAATTGTTATGGAAGGAAATTACAGTTAGAGACGAAATCATAAACTTATTATCACTTCTCTTTTTTTTTAAAAGAAAAGAGGCCAAACTCTCAAATTTCATTATGGAAACACAAGATGTGCCGGTTGTACATTATATATACACAATAATGAAAGTTTAAATTAATAAAAAAAATATTCACCATGATATATTTTAGAGCAAGTTATATTTATTTTTTAATTAAACAAATATTTAATTATAAATAACAGAAATTATGTATGAATTTTTGAACTTTCTTGAACCAAAAAGACTTAGTTATTCACTGTGAAGATTTTGACAGAGCAGTTCTTAATTCATGTAGCGCGTAGACAATAGAATCAAATCAGCGATAAATATAACTCGTGTGTCGCATGAATAAAGCCATTCTTTCAAAATGTTTATCCATTATCACATGACTCCCTTTAAATCCAATCTTGATTAGAATGTCAGAAAATATTAACAACAACAAAATAAGTAAAATCATATAGGTTTAGTTTTTGTATCATTCAGCATTGATTTTGCTACAAAACTTTAGATGCAAAAGATCATTAATTAGTTGAAATAATATTGAAAAAGATATATAAGTTAGGCCAATTAATTTGTTGTTCCTAATGTACAAGCTGTCCCTTTAAGTGAGCTAGATGGATTGGATTAGGATAATGGCCAAATGGGTCATCTAGTGCAACCAGTTCAGATGGGGGCCCCACTTGAGGTTGTCAACCATTAGGTTATTACCTCTTTATCAAGCCATTGGTTTTTTCACACTTTGGTCTTTATCCAAAGCCCCTTTGATTAGCATAATAATTATTTTAATTGCTTCTGCTTGACCAAAGAAGCTGTATTAATTCAAGTTCTGATTTTGCTATTTTTTGTTAATAAAAATTGTATGTAAAATTGTACGATTTGACAAGGTTGTCAATATATTCAACCAAATTAATTTACCAAATATGCGAAATTGTTTGATAGGAACAAATCAAGTAAAATTTGGGGTGATGATAGTAACACTACTAATATTTTTATTAACACAACACTATCTAAATAATTTAATTTATAGACAAATTTACCCTTCATTAACTATATTTATAAAAATTGTATCTCTCATTCATTATTATATGATTTTCTTTCCTTAAATTTTCTTTTACAAAATAATGATATCCCTTTTCTGGCATACATTATTATTTGATTCTCTTTCTTTGAAACTTAAATTTATAAATTAAATAAATATTTGATAATATCCCTTATTTACATTTCATCATACTGTTAAGGCTTTTAAATATATCACAAGAATGAAAGTTTTTATTATATTATTAAAAATATATCAACATATACATGTATATTTCCGAAATCCGTAACTATCTACTTAAAGAAAAAAAGTTATTTTGGAAAAATATTTTTTGTTGGATATAAATCTATCGATATTAATTATATATATATTTTATGAACATTATTTTTTTCAGACCAGATCTTTTTAATTATTTTTTGTTGGGTATATTCATTAATATATTTGTTATACATAATAAAACTCATTTGGTATAATTAGACCGACAAATAAAGAAAAACACATGTAAGAAAAAAAGGGTTTTCCAAAATGTGAAATGCTTGTAATATATTCTTTAGTCAAAGATTTCATGCTCTATGTTGTAACATTTTAAAGATTTGTGTTATAATTAAACTTTTTCAATTGTGGGACAATTTATTACTGCTTGTGCTTTATAATTAGATAAACAGTGCTTTAATTTAGATAATAGAAGATGATCATATAAATCAAGTTTGTTTTCAAAGAAAAGACGAGAAGATGCAAGAAAGGACCTTCTAAGAACTTGATTAAATAATAATAAAATCATTGATAGCTCCAATCAGTTGTTTTTTTTTTCTCTGTGAAGAAGATAATTAACAGATTAAGAAAGTACATTAAAAATGTACAGGCATTAAAAATTTTACTATTTAAAGGAGCAAAAGAAGTAATTGCTTACGAAGGACAATTTTGTCCGTCAAATAGAAAGTTTGAATTGTGTTGTGTCGGTAATAAATTTTACAGTGTTAATATCAACTCCCAAAATTTGCAACGCCTTGTCTGTTTCATACTTTCATATAATCACACTGTCGTCACATTCCAATCATGGGGAGATAATTAAAGAAACAAAAATCCAATATATCATTTCTAGTGAATCAACATAAGAAAAATCTAATTAGGAAAATTTCATCAATGTGGAGGATAAATTTTAGAATAATTATATGAATCTCTGCAATCTTATCCTCTCTCTATCTCCGTAGCTACAATTATAGAAGGTTGTATTATGGTTCACACTAATTATATAATTCTTTTTTTTAGTTATTGCACTTAATCTCGCGTCAACCTTCATAGATATAAATACTTATAAAATAACATATTAATACTTGCAAAGTAATATATTAATACTTGCATGCATGATTTGATATGACCACTCATTTTTCAGTCCCTCAATGATCTCCGCGTCAACATCCCTCTAATGAAGTAGTGGAGACCCCGTATCCCCCATCAACCTTCCCTAATCGTCCCTACATCAACATTTATTTAACAAAAATAGTTGACCAAATATGTATAAATAATTCAGTGCATACGTATAAATATATGTAATACTTGATATTAATACTTTCATATGTCAGCCAATGTCATAGGTAAAAAATACTTGCAAGTAGAGGTATAAATACTTGCATGACGAGATATAAATACTTGTGTGACAACGAACTTAAAAATACGTCATCATGTATCTCATTTAAAAGAGAAAATTGTGTAGAAAACGTTTGTGATTTTATATTCACAAAATTTCTCATAGATCATCATAAATTTGGACTAGATTGAACGAAAAAAAAATCTAACTCTAAAAACATGTATGGTCACCATGTAGTTTGAGTGGTCCTCCATGCAGTTGGAGAGAATTATTTATGTAAAAATTATTTACATATATAGATATAAATATTTTCGTACATAGATACTAATACTTTAGAAAAAAAAAAATAGTACCGGAGATTTTGCGTCCCCAATTCAGTTATGATAATTATAATGCAAGAATGATGCAGGAATAGGAGTGGGAGTGGGGGGACGATTATGTATATAGTATCGTTCTAGCTGTCCGACTAAAATCTTTATATTAAAAAAATACAAAAAATACAAGAGATAATTTGAATCAAATCGTCCAATATAATTCGGAAGGTTGATGAAACACATTTTTACGATTACAATTGAACTGAAAAATGTTAGGCTTGTACCAACCCCCACCTGAAATAGCAATAACATCATGTTTGGTTGAATGAAGTGAAAGATTTATCCGTTTATGCCTCAGTTATTTGACTTATTTCCACCAAATAATCAGACTGGCTTGATTAGACGTATGCCTATATTAAACCACGGTTGGGCCCACTGCAGTGACAAATGAATTTTTTTTCCTCTTTCCGCTCTCTTCTTTACCTGTCGAGATTTAGGAAATAAATCTGCTGTGATTCTTTGAAATCGCAGGTCCTGCTTTTCAAATCTAACTATTCATTTGTTTTGAGATTCGTGCATAAAAATCAACTGTCTTTGAAATTTGTGCATTCCAAAAATGAATGGCTGGATTTGAAAAAGCAAGAATCTATTTGAACGATTGAGATTCGTGTAGAACATATTTGAACGATTGAGATATTCCGAAAAGTCACGCAAAATATGAGATATCTCAGAGGATCCGAATTCCTCTCTTTCGCACTCGTTCTATCCTGCGCCGTGCCTCTTGCTCTTGCGCTCGTGCTCCCTTCCCCCGATTCCGATCAGTTGCCCCCTCCGGGGCCGTATCCGTCCCCCCTCCATGTCTGACTTGCACTAACTCTTCCCTGGCGCGTGCCTGTAGCTCTTTGCCATTGTCGCAGGAGAATTATCGGGCAGCGATCTAAGGCTTGCAAACAGTTACCAAGTTCCTCTATTCGTCTCTCCCTTTCAAGCCTCCTTGATCGAAGAAAATTCTTTACTGCTACCTGATGGATTCGAGCGACCAATCAATGAATGAGCTGGAACGATCCGGCGCGAAATCATTTTTCGAAACTGCTCCACCACTTAAAAATAGCGATCTCATCTCGGATAAGCTCAAAGAGTTCGTTCGTCGGAATTCAGGTAGACATAGATTCAAATTATTGAATACCTCCTTTAAATAAAAATAATTCCACCTTAGTCCCTGAAAAATATTACTTTTTATGGATACACTCTTATGATGTGGTAATAGGGAGCGCGACGCCACGTAGCATCGTGTGTGTGACATCAGGAGGCACTACAGTTCCATTGGAGCAGCGATGCGTGCGTTATATTGATAATTTCAGCTCTGGTTATAGAGGAGCCGCTTCTACAGAGTATGATCTGTATTCTAGATAAAGAATTTAAGAACTGTTGATCGAGTACATGTGATTTTGCATTTCGAATTTCCTTATGCTTTCATTGAAAAACTTTCTTTCAGGTACTTTGTGAAGGCTGGATATGCAGTTATTTTTGTCCATCGACGGTGCGATTTCGTTATCTTTTGTTTTTAGGAATTTAGATACTGGGTTAAATATTGAAATTATGATACTTTTGGTCATTTATTTCATTTTATCTGTTTGTTTTTGCTTCCACAGTGGAAGCTATCAGCCATACTGTAGGTACCTTCCAGAAGATTCTTTTCTCGACTTTGTTCATCTTGATGAGGAGTCAAATATTCAAGGTATAATGATTGAATAATTATCTTTTTCATTGAAGTTAGTAGTTATAGTAACAATTAAAAACATCTTCGCTAATAAAATATGACTGAAGTGAAATCATGGCATGCATGCATTATTGTCCAAGAAACTAAAGAAAGGAAAAATAAAAATGGAATGATGAGTAGGTACAAGTTCTTGTATTTTCATGCTTAACCTGGTTTGGTTTTGAATGATAACAGTACCAGAGGATCGTGCTGCCATGGTGAAGAAGTCTATTAGAGAGTATCATAAGGTCTGGCAGTTTTCTCAAGTTGATTTCATGTAATTTGTTCTTTTTTCAAATATGCATGTATAAATTACTATTGGATATATGTCTCTTCTCATTTTAGGCAGTTGGAGAGAGCTTATTGCTGAAACTTCCCTTCACTACTATTTTTGAGTATCTCCAGGTTTCTCACACCTCTGCACTCTCATTGTATTAATAAATATATTGCTACAAATATTATGCTATCTTGTTCGTATCATCTTATGCTTGGTTTAAATTGTTTGTCTTATTCACTCTTAATTTGTTATGTCTGTAAGATACAACTAAGACCAAATTGGAAATTATGTGCAGAACAGTATACTAATACTTATTGTGTATTTTTTTTTTTTATGTAGATGATTTGAAATTAGATGAAAGAAATATTATCCTTTATAATGTTAACAGATACTGCAATTGGTGGCTACATCCATCAACTGTTTCGGGTGCCACTCAATGTTTTATCTTGCAGCTGCTGTGTCTGATTTCTATGTTCCATGGGAAAGCATGGTATGGTATTCTATATTCATGTGACATGTTTTACTAATGAAATATTTGCCAATCTTTGAAAAGAGAGTTTTAATTTGAAAGCATCATTTTGATCATTTTCCTGTGTATCTAATATTGAGGTATTACATAGGCTGAGCATAAGATCCAGTCCGCCAGTGGGCCCCTTGACATGAGACTCAATCAAGTTCCTAAAATGCTCTCTGTGCTAAGGAAAGAATGGGCACCTGCAGCATTTTGTGTATCATTTAAGGTAACTTTTGCTACCCTAAATCCTGCAACTTTATCAAGTATTTTAGTTTCAAACACCACTAGCAGAATTAGTAACAACCAATTTCAACTGGTTTTTCGTACCATTCTCTTTCTGAGCTTACTCTTCTTTACTAAGCATTGATGTTATCTAGGGTTAAACATGAAAATCATCCTATTTTATCATGTTATGTAGGGTTAACTGTATCTGAAACAGATCTAATATTTTGCTCTTTCTGATGTGTAGCTGGAGACAGATCCAGATATCCTAATTCAAAAGGCAGATGCCGCTTTGAAACGGTACGGGATGAATGTCGTGACTGCCAACTTGTTAGCTAATTATAAAGAGGAGGTTGTGGTCGTAACGTCAAATGGGAAGACTATAGTTCGTCGTAATAGTAAAAATGATGACCTGGAGGAGCAGCTTGTTGCGCTTTTGTCAAAGACACATTCAGAGTACATGATTTATTCTGGAACTAGATCGAATTGCCTATGACAAGGTGGTCCCTTCCAAAAGCTCAAATTTTAGTTTCTTGTTTCCTTGGTTTGTGACTTATTATACTTGTTAACAGGTAATAGCGAACCAATATTCACAAGGCATGTCCCTTGTAGTTTTTCTTCTTATAAACTTGTGGAATAAGAAACAGCATAGATATCGTTTGGAAAGAGGACGCTCTTCGGGGTTATGAAAGAGTAAATTTTTTAGATTGACATGTCTTAGAAAGGATAAAAGTGTAATTTCTTCAAGTATATTTTCGATAGAATTATTTTTTGTGCTTGTCTAGTGTTTGGGGCCTCCTGCTTTTCAGCAGGTCACACTTGTGTTCAAATGTTATTTTTTTTTTCTTAAATATGAATTCTGGGATTTCTGAGAAATAGAGTTAGTCTCCATTAAAAGAGCAGGACAGAATATTATGATGATAGTTCTTCTCTATATAGAAATTTTCTGGTTGTGATATTACTTCTTCCTTTCTCGTTATGATTTGCTAAGGGTAATATGGGAATTTAGTTCCTGTTTGTTTCCTCCCACGCTCTGGCATGTAAGTGCCCTCAAATAGTTGTGTACATGAAGTCTTTTTATAACCTTTGTTGTGCGTTTGGTGGTACACAATGGCATACTGGTAATTCTTGCTCAGTAAATTTCACTCATAGCACTGGAGCAATCACCGGATCATTTCAGAGAGTATGCTTACTACTTTCAGGGGCTCATATGATTGTTTACGGAGTAACCTGACAATAGATTCTACCAGAAAAAATTAAGATTGTCCCTTGAAATAAAAAAGACTTGTACTAATAAAAATGTAGGCTGTACCAATGATGGAGCCAATGCCAGTAAAGTAAAGGACTGTATCAGTAATGAATGTGCTGTTGATATCTTTGAAGAATAAATTTCATCTCAACTTCTTATTTTTGTTCTGACTTTTGGTATTGTTTGGTATTATTTGGTGTTTCCAAAATCAGTTGCAGATATTTAACTGGTGCATATAATTAGGCATTCTTTGAGTTAGATTAGGATTATGTTTACAAATGTAGTAAAAGTTTCCTGTTTTGTTGAATGTCTTGTGTCTATTGTTAATTTAAGGGTTATCCAAGTAAGAAAACATGATACTCGGATATAAATTTTAGAGATTAATAAACAATTAATTATGCTTTCAAAAAAAATAAACGATTAAGTATACACGTCGGGGTGATATTCTATCTTTGAGGCAGTCACGACGATCATACATGCCTCAATAATATATCAAGACTTATGTTGAACTTAGTTTATTTGTAGTAATTACTTGATTTGTTTTTCAGAAATTTGTAAATAATTTAGGGACCTTCTAACAGTCCCCGCCTATTGGTCCCCTAAACGTCCCCCGCGCTACACGACAAAAACGGAAAAACGGGGACCACGCAAAACGCGTTATCTGGCGTCCCCAGCAGGCATTAATTAGCGTCCACGTGTATAGCGCAATAACAAAATGCAGACCGAACCAAAATTTCATTCTTTCATAACTAATGTAGTATTCATTTCTACACAAACAAAAATTCAACTTACCTTAGCGTGGTGTTATACAAATAAACGTACTGGAGGTGAACATTACATTTTTTGGGACCACTAAACATCAACGGGGGACCACTAACCACCAGGCGGGGACCATTAACCGCCAGCGGTGGACCACTAACCACCAGGCGGGGACCATTAACCGCCAGCGGGGGACCTGGCCTTTTATCAATACAATTGGGGACCACAAACGGAAAAAGAAACGCAGAAATATTTTATCACTAATGTATTCATTACTATACATTAATGTATTCATCTATATACATTTCAGTATTATTTGAGCAGTCATTTGGTCAAAATATAAGTATTCATTCGGTCGCAGTAATTGGTACAAATAAAAGTATTCATTGTTCTTAAATAATCTAATTCTTCCTTATAATATTCAATTTTAGGCAGTAATGTATTCATTCTGGTACAGATATTAATTATTAATGAAAATTACAGTAATGTATTCATTCGGGTATAGTAAATTATTTGAGCGGTCAAGTGGTCCACATAAAACTATTCAATGCGTAAGTATGAATACTTAAAATTTTAACAATTCACACTTCAATGCGAAAGGTAACTTTTAATTTGAAGATAACAAGCAATTTACATGCTTGTATAATTAAACGAACTAGTATTTTTTAACGAACTAGTATTCATGCTTGTATAATTAAAAGTATTCATGCTTGTACAATAGACTCTGAATTTTTAAACTAACTAGTATACAATTAACTCTGTATAGGAATGAATACATACAATGTAAAGCATTTATTATTGTAAGGTTATAGTAATGTAGTCATTCTCCTATAAATGTGCAAAAATGAATATACAGTGTTCAACAATGAATACTTTACTTATGTTTTTGTTTAAATGTGCAAAAATGAATATACAGTGTTCAACAATGATTACTTTACCTATATTTTTGTTTAAATGTGCATTAATGAATATACACTGTTCAAGAATGAATACTTTACTTATATTTTTGTTTATCATTTATTATTGTAAGGTTACAGTAATGTATTCATTCTCCTATAAATGTGCAAAAATAAATATACAGTGTTCAACAATGAATACTTTACCTATATTTTTCTTTAAATGTGCAAGAATGAATATACAGTGTTCAACAATGATTACTTTACCTATATTTTTGTTTAAATGTGCTAGAATTAATATACACTGTTCAAGAATGAATACTTTACTTATATTTTTGTTTATCATTTATGTATTGTCCAGTTAATGACAGTTAACCGGGAGAAAGTACGAGATCGCCTAAGAATGTTGGATGATCGAACGAGAAAATACGAGATCGCAGAAGAATAGAGCTGCAAGTTGCAAGAGAACAGATTATTAAGTAAGATTCGATATCGAATCAAATACATTGGAATAATCGCCATAATCTAACCTGACGGAGAAGGAAGGAAATCGCGGAGGAAGGAAGGAAATAGCGGAGGAAGGAAAGATTTAAATTTGAAAATATGAACGAAATAAAATACGGGATTTTAAGTAGTTAATCGATAGGTAAGAGTTAGTTAATGACAGTTAACCGGGAGAAGTAGTTAGTGGATAAGATTAGCGGTTAATCGGGGGGACAATTAGGGGACTACTCTGCGGGGGACCAAATCTTTACCCAATAATTTAATACCTTCTTTAATAAATTATCTGCATAATTTTCGAGGATACAATATTACAACTATATATTCAAGCTGCAAGTTAAATAACACCAGTTAGAATGTAGGCACAATTAAATATCAAATTTACTTGACAGTGTCAAAAATACATGTTTGTTGATTTTCAGTATTTTTATTTGAAAATAAAAGACACAAGTTACAATGTACTAGCGAAGCTTAAAATAAGTAAGGGAATAAAACACTAATGAGGAGGTTGCACCTGCTACTTATCTAATTTTGAACCTTTTGATTTAAAATAAGTACCTTTAATTGCTTGTAATTAATAAAGCCAATATAATAAAAAGGAAAGCAATTACTCACCACTCAACATATATAGAAATTCTTTTCATTGATTGCTCTTAATAAGGAGCTTAATTTATTTAACGAGTATTACTAATATGAGGTTTGGTGATAGCTGTTACAGTAATTGTTGAGATCACTGATCATCTCCAGGGTAGAAATTTTCTTGTGCAGATCATTTCCATTAGTTTGCTTTGAGATCTGTGCTAACTCGATAATAATAAATTTCCTAGAGATCTACAGCGAAGATATATATGTGCGAGATGGCCCTCGTGCGGGAAGTCTGTATCATGAATCTGTAGCACACGGGGTTCTTTAATATTCGTGTGGATTTAAATCGGAAGGTCCTGATCTTAACTCAAAATTTGAGAACTCGATCATGAGAGGAAACAAATTCCTGTATCCTCTGATACCTGGCTGCGTATAATGAGCTTCAGCCGAACTAGGTAAAGAAAATGAGCATGTTTAGATGCACGGGACCTTTTTGAGATTCGTGCTGAGGCATAACCAATGGTCAAATATACCATCAGGATCCAAATTCCTTGTGCGAAAGATGATGATTTTACTCCATTAATTGTAGACGTCCGGTTCTGATATTATTTCATTCATTAGTCCCACATGGAAAATGTATTAGGATGGACTCTTTCTAGAGATATGTAAGACCTCCATGAATGATGAATACCACAGATTATACCTTGCACTTCTCTAAAAATGTATCATGGACCTACTCAAAGGTATTTCATAAATATTTATAGTTATCTTCCTTCATGTATACTATTTGGCTTGAACGGTCGTCTAGGAAATTTTACAGGGATTCTCGCGTAGTCATCTTCAAAAGGTATACATCATTTTATTCTTCCTTCTCTTTTCTTTTCTTTTAAGTTTTTATTTTGGTTTTGTTAATTTCAAATGTACTAGGATAATCAAGTTATTTTTTCAAAACTGTTTAATTAGTGCTTGGTGTGATACTGTGATGTAGATTAATGTCAAAAATTAGGCGTTGCTAGTTTAATTAATTTTAGCCTTTGTATTATTAAATTGTGTTTGTTTAATTGAGTGCTTGATTGTACAAGTTAATTTCAATTTAATTAATTAAACAAGTATTGATTACTATAAATTAATGCCTTCTTGTAATTAATGTTTTATTGACAGCAAAAAAAAAAAAAGTCCAATAGCTTGAGCTCTTGGGAAAAATAACGGAGCTTTGACATTTTTTTTTTTCATACAAGTTATGAGGAAAGAGAAGAGTAAAAGAACCATGTGGGTATTTGGAATAGGTATTAAAACCAGCGTTCAAACAGTCAGTAGGAAAAATTTTGAATGAAGTCATTTTTTCACTAAAAATCCACGGTTTCAGCTGCTGCCGAATAGGCCCTTCTATGGTTATTGCTATCATCGTTTGAATATATATAATAGAACGTTTTCTTTACTTGAAGTCTCAATGCTCTTATAGCATGCTAGTGTTTAAAGATCTGGAAAAAAAAAAACAAGAATATATATATGGAAAAAAAATTATTTACAATTGACTTCTTGTTACTTTGTATTTGCAAAAAGTTGTAAAAAAAACAGAAGTACCTTTCTGTAAACTAAGATGAAATCGTGTGATTTATATGTTGAATTATAAATTGTCCATAAATTGACACTTCTCTTTATATTTGTTGGTTGGTTGTTACATCTCTTTATCTTCTTTTAGCGTAGCTCTCTAGAATTTTATGAAATGCTATGGCTAAGCAAACATTAGAACTTGCATGAATGAAATTTTTTTGGTTTGTGAAAATGAAAGCAATTATTTTCATTGATTGCTCCTTAGGAGCTTTATTTTCTTTTGTATTTATGATTTCAAATGTATTAAATTTTATGAAATTCTTTTCTTTATTTTCTTTTGTTTTAAATCTTTTATTGCTTTTCTATAGTAATATGAAAACGAAAAGAAATAGAAACAAAATTTGAATTGGAAATTTTTTAAAACTAAGAAGTTCGCAACCGTAGTCTGCGAGTTTCTTTTGTTCGCAAATAAAATTTGTGAACTGAAATGTAAGACGACAATATTTATAGAGAATAATATACATTATCTGCAACAACAAAAAAGTTTAAAAAAAAAAGATGATTTTATCTTTAAAAAAAATAATTATAATTTCACTTTACGAAGAGACAGAAAAATTAACAGTTAAAAAAATATTAAGCTTTAAAAGATAAAATTATCAATTTTCATTTTATATATAGAGGACCAGCCAATAAGGATGTGTAAAAATAATTCCTACATGTCTAACTCTATCCAACCCATCTAATCTGACTAATCTGTTCATTTAGGTGGTGGTGGTGGTGGTGGGGGGGGGGGGGGGGGGGGGGGGGGGGGTGTATAAATTGGCATTTATAAATCTGTTTCAATTCGATCTGTCAATATCCAATATTGTGCCATATTTTTTCTATATTATATTTTTAATTTGTGAAAAAAATGTTTAGAATTATTCGTATATTATTGATGAAGATAACTTTTTAGTTTGAACAATTTAGCTGTACATAGTTATCTTTTTTCTATACTATTTAACATGTATCTGTATTTTAGTTAATATGTTATTAATATATTAAATAAAACTAACATAATAAAAAAAATTGTAGAGAGCTCAATAAATAATTCGTTTAATTCGTAAAAATACTTGTGTAAAATATTATATCAGTTGGGCGGGTCTACTTGCTATTTTTTTTTTTATCTAATATAGATTATATTAGATTCAAATATTTGAGAAAATCTATTAATTGTACAAATCGTTCATGTCAAAGAAACTCGAATAAGCGAAATAACGCCATCATAGTCGCCAAGTTGCAAACTCAAACATTTTCAGTGCAAATATAAAATGGCAAGAAGGTTTCATTGAATTCACATCCTCTCTCTTACTGCACAAGGAAATCTTTTACAATTATTGAATCTGGACCATTCATTTTAACTTGGCACGAATCTCAAAGCCCAATAATACTGCCCCCTATTTCTCCCCGAATCTCAAACCGGTTGAGATTTAATCTCAAACCATAAAGTGATGCGAATCCTCTGTAGTAAT
This sequence comes from Carex arenaria, assembly GCA_964058825.1. Lineage (NCBI taxonomy): Eukaryota > Viridiplantae > Streptophyta > Magnoliopsida > Poales > Cyperaceae > Carex > Carex arenaria. The sequence goes on along the minus strand of CAXKVW010000452.1, from coordinate 322,609 downwards.
AGAGAGGATACGGATCCGGGTTTCATTACCATAATCAAGTTCATCAGATCCACCTCAAATTCCACAACAAAATAATTGATTATGTAATTGCATAAAATTATTGGCCGGTAACGTGCACCTTGTAATCTACAAGTGCAACGGGTTCGGATCTTCTAAGATAATTTTTTTAGTTTGGATTCAAACTATCTGATTAAAATTTAAGTTAATTTGAAAATTTAAAAGATCTCTTCAAATTATGTGCTAAAAGCCTAAAACAAAATGAACGGTCCAAATTCAAACTCAAATTTTGAATTACTTTAGAGGATCTGAACTCAAGATGACAACTCAGCATGTACCCTAGTTCATTAATATAGGTCAGAAGGAAATTGGTAGAGGATTGATAATACAGTAACAATTATCTCTCTTTGGTTTGCTTGTGTTGAGACTTAGCTAATATGCATACAGATCCTCGTCGTGGTAACTGGTAAATTATCCGTATACCCCCTATTAAATTAAATTTATTATATTCTTATTCCATACTCGTCTTATAATACCAAAATGCATATACAAGTTTTTCTTTAGAACGAAGTTCTTCTTTTAGGTTTTAAAAGCCCATAGGCATTTTTAACCAAAAATGGATCAATCCAAAAGGGTCCGACTGTCCCGGTCGGGTTCAACTTGGACCGAAATGGAAATCTCAAATTGGGTATATTTACGGACCAGAATTTGGCCCAGTCCAGTTTCTTCAGGTCGGTCTCCTCTACAACTGTACTTAACCGCATCCTCTGCTCCACTTTTATTTCACAGCATCCTGCTGCACTTTTAATCTGGTTCGTTCGTTTTTGATCGGACAGACGAAATAAGATTTTGGCACGAATTTTAAAGCAAAATTAATACTGCCCTCTCCATCATCCTAGCACTCACCGGCTGAGATTAAATCTGGGCAGTCCGAAAATGCAGCAGGATGCTGTGAAATAAAAGTGCAGCAGAGAATGCGGTTCCGCAACTGTACGGATTTATTGAATTACCTTCGACAGATCTAAATCGTCCATTTGCAAAAAGACACTTCATATCCACCATCTCGATATAAACTGTCCGATCTGAAATTGACCTTCAGAACTTAATGGTCGTGTTTGATTGTGGAGTAAGAGGTGAAGATACTCTACGCTTAAGTAGTTAAATAAGAAGTAAAATATGAGAAAGAAGATGGAGTAAGAGGTGACTTAATTTGAAGTATCTTACTCGAAATTGACTCTGCTGCTCTTTAAATAGGAGAGCAGGACTCTGTTATTCCAATTTCAACTGTTCATCTGTATTAAGATTTGTGCATGAAAAAATTAAATGACTGAGATTGGAATAACAGGTTTCTGATCTCCTATTTGAAGAGCAGCAGAGTCAGATCCAACTTACTCCACCTATCTAATTAGATTAATTTACTTCACCTATTTAGTTGTATGGCCCACTGTTATAGAAAGAGATACATTTCCAACATCTTACTCCACCAAGTGGATTAATTGAAGTTATGACACCAACTAACAGGGGCGAATCTAAAGGCATTCAAAAGGTAGCTAAGCCACCCTTATAATTTTAAATTTTAGTTATATATACTAAAATTTAATTAAAATTTATTTTTTTGAAATATTTTATGTAGTCCAACCTCCTCATAAATTATAACATGTTCACTTGTAGTCTAGTAGTAAGAGCTTATGTTGTGATTGTGGAGAGTTTGGATTCAATTCTCACTAGCTACAATTTGTGTATTTAAAATTTTAACCCCCTATTGAGGTTTTCTAGTTCTGCCCTGCCAACTACCAAACAAGATGTAAAATATGAGAAATAATGAGAACAGCTTGGGTCCGATGCCTATCGGACCCAAAGTGGTTCCAACGGGTTTGCTCACTGTTGGATTTGCTTTAGGATTCTCATCCATAATTTTGCGTCTGCTTTAAAATCAGTGCGCACAAATTCTAAAACAGATTCGACGATGGTCGAACCCGTTGGAACAACTTTGTGTCTGAAGACTATCGGACCCAAGCTATTTTCATAAATAACATGAAGTAAGCAATTTAATTCTTATTAATTTTACTTCACAACTAAACATGACCAATAAGAGTAAAAGACTTTCCCAATAAATTACGCACGCTAGGAGACATGAGTACGTATCCTCTGAGATATCTCAATATTTGCGTTACCTACCTATGTGTACGTATTTGTAAATAATGCTATATACTCATTAGACTGGGGGGGGGGGGGGGGGGGGGGCGATGCCCATCGGACCAGAGTCTGTTAGATGGGTGGTTTCTACCGTCCGATTCACTTCAAAATTTGTGCGCACGGATATTAAAGCAAACAACACGAATATTAAAGTGATGCGCACAGATTAAAATAGATCGGACGGTAAAAACCACCCATTGAACAGACTCTGGTCCGATGGACATCGGACACCCCCCTCTCCCATAGATAACACCAAGTAAATGATCAATAAAATAAGTTTTTCATGCACGAAATCTCAATCAGTATTATAAATAATGGTACATGCTCATTAGACAGATAAATAATGCCAAGTAAATAATAATAAACAATTAGTCACAATTAAAAAAAAGTCAGCCGATTGGTCGAAAGCTAATCGTCCGAACTTAAACAGATGTTTTTTCTCAACGAAAACCAACAGTTGGAATTGGAATAGCAGCAGGTTTATTTCCTTTGCGATCCGCGCATAATATATTTTAACAGTTGGGATTTGCCTAGAAACACAAGTATCTCAGAGGAAGCGATTTCAGAGAGGAGCCGCCCCCTGTTCCTGGCCCACAGGCCACATCTCAATATCTCATGTTTTGTTTATTTCGTTTTGGTAATACTCTCTTGTTTATTCGATCGGCTCCTAACTAAGAAATTTTACAAATTTTTCCACTCGCCGCAGCACGAAGCGCTAGCACCTAGCAGCAGTACCATGGAGGACCCGGATTCCACTTCCCCGCCTTCCTCTCCCGCCACCACGTCCGCCGCGACCTCTCCTCCCGACGGCGTCGATCTCTCCATCTCCGCCCCCGCCCCTCTGCCGCCTCCTCCCGCACCCTCCGCCGACCCGACCCTCGCCCGTCGCAAGAGGCGCAAGAAGCAGTTTCCGGGCATGATTCCTCTCGCCCGCCTTCGCATTCTTCGCAACCCCTCCTCCTCCGACAAGCACCAGCATCAACAAACCCTCCTCTACGATCCCCCTCCACCGCGCTCAGCCGCCATTCGACGCCGGGGAAGGCCTCCCTCCTCCGCCCTCCGACTCTCTCGCGACCTCGACATTGAAGCCCTCATTGCCATAGCCGCCGGCTTCCCGATCGACACTCTCACGGAAGAAGAGATCGACTGCTCTGTCATCCCCACCCTTGGCGGGACCAGTCAGCGCAACTACATTGCTGTGCGCAACCACATTATCTCGCGGTGGCGCTCCGACCCTTCTGTCTGGCTCACTGAAGCTCAAGCGCTTGAATCTATTCGGGCCGAGCACCATTGGCTTGTCTCAGCGGCATACTCCTTCCTTCTTCGCCATGGGTATATAAACTTCGGTGTTGCGCTGGCAGTCCTCTCTTCTCCACCAAGGCAGGCTCCTTCCCTTCCGGCACCGGCTGTGATCATAATCGGTGCTGGTCTTGCTGGGCTCTCAGCTGCCCGTCACCTCCTCTCTCTGGGATTTAGAGTTGCCCTTGTAGAAGGCCGCCGACGCCCCGGAGGCCGTGTGTATACTAAAAAGATGAACTCTTCATCGGCTGAGCATCCCAGTATAACAGCTGCAGTGGATCTTGGTGGAAGTGTGCTTACTGGAATCAACGGCAACCCACTGGGAGTTCTAGCTCGGCAAATGGGATTGCCTCTTCATAAGGTACGTGATGTCTGTCCCTTGTACCTGCCTGACGGCCGTCCAGTTGATTCTGATGTGGACGCCCGTATGGAGGCCACTTTTAATCAACTTTTAGACAAGGTTTGTCGGTTGAGGCAAACCGTATGTGATGAGCTTGGAGCGGCCGTTGACGCTTCCCTCGGGAAATCTCTTGAAATCTTTCGAAAGGCCCATGAGATAGCCACATCATCTGAGGAGCAAATGCTTCTTAATTGGCACCTTGCCAACCTAGAGTATGCAAATGCGGCGCTTCTTTCCGACCTTTCGATGGTTTTCTGGGACCAGGATGACCCTTATGAGATGGGTGGGGACCACTGTTTCATCCCAGGTGGTAATTCCCGGTTTGTCCATGCACTGGCTGAGAATATCCCGATCTTCTATGGCCGCACTGTTACCAGTGTACACTATGGTTGTGATGGTGTGTTGGTTTGCACAAACACTGGTCAGGCTTTTCGAGGTGACATGGCACTCTGCACTGTACCACTAGGGGTGCTGAAAACGGGTAGGATCCAATTTAAACCTGAACTACCAGTAAGAAAGCAACAGGCTATCAATAAACTGGGGTTCGGGCTTCTCAACAAGGTTGCTATGCTATTTCCATACAATTTCTGGGACGGTGGCATCGACACTTTTGGCCACTTAACCGAAAATTCAAACCAGCGCGGTGAGTTCTTTCTCTTCTACAGTTACACTTCAGTTGCTGGTGGCCCATTACTCATTGCATTGGTAGCTGGTGAGTCTGCGGTTGAGTTTGAAAAGACACCGCCTATGGAATCTGTGAAGAAGGTTCTAGAAGTACTGAGAAAAATCTTCACTCCAAAAGGAGTTCAAGTGCCAGAACCGCTTGAGGCTATTTGCACACGATGGGGCACGGATAGATTCACTCATGGGTCCTACTCATACGTCTCCGTTGGGGCATCAGGTGATGACTATGATATTCTTGCTGAAAGTGTGGGGGACGGTAGGCTTTTCTTTGCTGGTGAGGCTACAAACCGGCGGTACCCGGCAACGATGCATGGGGCCATACTTAGTGGTTTTAGAGAGGCTGCTAACATAGAAAAGGCAGCATGTAATAGGGCACAAAAGCCGCCAGAGAATGGAAATGATGTTCAAATGTTTGATAAAAGTGAGTTCGACTTGGATGACTTATTCCGGGTTGCGGATACTTCATTTGGAGGCTTTTCTGTGATTTATGACCCGGCTTCACCAAATGAGAGTTCAAACTCTTTGGTTCAGGTCCAGATTGGGAAAAGGGAGCCTGATGCCAAGCCTGGTTTCCTTTATGGGTTGGTTTCGAGAAAGAATGTGATGGAATTGGCGATGATTGATGGTGATGATCAGAGGTTGCATGCATTGGACCAAGATTTTGGTACGAAATTGGTTGATAGGAGCGGTCTAGGTACTGATGGGGAGGATCTTATTGCACGAATAAAAGAAGCTAGGAGGGATAATAATAGGAATAAAGAGGCTACAAATGGAATCTGATATGCATAGTAAGCTGAAACTTTGAATTTTTTAATCTTCGTAGGTTTATTAGCTTGAGCAAATGTCTCAGGCTTTTGAAGGGAGATTGTTGTACTAACAATTGGAATGTAACATGTGAAACCTTACATTGAATTACTAGGAATTATTGAGATTTAAATAGAATTACTTCTGGTTGTTGATTACCCTGAGTGTTTTTTTTTTCTTTTTTCTTTATTATTTCTTTTTTCTTTTGCTTTTTTTTTTTTTTTTTTTTTATAAAAGCAGATTAATCTGGCTGCATCTTTTGATTCATTCCACATAAACACATTTACAACAGCAATTCTTCTATATCTAAATCTGGTACCATTATTACAAGGACTCTTAGTTCAAGCAGTACAGCAGCACAAGCTGAATCCAAAAAATTTTAAATGCCCTTTTCGTTTCTGGTCTCTTGTTTGCTATAGCCTGTTATCATTGGTACTAGTGGAATCAGATAGCCTACATCCTTAGCTATCCGATTAACAGGAACCATCATTTCAATAAATATTTCATCCAAGCCAGCTGACAACCACTTTTGCAACAAGGCCCTTGTAGTTGGATTAATTGTATATGCTGAACAGAAAAAATAAATATCACCAAATTTCTTTTAGATTTAGGTTTATGTTAACAAAAAACATCATCTCTCAACTTTCAAATACACCAACGAGCTGCATTGATGACCAGCAAAAAATGCATTCCTATCAGGTTTTGGGATGTTCTAAGCATAATCCAATTGAAAGGGGCTTAGGCCTCTTGACATTCTTCTATTTAATGTACTTGCTTGGTTGAGGGGCTTAAGCCTCCTTAAGGGCCCTTAACCTCAAGCGTCCTTAACTGGTCTCCTTAACATATTTTCTCAAGTCAGCTTTCTCCCTTCCTTAAGAATTGACCCTCCTTTATGTCTCCTTAGAGGCCAAATTTGCATATTATGGACAAGATTACCCTCCGGAACTGAGCTCCTTGAGGACTCTTCCCATTCTTTTTCAATATTTTATTGTCTTCTTCTCTCCTGAGAGACCGGTTCCCTAGGTGTGGGAAAGAAAATAGATTACTATCTCTGGTGCAAATTGGTGGCTCTCTAGCAACCAAAACTCCAATCTGATAGCTCTACGACGTTCACACCGAGACTCTCTCTTCATTGACACCCACTTTGGCCGGTATTTATCCCCTCCCTTTTTACTGGTAAGCAATGCCTTCTCTTTTGTTTCTTATCAGCTGTGTGATTTCTTATCGACTGTATACCATATTGTTTCTTGTACCCAGAGTCGGCGAGTTCAGCAGAATATGAGTTCAGATCAGATAAGGTATAAATTTGCACGGATCTTAAAGTAGACCTTCTCATATTTTAAATAGCTATGTAGATTCTGAAAGTTTTTACGGCTCAACTGAGATTATTTATCCTCCCCTGTGGTACTGCAGGGATGCGGACTCCTCAGAAGATGATCCTAATTGATGAGTAGGTCCTGTGCAATCTTCTGACTGTTGGAAGTGCGTATCACAGGTCAAATGGTGACAGTAGCGGTTTTGAAGGATCGGTTAGTGTGGATTGTATGAGTAGGTCCTGTGCAATCTTCTGACTGTTGCAAGAGCGTATCACAGGCTAAATGGTGACAGTAGCGGATATGTATGATCACAATGTAAAACAGTGGAATGAACATATGATAGTACCTTTGCTTGGATATGATGCCTTTGAAAAAAATCCGAGAAGAGGTACGACATCCAGTACAGGAACCGGTTTTCAAGGATCGGTTAGTGTGGATTGCACCTACACTGTCAGAGAAGGGTATGCTGCTCTGGCATTAACTAAACAGATACGATCGGTATATGGTGAATACCAAGCTAAGGCACTGAAGGAGATTTGAAAATGGAAGGATGTGGTACCGAGAGTAAGACTATTTTTATGGAGGGCTTTGCACAATGGACTGACAACGTCCAATGAGATGGCACGAAGAATCAGAACCTCATCACCAAAGTGTACCCGTTGTAATGTCGAAAACAAGTTCACTATGCATTTGCTGTTCTTCTGTCCTGTTTCAAGAGTAACATAGTATGCTTCCCCTTTGGCTTTAAGAGTAGGTGACCTGCCACTGGAATTCGCTGAGGCACTACTTATGATCATAGAAAACCTGTAGGCAAGCCAAATCACAACCTTCTGTAATACAATGTGGTCACTGTGGAAAGCGAGAAACGAAGAAATATTTGCCTCCAAGAAAGGAGATCCTCATGTCATAATTGCCAAGATCAAACTGATGGAGATAGATAAAACAACCCCCTCTAAACCGACACAAGAACACAACCGGGATCCGATAAAAATCACAAGTGGAGCTAGAGTGATAGTGGTAGATGGCTCGTGGGATGTGAGGAATAGGGCTGGGATTGCTATGGGAGTTTACGAAAGGTGATCTCGTGTACCTGAGTTATGACAGAGTCGAGGCCCAGGATCCTTTTCATACGGAGGCGCAGGCACTGGTACAAGCCTTGCGGTACGCAGCAGCTGAAGGGAATGAGGGACTGTTTATGTGTTTTTCAGACAGCAGTATTCTGGTAAATGTGATACAGAAAGATAGCATAGAAGGATTGCCATCCTGGAAAGCAGCAGAAATAGTACAGGAATGCATCAATTTACAAAAAATCAAACCCAACAAAATTGGAGGTAAAGCATGTTACCAGAGCAGCAGTTCAAAAACCACACGTGATGGCTAACTGGGCAAGGAAATCCGGGCAGTCAGAAAAGGAGACACCGATACAATGCCGCATTGTGCACTTGGAAATAGAGCACAGCATCAACAAGAAGTACTTTTGAGTTTTAATTAAGCTGTCATTTAAATTATAAGCTGTAATTTTCATTTTACTGGTATAGATGTAGTTTTTACCCTTTTAATAGTAGACATAACTGTAGGGTGTCTTTACTTGCTTTTCATTCCAATGTAATGTTTACTTCATTAATGCAATGCCCAAGGGCTTTTCCTCGAAAAAAAAGACTGCTGGAATGCTTGTTGTGTTCACTTTTATGGAAAGGGAAATAAATCTGCTGTTATTCTTGAGGAATAACAGAAACCTGCAATTCCAATCACATCTGTTGATATTGATTGAGATTCGCACATGAAAAAACTTTTTAATTGAGATTCGTGCTTAAAAAGATGTGAACGGATGTGGTTGGACTCGCAGGATCCTGTTATTCCTCAAGAATAACAGCAGATTTGGGTTTTTATGGAAGATATTGTTTTGGTGTTATAATGGCCGGTATTCAATGTTTTAATTAGGTTATGATGGATATGTACCACTGCCATCTTGACGGGCTACATCTGGACCCTGGAATCTTATTTTTATCTCTAAAAAAACAAAAAATCTTGACCTTTGAAAAATATATGGCCAATAAAACCAAGTCCTCAATAATACAAAATTAAATACAAGTTTGTCCTGTACTAACAACCTTTTTCCAAAAGGATTTCAAATATTCCAAATTCCAGCTGTGATATTTTGTTCACAGGTACAACAGGGACTACATTTAATTTATAGTGAGAGAAATTATTTATTTTGCATGTACAGTTTTTAAATCTTTAATGATCATATTTTTTATTTTTATTTTTATAATTTCATGTCTATTTTCTTAAATACATAATTTTTGTCTAAATCCATGCATTAAGACAATCGTAAAAAAAACTATTTTTTTTCTTCTAAATACATGATGATGGCATGATGCTGATGCATACTACATGTAGGAACATGAATGCATGTATATATTTAGAATGAATTGTGAATGCAGCTGTCTGAAAGTACGAATTCGGTATGAATTGCAAATGCAGACTCCAGACTCCAGTGTGTCGGTTACGCAAAATAATACCGGCCCTTGTGCTATCCCCGAGAATAAGCACCGGACATGTCGTCGGTTATGCAAAACATGAGATATCTGAGAGGATACGCACTCGTCACCTAGGGCCTAGGCCTAGGGGATAAGAATTCCCCGATTTTTTTTATTAATAGGAAAATAATATATTAATTATCGGAATTAAGGAAGCATTCCTGTTTTTTTGTAAAAAGTAGGAAAATTGTTGTTTTGGACAATGGCCAGAGGCCGTTTTTTTGGCCAACGGCCTGATTAGTGTTACGCAATTATCAGCGCTAAAACATTTAATACCGTCCGTGATCTTCGGAAACGGCCAGAATAAAAAAATAAAAATAAAGCTGTCCGTTGTACAGAACAACAGCCAGAGTGGGCCGTGATTTAGCACAACGGACTTACGATAATTAATATATTATTAATAAAAAATTCGGGCCAACGCATGGGGCCCATATTATTCAAGCTTTGAGATTCGCGTAGAACATATTTCGGCGGTTGGAATTTTCCAAAAAGACGTGCATAATATGAGATATCAGAGAGGATGCGTTTCTTGGGCTCTGTGTTGGCGATTTCTAAACTTTGAATATAAAAAAGGTTATATGAAATCGTTTTGAGCCTACTAGAAATCGCTAACCTTTCAATCAAAAAAAAGAAGAAAAGAAATCGCTAACCTTTTCAAAGCCCCATGCGTTACACGTGGACGTCGACACGTGTCGGGCAATATCTTCTGGAAATCGCATTCTCTGAGATATCTCGTATTTTGCACGTCTTTTTGGAAAATTCCAACCGTCGAAATATGTTCTACGCGAATCTCAAAGCTTGAATAATATGGGCCCCATGCGTTGGCCCGAATTTTTTTATTAATAATATATTAATTATCGTAAGTCCGTTGTGCTAAATCACGGCCCGCTCTGGCTGTTGTTCTGGACAACAGACAGCTTCATTTTTATTTTTTTATTCTGGCAGTTTCCGAAGATCACGGACGGTATTAAACGTTTCAGCGCTGATAATTGCGTAACACTAATCAGGTCGTTGGCCGAAAAAACGGCCTTTGACCGTTGTCCAAAACAACGATTTTCCTACTTTTCACAAAAAAGAGGAATGCTTCCTTAATCCCGATAATTAATATATTATTTTCCTATTAATAAAAAAATCGGAAGAATTCCCCCACCGCAACATGTAATACTATTTCTTCTCTGGAAAGGCCAGTGTGTTTAAATTCCCCTCGCTGACTTTATGCGTCTTGGGCCCCTCTGGTCCTAACCCGATTCACCGAGTTTCTGTCAAGTATGGGATTAGATATGTATTGTTATTTTTAACTTGGTACAAGCATATTTCTGAAATTTTTGGAGTTTTAAAACTGACTTGACAGTTTTTAAACCAGTTTTAGGAATGTAGATGGATTTCATATTTAGTAATTTTGTTCAATAATTTATAAATATAAAACCGTTTCAAAAATCTGACGTGGCAAAATAATCGATCCGTATTCGCTCAATTTTTAATACTGTTTTAATTAAATGCTAATGTGACAATTAAGAAACTCTAATTTTAATTTAAAAATTGTAGAGATTTATAAATGTAGAGAATCTAAATTGATAGAAAAATGTTTCACTAATAAGCTAATTGGTAATATTAATGCGTCTGATAGTGATAGAAAAATGCTTGCTTGATATATATAGCTGCACACAAAAATCTTTACAAATTTTGTATATTTAATGTGGATATGCTATTATGAGCAAACTGAAAATTGCTAAATTGAGGATAATTACTGATAGAGCCATGATTACTCAGCTTTTAATTTCTACTTGGACTTAAATAAAAACCGGAACTTAGATTTTGTTTTGAGAGGTCGGCCTAAAATATAAAAGAAAAGTCCTACAAAACATTAAAGCCGAAGCTCATATTTGAGCTCGGCGTGCTGACGGTTATGCCAACATAAAGGCATGCATTGCCGTGTGCGGGATGACCTCTCCCACGATCTTTATAGTTATACACACGATTCCCATAATTATACCTACGATCTCATAACCGCTCCCACGTTCTCTGATAGATCCGCGGAGGAACGGTTAGAGATATGGATACAAAAAACATCAGATTTCCTAAGGAGGGGATTAGATTTTTTATCAATTAGCTAATGCTAAGAGAGATATCGATAGAGAAGAGTTCGAATACCTCACATCCTCTTCCTACTTTCTTGGTTTGGTAAGTTTACATCTCACCGTAAGTCGGTCCTTTCACCATCTCGACTTATCGACCGAGATAAGGAGATATTCAGTCTTCAACACCCTCTTGACTTATCGATCGAGATAAGGAGAGATTCAGTCCAACCAGTTCACTTCTGATATACGGACTATCCACTCCAGATAGCACGTATCAATTACCGAGTATTAACTTGATTAAATTATAATGTTTCACTAATAAGCTAGCATTCAAATAATTTGATATTTGATATTGCCAAATTGGTCAACAACTTAGCATTTGTGGATGAAAGAAAATAAAGCGCAGATAATAATAATAATAATAATAATAATAATAATAATTAATAAGTGTGAAAATTGGGATGAATATTTTGGTCGATAAAAAATATTATCTTGACTTGAATAGAGAAGAAAAAAAAGATTAGTAAATGTGGAATGAGAAAAAATAGTGATTTTTAGATTAGTGTGAATATGGTGCTATTTAGATTAATAAAAATATTATTTAGAATGTATAAAATAGTTCTTCTAAGATGTATCCAAGTCAAGAGAGATTTTGTGTTCATCTTGAAGCAGAGGGTAGCCTATATTTTGCAATTGTTTGCTATGAAAATCCTGGCAATGTGTCCTGGTTCACCAAGGATATGTAACTCTGCCTCCGGGCTTTTGAAATGCAAAAAGAAAAAAGTATGGTTTGGAAAAAAAAAAATTAATTTGATAGTGACTATTAAGATTGTATTTAAAAAAAAAATAATACTTACTATTTTTTAGTCCACAAAATTTGACAACAAAAGATAAATTCTCTCATCGAAAATATTGTCTGCGAAGACCAAATTTATTTAATAAATGCATATTTTTATAAGTGTTAATTTTATATCTTGTTTTATGTGTAAGTTATATGTAAAGAATGAAATAATCAATTATTAATAGTGTCAGTGATTGGTGTCGTTATTAAGAATTATATATGCATCATGTATGTATAAAAATAAATTAATCAAGTGTTGATAATGTATAGTAAATGATTGATAATATCAGGGAGTACTGGACTAGTGTTTAGGAGTGACGTAATAATACATTATTGTATTGATGAACGAATTTAAGACCAAACAAGTATGATTGATAGCGGTCCAAATCTTGGGTAAAATGCCACTTCCTTTTCCTGTCTCTGTCCAGGGAATTTAATTCTAAATATTTTTTTCTCTGGTTTGGTCGGTTCGCATTCCCAACTCTGTTAACTCAGATCGGTAGATGCGCAATATTTCTCCTCTCGAACCGGGTTGCGTCCGATTGACATTGGACCAAATTCGGTCCGATCTCCAATCAGAACTGTAAATTTGCGTTAAAATACGTGTTCAGAGAGCTCCAGTATCGTGCGGATTAAATTAGCGAAAATCTTGATGCAAACGAACGGTTTCTACAGGCCATCTGACCGAATTTGGTCCGAGACCCTCGGAACGCCCTTGCTCTCCACTCCCCATTTAAATTTACACTGCATCTTTATGCTGTTTCTCTGATGTGCATCTTTATGCTGGGCGATGTTAAAGAGAGGTGTTCTTGTGGAGTTCTTACTCTGAGAATTTCTTCCTACCAGAGAAATTGGTCTTTCAGATGGTGTTGCTCGTGAGAACAATCATTTGACCTTCAATAATTTTAGAAAATTTTCAGGTACTTGTAGAAAATAAACCTCATTCCTTTGCTTTCTCTGCCTCCTTTTTCTTCTCCTTTTAAATTCAAATGATGCATTTGCATGTCAATTGTCAGATGTGCATGTTTGCTTAGTTATAGTGTATGTAATGTACCCAATTTGGATTTCAAAAGCGAATAGTTTTGAGGTTTTACCAGACATGGACAAGGAGAAACCATTTAATGCACCGCTTCTCAGTCAATTCTTTTTTTTATACTCCTCAATTAATGCTCAATTTATTATCTTCAATTCTCATATATTTTCAGAAAGAAAAGAATAAAATTAAAATAAAAAAGAAATGTCAAGACCGCTCTATAGGGGCTTCTCTGGTGGTTCCAGCTTCACCAATGGTGCACATAACATGTTCGATCGGTGTCAAGGAGATATCGGGCATGAACTCTCAAACCCGATTGGCATTACCCGGACCCGGAAAGGCCTCGCCGTTCTTTTTTTTAAATTCAGTCTAGTTCTCACCTTACTGACACTCATGGGTTCACTCTATTGGTCAATCTCAATCTCTCTCTCCAAAACAGCCTCACAAAATCGCATTTTGCAAATACGCCACCGTCGTCTCCAAGAACAACTAATAGATGATCTGCTAGACATTGGCCAAATCACTGTTCATAATGGAAAATCGGGTGCGTCGGAATTTTGTTTGCAAGACTATGAAAATTATGTGCCATGCTACTACAATGTAACTGAGATTTTGGAAGCAGAGGAATTGGGGTTAACACTTGAATTTGAGAGAAATTGCGGCAAAGCAAAGAAAATTGATTGCCTAATTTTGTCACCGAGGAACTACCGAATTCCAGTAAGGTGGCCAAGAGGGAGAGATGTTATATGGAAAGAGAATGTTAAAATAACTGGACAAGATTTCTCATCTGGTAGCTTAACCAAAAGGTAGATGATTTACAAAATCTACTTTGGATTATGTTTTAATCTAATTTTGAGAATTTAATGCCAACTTTTTTGGTATTTTGGAAGGATGATGGTAGAAGAAGAACAAATTTCTTTCAAATCCGACTCGTTGATGGTTGATGGAATAGAAGATTATTCGCACCAAATAGCAGAAATGATTTGTTTAAGAAATGAGTCTAATTTCAATGAAGCTGGGGTACTCACCCTTTCTATTTTTTTAGAGCAAATTACATAAAAGTATTATCTGCTTCTTATTTTGGTTCCTGAAATTCTCAAATTTTATATTTTGTTCTTAAAACTTGCAATCTATAACATTTTAGCCATTATCATTATCTCCTAAATAAAAGCTGGATTGGAAACTTTAGTCAGCTAAGATCTATATATAAAGAGAAATGCTTTTGACTTGTATTCCCCATGAAACCCAACAAATTTAAATATTTCACCCTAATTCTGACCATGATTTTCATTCTTTTTTTTGGGTCTGAAATTGGGTAATTAGGTTCAAAGCAAAGCAAATTGAAGTGTTTCTGAACCAAAACATAATTTGTAATATGGAAAACTGAATTTGAAGATCTTTTGAGATATTTGGTGATGTTTTCTTATCCAAACTAATATTTTCAGTATTTGAGGCCATATCTTGACTACTACCAGTGAAATGTAAACCTGTACCGCTTGCAATATGGCTGTATTACAATAATTACTTTGTATTTTTATACATAAATCCATATAGAAAATATATGTTGTGTCAGATCAGGACAGTCTTAGACATTGGCTGTGGATATGGCAGCTTTGGGGCCCACCTTTTCTCCAAAGAAGTTATTACTATGTGTATTGCCAATTACGAGGCGTCAGGTAGCCAGGTTCAGTTAACTCTTGAGAGAGGCATCCCTGCCATGATCGGTTCCTTTGCAAAAATGCAACTACCTATCCCCTTCCTTTCTTTTGACATGGTGCATTGTGCCTTCTGTGGCATCAACTGGGCCAAAGATGGTATGATTCTGTTTTGAGATTTGGTTTAGTAATTTCAGTTCACATGTTTGTTCTTTCGGAAAGTTTCTTTTTGTAATGATATGCTTTCTGAGGTTAAAACTGTAAAAATTAGCTTGGATGCTTTAGATTGTAATTCTGTTGGCTGGTACCTCTGGTACTGGTTTGTAAGACTTCATAGTTTCTAATGGAAACTGGTCAGGATTTTACCTCACTTTAATCAAGAAAGAAAAAATGTTTGTTCTTGATTTGCATAATGAGAAAAAATTAAAAAAGGAATACAAATCTTTTAGGGTTCAAATTGCTTATATGTTTTGTGACCTGTTTTTAGATGGACTTCTTCTCTTGGTTGAAGTCGACCGGCTTCTTAGACCCGGTGGCTATTTTGTCTACACATCCCCCATTAATACACATAAATCTCTCCGAGATAAAGAAAATATGAAGAAATGGGAACTGATTCGTGGATTTACCGAAAAGCTTTGCTGGGAGATGCTTTCACAGCAGGACGAAACAGTTGTCTGGAAAAAACCAGTCGAAAAGAAATGTTACCATTCTAGGTACACAACAAAAATAAACTTTTTTTAATTCTCTATGAAAATTTGAAGGTGTTTTTATTTAAAAATAAGGTGGTATGGTGTACCAAAGCTTTTTATACCAACAATTTGCTTTTTTCACCTTCCTCATTTAGCATGTCTTTATTCACATACAAACAGTAAAGCATTATATGCAGCACTACCCTCTCTGTAAACCATAATGCAAATACAATTTTACCAACCAACCCCTGTAAAATTCCAATTTTATGTTATCTTCACCCTGTCCTGATTCCCATGAAAAGAACAAGACCCCTTATCTCAGTTCTTCTGATGTACTTACTATTCTGGTACTTGTACTAACATAATCAGATTTGAAACCAGTGCATCTGCAGCATCATACTGAATATTCCAAATCCTAATCTGGGTATCCCTCCTCAAAATATTTGATAAACAAAATGTATAAGCTGAAAATGGTAAGATGGTTTATAATTGTTTGAGGGATCCAATCCAACCCCTAATAAATCCTATGAAATGTTTCTAGAAAATTTTGAAATAAAAGAAGCTGAGATATTGTAATTCAAGAAAAATCAAATTGAAAAATGCTATTACCAATTTCATGTACAATTTGTCCCATACCATTAATTCCTGTTGAATCCTATGAAATGTTTCTAGAAACTTTTCAAATCAAAGAAACTGAGATATTATAATTCAAGAAAAATCAAATTGAAAAATGCTATGCCACTTTCAAGTATGAAGCAAACAACCTGACCTATATATTACTTGTTGTGCAAGCAAGACATAAATCAGAATACCGCTTTTATTGTAGGAAGGACGGTCTGGATGTGTGCGGCAAAAGCCATGATATGGAGTCCCCATACTATCGACTTCTCAATCCATGCATAGCAGGCACGAGAAGCCAGCGTTGGGTCCCACTTGAAAGCCGCAGATCTTGGCCTCCTTTAGCTCGACTTAATGCTGCAGAGCTAGAGATGCATGGTAAAGTAAATATAGTATGCTTTCTTATTGATCCAATGTTTTCTCACTTTCACATGCAATGTGGAAATAAAACTATTTGCTTGACTATACTTGAAAAAAAATACACATCATTTGAATTGGATGCAGAAACTACTAATTCCAACATATTTGCAATTAGCATTGAATACTTTCTTTAGTTTTGGATTTTTCATTAAATATCCAATTATTTTGGATATTTCATTGAATGTTAGCATAGTTGTTCCTATCTCTAATAATTTTTATATTAACGCCTAAAAGAAAACTAAAAGAGCCCAATACAAATTTGGGTGTTGGGCATCAATTTTACATAAACTAACTATGGCAAAAGATCATGGCCAAGTTACGCAAGCTTCACTTAACTTTGATTGCCATCCACTTGCATAACATGTGAGGTCTTATTTGCAATATGCAAAGTATTTGGTGTATTTTTTAATGATCTTTTAGAAATAATATATTTTCTTGCAATTAGGTGTTCACACAGATGATTTTTCTGAAGATGCCGACAGTTGGCACTTGGCGGTACAAAACTACTGGTCACTTCTCTCTCCTCTTATATTTTCAGACCACCCAAAGAGACCTGGTGACGACGATCCGCATCCGCCTTATAACATGCTAAGGAATGTTCTAGATATGAATGCCAAATTTGGTGGGTTTAACAATGCTTTGTTAGAAACCGGAAAATCTGTGTGGGTGATGAATGTTGTGCCCACAATCGAGGATAATTATCTGCCTCTAATCTTTGATCGTGGATTCATCGGTGTGCTACATAACTGGTAAGTACATGTCTTAGGATATTTGATGTTCTAATTTGGTATAAAAAATACTGCGGTACTGTTTATACTCTCAACAGCCCCATCAAATTGAGGAAATTGTAAATTAGTCCAACAGAAGTTAAAATGATGGGAGATGACTGTTTCACCAGGAAATATCAAGTTAAATGGGAACTTGAAACTTCAAGCATTCGAACACATGAGATATATATAATTTCCTATCTTCCAAAATTTTGAATGTATGTATATTGTATTTTATTTTGTTTTACTAATCTTCAATTTAATAACCTTAGGTGCGAAGCATTTCCAACTTACCCAAGAACGTACGATATGGTACATGCCTCAGGGTTGCTATCCATCAAGCACAGATGCTCAACCCTCGATATTTTCCTTGAAGTTGATCGAATTCTTAGACCTGAGGTAATTATTACTTCAAAAGAATTGTTTACAAAATTAAAAATAAAAATCGGAGTAAAGTTGTTCTCTACATTTTATACATGTAGGGGTGGATAATATTACATGATAAAGCCCCATTAATTGAAGCCGTTAGATCAATCACGGCACAGCTCAAATGGGATGCACGACTGATGGATGTGGATTTGAACAGCGATGAGAAGCTTCTAATTTGCCAAAAACCCTCTTTCAGAAAACCTCAATTGTGGTAACTTATTTAAAATTTGCGACCTGATCTGCTAATTGGAAATTTAATTATGTCATATTGTTATGCACTGGTCATGGAAGCATCTTACTGAGGTGGTTTTCTAATTATGAAATTACCCCAATATTTAACCTTCATAAAACGAAATTACCCCAATATATGGAATTTTAAAACTACTTAAAGAGGATATTTTGATTAATTTTGTTCCTGTATTCCTGTGAATCTGCAATTCTTAAATGGAGATGTAATTAGGTACACTCGAAATCAAAATATAATATGATCCTTTGTAAGGATATGTAATATGTAAAAGAGATGATATGTATATAGGCATGGATGCCTTATTAATTCTTTTCTTTGTTCCTTATTAATTATATGCAATCCTGGTGATCAGACCTTCTCTTTTTCTTAAAAAAAAAAAAGTTAAAACAAATACATAATATTGCAAAATTAATATCAAGTTTAATTATTTTTTATCTGCACTAATTAATTATCACCCAACTTTTTTACCTTCTGGATCTATTTATATTTATAGTGCTTGTGGTAATTTTTTTAAGTATGGTAGTTGATACGATTCAACTAATTTAGCAATCGCACATTAGAAGGAAGAATAAATGTCACTCTCACGTCTAAACAATTTATTTGCTTTAATATATTCCCTTTAATCATTAAGTGTTTCCGTCAGTATGCACTTTCATTAAAATCTTAAATTTATTGTTTCATCAGACGAAAGAAAAATTGAATTGATACCTCTTTAGTGGGATCCGTATCCTCTCTATTACTACGGAGGATGCGCATCACTTTACGGTTTGAGATTAAATCTCAGCCGGTTTGAGATTCGGATGACTGTAGGGGGCAGTATTATTTGACTTTGAGATTCGTGCCAGGTTAAATGAACGGTCCGGATCTATTCAAAAGGGAATCATTCTAAAAGATTCCCTTTTGCGGTACTACACCGGATACGAATTCTCTTTAGTGGCGGTCCCTTCTTGTATAAGTTAAAAAAAAACATGAAATGCGTTTTCAGAGTCCAGACAGAGTCTAGGGATGAAAACAGAGCGAATAGTGGTAAAACTATATCTATATATATATATATATTTTTTTTTTAATATGCATACGGATCGGATATCAGTTGGATATAAATACGGATCGGATTAGATATTTATTAAAATAATATAAAAAATATTAAAGTTCACAATATTTATCTAATTATAAAGGCGAATAGCATAATTTTTCATAATATATATTAAAATATATGATATATATCTATTGTTTAGATACAGATAATTGAAATGTAAAATTATTTAAGTATCCATATCCACATGGATATTCAGATATCATATATCCCCATCAAATTTTTCGAATACAGATCGAATACAAATCGGATATTATCCATACTGTTTTAACCCCTAAGACAGGTCATACCAAAAATAAATGACAGGAATAAACCAACATAAGATATGCAAATTACTAATATTTAACTCGAAAAACTTTAATGATGGATATATTACAAAATAAAGAGGGTTTAAATATTTCCATTTTAATGGGTTTCATTATTTCTTTACTTTTATAACTTTAATATTTAAAAAAATAAAAATTAAATGTCAAAATAAAATCATTGGATATGATTTATATCATTTTTATATGTACATTTTAAAGCTAATGACATGTTAACTTTATTTTGATTGTTATGTTTGGAAAAATAAAACAATGTGGGAAATCTTTAGACGTTGATTTTTTCAACTTATTGATTCATATATAAATAAAAAAAATTAGATGAACGTAGAGAAATATATATCACATTTAATGACTTTATTTTGACATAAATTTTAGAATTTTTGTTAATTATAATTTTGTAGATAAAAACATGATGAAAACGAACAAAATAAAGCATTTGAATTATCTAACAGAATTTAGATTATTGCAACGCCAGGGTCCCATTTTGTTCTTATTCATAGTTAAACTAGGATCAACATTACTATGATATATAGTGACAAATTAAAAGTTCAAGTTCGGTTCGGCGGAGTCAAAAATTCGTGATTCGGTTATAATTCGGTACAACAAGGAAGCAAAAACAAAATTTGAAAAAAAAACCCTAAAAAAACATTTGGCTTTTTTTCACTTTTTTATCGTGAATAATTCGTAATTCGTGATTCGTGTTTTATTCGCGAATTATTCGATCAACGTTATATACGTTGTTTGGTGCAACAACCCCAGAAAAAAAAATTCTGCATTATATGCGTATCATTCGCGTATTATACCCGAACATTGTGCTATATATATGCAAATAAACCCAGTTCTAGAGAAGGAAATTTGTCACGGTGTGACGAGTCACGTCACGTGCACGTCACGTGTGTCGATTACGTGACGTGACTCGCGTGTCGCGTGATATGATTATTCGCGTGACGTGACTGCATTCTATGAAAATTATATGTCACGTTACGTGAACCAATCACGTCACGTGATCACGTTACGTCACGTCACGGTATAAAATACATTACGTGGTCACGTATAGTTACGTGAACACGCATGGTCACGGATTGCTTGGCTGGCTTGCATTAAATTCTGGTTCCAGTCAGGAAGCTGAGGTGGTTAGCCAACCTAACGAAGAACAAGAACAATACGGATACAATCCGTATATGCACAATTACGAAGATTATGGGTACAATATGTACAATTAGGGTTGGGATTATTAATTTAGCTTAATGAATATTTATAATTTGAATTTTTAACAACATTATTTACTCGTTTCATATTTTTTTTTAATTTTTATTTATTTTTAACAATATAAATTAAAATATAAAAAAAAGTTTGATGTGACTAATTCACGTTATGTCACGTCACGTGTGATCTACGTGTGACTTGACCATTCGCGTGACGTGATCGTCTGCTGTTATTTTGGTCACGTCACGTGACCAAATCACGCCACGTGACCAAATCACGGCGTGATTGTCACATCACGTCACATCACGGCGTGTCACATTTTTTCTTCTCTACCCAGTTCCAAGTTGGTCTTAAAATGATGAATTGGTGACGCGGATCTTCTACACTGAAGGGCACAAGACAACTGTACAAACGTATTAATTAAATGCCCCATTATTGCGTAACTGAACACTCGGGCCCACCTCTATTGGCGTCGAACCATACCAGTAACGTATTTATTATTTTCTCCATCCTGCTACTGCAGCTCTACAGCGACACTCCTTGTACCTCTTTTTTTTTTTTAATTGTGTATTGGAATCTTATGTAATATTCCTTTTCCTACGGGCTTTTTTAACTCCTTGTGCGGTTGACGGTTGAGCCCTTTTTTTTTAGCATAAATAATTTTAATCCTCAATCACTACTCCATCTATATGCTATTTGTTTGAGAATTGTTAAACAAAAAAAAAAAACAAGACAACCACTGGAAAATTCAGTTGTTGGAGCACTTTAAAAAAATTATTAGGGCATAATTGGAATTTATTTAGTTTCTTGAGGATATGTATAAAAATAAAAAATTGGTTTGACGCACTTATGTATTATACGTTCTCCGTAATTAGATTAAAACTTCAAGTTTTACGTTAGAAAATCGACCAAACTAATTCAAATAATAATAAAATTGTCGTGTTTGACTGACTAATTAAAATAATATTTATTTAATTGGAGTTTATGTTTGAAGATCTGGTTTTTTCGGATTTAACGGATTTCATTTAAAATAACTTGTTTAAAAAAACATAAGTTATAATTCACTACCAAGTTTTCAAAAGAAAATAATAATAACTTATAATTTTTAAGTTTCAAGTTAAAATATGATATATCCTAACTAATAACATTAACTTAGAGAAAGTTTTACTTAAAAATAAAATTAACAATATCCACATTATTTTGTAATGAAACTAATATCATGAATTATGTTACGGTGTTTTATGAAGTAGATAGACTCCACTATTTTAACTACAAATTTTAATTTCCGAAGTTTGACGGTCGATTTGAGTCGCTCAATGCAAGCTGCGTATATAAATCTTGTAGGATATCAACTTTTATTATTATTAAATTTTCTTACTTTTTTTTAAAGATTTTTACAAGATTACTCTAAATTATAAAATTAAAAATATTTGCATATCAAATATGGTCATTTTCAAAAGTAAAAGAGTTCTAAAAATAATAAAAATTGTACTTCCTACAAAATGTTGATATCTAGGCCGTATTGAGTGACACATATTCCCCATTTGAACTTGTGTTTTTTGATATCCAACGATTTAAAGCTGTCACTAGTTTAAAAAAAAATTTGTTTGATTATTCATCACATAAAATTGTCTTTGCAACAACCAAAGGCTGCAAATTGAATTTCTTATTTTGAGTCTTATAATTTTGCCGCTTCGTTTTTTTTTTTCAATGCTTAGGTAATTTTGAAAGTCGCTAGGGTTCCTCTCTCTGGCCTCCCCTCTCTGCTCTCTCCTTTTTTCCTCCTCAGCCCATCTTACCTCATTCCGTCATGCTTCGTTCAAGTAAGTGCTTTTATCTAGTACATATGGCCACTGTTTTTCACTCCGCTTCGTCTCTTCGGATTTAGATTGGAGTGTAGTTTATTCGCTCCATCTCTCCTATACTCTCTTATCTTTATCTATGAATAAAGTACTTATTTATGATTTATTAGTGGTGATGTTATCTTTTTCTCATTCTCTTTCATTTTTCTTCTTTTTCTTCTTGACATTTCTTTCTCTTCTTTGATGTATATCTACCGGAATAAACCGGACACAAATCTAATTTGAGTACGAAGACTCTCCTGGCTCATCTTGCTTCCAACAACACTAAACCATGAAAGTTCACTATTTACCAATCTCACTGACTTGAAGACTCATATCTTGTAATTACAGTTCTACTTCTTTTTTTCTTGTTTAGCTTTGTACAAGGGGGTTTAGTTGTAATGTTTTAAGTATTGGTATTAACTGTTATATGTACTCTTATGTACTGGTATCTGAATTGATACGAACTAATATGTGTAATTGGTTTGTTCTGAGTAATGGAAATACCTACGAATTGTTAATAAAAAGAAAAATAAAAGGGAACCAATTTTGTGTGCCTATGTTCAGTTTTACTCCCATGTTCTTGGTCAAATTTTTTTGCAGAAATTTATTTCATCGGTATGTTTGCCATATTTATCTCATCGGTATGATCGGAGATGAAGAGTCACGATGACCGATGATACCTCCATTGATCTCGAAAAGGGGACCATTTAATAACTCTCTCTCTAATGTTAATTGACAATTTTTTTATGAGGGTTGAAATGCCTCATGTTTATTATGCTTCATCATGCCTTGTATTTTATATCACAGTTTTTTTCAAGTTAAAACTATTGATCAAATGATATCCATATTAAAATACGCTTGTAGATCAAATTTTATATTTTTTGAAATTTTATTACTATTTTTAAGATAGATACAAGATCACTGTTTCTTGACCATCCAAAAGCAATAATTTTGTACCTTTCTATAAATATAGTAAATAATTTAAAAAATATATATATAATTTGATTTACAAGCATATTTTAGTATTGATATCATGTTGAGCAGATCGACAATTTCAACTTTAAAAATTGAAATAAAATATATGAGGTATGATGAGACGTGAAAGGCGTGAGACATTTAAACTCTCTTTTTTTATTTAGAAATTAAAATTTTTCAAAAAAGAGTGATTATTTTTTTTCTTAAAAAATAAATAGAACTGCACCAATAATGTGATTTATGCAAAAAAAAAATCATATATTATTTGAGGTAAAACAGTCAGTTCTAGTGATTTAATCACTTTAATGTGTCCATCATTAAACAAAAGCATTAAATATCAAGGTTCTAAATAGCGCACTATAGCGCCGCTATAGCGTTTTCAGACCATAAAAGCTATGATGCTATCGGCGCTATAGAGCGCTATTTTGCATTATAGCGGCGCTATTTGGGCATAGCGCTGCTTTTTCAGCTATTACGCTATGACACAATAAACGCTATTTAAACCTTTGTTAAATATGCATGTAATTTGCTGCAAATGAATTACATAGCTTTTATTTGCATAAAAATTGATTTTTTTTTTCAAATTGCTCTGATAATTATTTGTTAAAAGCACGTACATATATTCGAGAATAACTGCCAATTTGATGGTTTGTTTAATCACTTGAAATGATTCAAGAATTGGTAAACACATCTATTATACGTGTAATTTGAAAAAAAAATATTGCTCTACTAGACCTATTTTCGACCGTAAAAATTGGCATGTACTTTCGAAATTGGTCTCATAATAATTTGTGAGAATTTTAAATATTATTTGGAGCACAGCTGTCATTTTCGGTGATTTAATCATTTTAAACGTGTTCAGAATTAACGAAAATATCTTAATTGGCATGTCATTTTTGGTGATTTAATCATTTCAAATTGCTCTAGTAATTATATGTGCATGTATTAAATAATATCTAAAGTATAATTGTTAACTGTGTTGGTATAATCACTTAAAATAAATCCATAATTAATAAAAGACATTTATTACTTTTGTAGTTTGCAATAAAGTACTTTACTAGTGCTATTATTGACACAAACATTGACATATTTTTTTTTTCAAAACTGCTCTAATTATAATTTGTCTAAATGTAAGAGCAGTTGTATTATTAAAGTTCCTAATCAGAGATGACAGTTTGTAATTCAATTTCAGAGATGTGAGAGATTTTCTTATTTATAAAATATGCATGAAAGTTTATTATTAAGAAACTATTTATAAACTCCACAGTCCACATTGGTCAAATGATTGACTCAAATTATTTTTTCTTTTTTAATTTATTACTGATGTGGTTTAATAGAAACTCTAAAATTAATTTTAGAGATGTGAGAGTTTAGAAACTTTAGATACTTTAATTTATAAAAAGTAGTTAACATTTATTTAGAAACTCATTTGAATTGTTGAGATGTCGATATTATTTGTAGCAAAATTGTCATTTCTTACTATTTAATAATTTTAAATTTGTCTAGGGTTAAACAGAAATATCTATATTACATACCCCATAGTCTTTGTTTGCATAAAACTTGATGTATTCATTCAAAAATGTTGTAATAATTGTTTGTACAAGTATTAATATATTTGAGATATAATGGTCAATCTTAGTTATTTAATCGTTTGAAATGACTCGAATTTATGAAAACGTCTATTATGCATATAATTTGCTAAAAAATGCCATAACAAATATATTTTTTGGGATAAACATTGATATTTTTTTAAATTGCTTTTATGATAATTTGTGCAAGTTTTATAAATGCTATACTAAATATAATTTGCTACAAATGTATTAATATATATATATATATATATATATATATATATATATATATATATATATATATATATATATATATATATATATATATATATATAGAGGTTGGCTAAGCTCAAAACGTTTGTTCCTAGCCTCAGGAACAAACGATTCGGTTCTTGATTTTCAAAGTCCAAACGGTCGATCCAAACCGACAGATGTTTAATCTATATTAAAATATGCTTGGAGACTAAATTTTACATTTTTTTAGAATTTTTTTACTATTTATTAAGATGGTTTGAAAATCGCTGTTTTTCAATGGTGCATAATTTTTATGAAAACAACAATTTTCAAATCATATTAATAAATAATAAACAAATTCCAAAAAATATAAAATTTGGTCTCCAAGCATATTTAAATATAGATTGAACAATTGACGGTTTAGATCGACCGTTTGAACTTTGAAAATTGGAGAACCCAATTGTTTGTTCCTGAGACTAGGAACAAATGTTTTGAGCTTAGCCAACCCCTCTCTCTCTCTCTCTCTCTATATATATATAATTGAACGGAAATATTTACCTAGCTTGTAAAATCTTATAATTATTGATTGGATAAAAATAAATTTTTACTTACTAAATTTCATGCGATAGGGTGAAAACAGAGTGGATAATATCCGATTCGTATTCGAAAAATTAGATATGGGTATCCGATATTTGAATATCCGTGTGGATATGGATATAGATGTGGTTTTACGCTTCAATTATCTGTATCTGAATCTCCATTATTTTATTAAGTATGTAGATGTTCTGAACCGTCAACGGTTGTGATTAAAAGATGAAATTCAAATTGATTATCAAGTATCAACCTTTCAATCAAATAATTAGCTCTTTTATGATTTTATGCATATTTTTAATATTTTTTACATGTAAACTCTAAATTTATTAAGACACGTACTCATCACATTCAAATTGCACTTTCATTCTGACTAGTTGTGATATCTTTTTTTTTCTCAAGTCATTTAAGGAAGCTTTTAATTGATTGGTTATGTTTTCATTTTTTTTTCTATTTTTCTATTATTTGAAGAATATTATTCGTCATTTAATGTGTCATTTTGTATGAGATTTTTTTTAATAAAAATATGTCAAAAGGTAACATATATGTTATATAATATATCATTTAAAAAATGTACATGTAGATGTTATCATTTAAGATATGTTATTTTTTATTTAGTTTTTTTGTGTGTGAAAATATATCATTTTGTATGATGTTTTTATTTTTATTTTTTTTATAATATGTTCCCATTTTAGAGATGTGTAGGTTATTTGGGTGTTAGTTTGCTCTGTTTTTGTAATGACTCTATTATGTTTCTAATGAAACAGGTGGTCATAACCACTTTTTCAAAAAAATAAAAATAAATAATATGTTCCCGTTACAATGCATGAGCACGATACTAGTAATAGATATAAATCATATAGTTTAATATATATTATGAAAAAAAATATTATTCTCATTCATCATTATAAATAGATAAATTTTATAAATTTTGATATTTTTAATAATATTTATATATATACTTTTTACAAATATCCTATCTAATCCGTATTCATATCTATATTTATCTAATATTCATCTAATATTCAATCTATATGCTAATAATGAAAATATTTAATCTATATCCGTATCCGAGGATATGAAAAAAAAAAAGAAGACATATTGATATACACTGTCCGCTCCGTAACCGATCCGTTTTGGACTCAAAATAAGGAAGAAAAATAGATGGAAAAATGAAGGAGAAATAGTCGATATTGAGAGTCTGAGACAAACCGCGTGGTTGTGGCCAATTGAATAGTTTATTTTTGTACAGAACGGAGATTGAACTTTTGAACCAGACGATCGGAAACAATCGGTCTGGATTGGATCTAATCCAGATAAAATCCGCCACACGGCCACACCGATACGATAATTCTTCTTCATCATTTGCCATTTGCCAAGCTGCTTCTGCTTCCCCTTTTCTTTTCGACAGATATTAGATACAGCTCCATCGCCATGGCCACCTACCTCTACGCGCATCTCTAAAAAATGCGCCGCGCCTGCGCTCCTGCTATCCTGCGCCTCCAATCTGATCCCTCCACTTAGGTTGTCGCATATTTTCTCTCTCTTTCTCTTTATCTGACAATCTCAGTGGAGACATGAGGAGGATAGCTTGGCTGGCGGCTGCGGTTTTCTTGATCGCCTCCGGAGATGTCTTCTTTGCGGTGGCGAACGAGGTCTGTCCCATGCCATCCGATGTGGATTTGATTATCCGGATCCCTGCCACGTGCTCGATTTGGGATTATTCTCAGTTCCCAATTGAAGTTGTCGAGGTTAGTCAATACGACCTTTAGATGTGTAGCGTTATTAATTTTTCCACGTCTCTAAAATTTCTGGTTGAATATGATTGTTTTTGTTTTACCCCAATATTATCCTCTTTGTGAGGGTAATTTGTTCATGAAATTATAGAAATTTTAGTATTATCTTTTTTAATTTTTGTGTTTTCTAGCGTTCTTAAACTCGGTACTTTTCATTTCTACTGTTATATTAAAAACTCAGTTCATAAAACTGTAACAGATTTATAATTGATCCCCATGAGAAGAGATTAACTGTCAGAGTTAAACTTGATCTCTTAAAATTAGCTTATTTGCCTCAACCGAGGCTTTGACCGATTTGATTGGGTTTAGGAAGTAGGAGCTGATATTTTTATTCAACAAAAAGTTGACAAAGAATTCAAAATCTTTGAATTAGTTCTACTGATATTTTTCTGATTGAGTCAAGTTACTGGAATACTTAAATTTTTATGAGCTGTATACTTAAGTTTCTCTTGAAAATTATGTTTTCTCATTGTTGAATCTGATGTTGGACCCCAAAATCATGATTCAAACTGCTTTGTTTTCCCAAATAAATATGTAGTTGGAGTATGTTGCTGAAATCACATAATTTCTTATCACTTTTACTCTTTTAATCCTCGGTAGGCATTCTTTTCTTCTTTTGTAAACATGTATAGGATTTATTTTATACTCCTTGTGGACAGGTTTTGATTTGGTTTATACAACCATACTAATTTGATCACATGCTTATACTCCATAAGTACATTACAGCTTCACAGGAGAATTACTATTTGGAGGACATGATTACCTTCTGCTTCTTTCTACCCTTCATCATCTTATTTTTATTTTTTTTTACTGTCAGGGAGATGAAGCAACATTGCTAAGAGCAGTTAATCTGGTACACAAAAACCATGAGGAGTACATCTCTATACTATTCTATGCATCGTGGTGTCCTTTCTCCAAGATATGCAAGCCAAACTTTCGTAAACTCTCCACTGTGTTCCCAAGCATTCGGCATTTCACATTCGAAGAGTCTGTTATTAGGCCGAGGTTTGTTTTTTTATATGTCGATCATATGCAATTACTGCTCTGAGTTCATTTACGGAAGTTTAAAGTTCTTGGTATTTACTGTAGCATACTGGCGAGATATGGGGTACATGGTTTTCCCACTCTCTTCCTCCTGAATTCAACTATGCGAGTTCGGTATCGTGGGCCCCGCACTCTCACTTCTCTCGTTGCTTTCTACAACAATGTTACTAGTGAGTTTTTCGTCCTTCCTATGGTTAAGCAAAATGTGCTTTGGTTATATATCATACATGTATATTTTAGGTTTTTAATGTTGTTGACACATGATAGACCCAATATTTTTCATATTGGGGTGTCAAACCAACTGTCAGGTTCTTGTTACTAATATTTTGTCAAATATTGACAACACTGCCTCTAGCTCTAAGAGCTTCTTACGATTCTAAAATTTAAACCCAAATTCAACATTAATAAACTAAATAAATAGATGTTCAACTTACTTTCAAATTGTTTATGAAATTTTTGTAAGTTGATATTGAAAAAAAAGGTTCGTAGTAATCGGTCAGTTTCATTTTCCTTTTAGTTTTTAGGTATCAATAATACTGGGAAATAGCCATAAAATATCTGGTGTTAACAAGAACGACAAGGAGTGCAGGCAATATTCAATATCATTATGAATATAACAAAAAAAAAATGTAATATGGAAACTCTCATATGCTTAACTTTATGTTGCTGATTTATAATTCCTGAAGGTGTTAACCCAGCATCGCTCAACTCACTGTCAGTAGAGGAGACGGTCGACCCGTCAGACCTGAGCAACCTGGCAGAAGAATCCGAGCAGGAGTACTGTCCCTTCTCATGGGCCCGCTCACCAGAGAAGCTTCTACAACAAGACACCTACCTACTACTTGCTGTCTCCTTCCTGCTATTGCGGCTGATCTGTTTCCTCTTTCCAAGGATGAAAGCATGCGCAACCTGGATCTGGAGCCGGCACATGCGATTTGCAACTTTTGGTAACTTAGAAGATTACTTGCGTGCATATGTGGATCAGGCTAAACAAGGGTTTGGCCGGTTGAATCCATGCAAAAGAGGCAATTTGCATGGAGCTCGAGCTTGGGCTTCTAAGTCGCTTGTATCGGTGTCTATTGGAGAATCTAGTTCGGCACGGAGCCACTCAGCTAGTGAGAGGAGGTAGAAAAGGTAACACTTTTAATTTAAGGTGGTTTGTATAGTTTGATTTTAGATATGAAAGTATTTGATTTCAAGTCTTCTTGTTTCCTTTGTCATATTATGATGGGCTGTGATAATTCCTTGCTGCCATAAAAGCCTTTCTGTAGCAGCAACAGATGCCAATTTTTCTTTCTCTTTTTTGTTATTTCTTGCTAGCCATTAATTATAACTTCATGTTCCTAAAGGAAATATTCCTTAGGGTGAGTTCATTATAACTTCTCGTTCGTAAAGGAAAAATGTGAGACTTGCTGCGTTCTGGTGTTGAATCTACCTTTGAATTTCATCCCAGGCCATATATCTTACTGTATTGATCCTCCTCATGGTGATTTTATTCAAGCTTCTCGTTCATAAAGGAAATATGCGAGACTTGCTATGTTCTCGTGTAAAATCTACCTATGTTCTGTACTATTGATCCTTCTTAAGGTGATTTTATTGTAACTTCATGTTCGTAAAGGAAATATGCGAGACTTGCTACGTTCTGGTGTTAAATCTACCTTTGAATTTCATCCCGGACCGTATATCTGTACTGTATTGATACTGGCACATAGGATTATATATTTTTTTCTTGTATTTTTATTTTTCATTTAGTTTTCAAAGAGAGATGGGTGGAGGTTGGAGCGTGCGTATCTTTTTCTGTTGAGATGGTCCTTCCTAAACATAGAAATTTGAGATGTATATTATTTTCTATCTTCCTATTGGCCTATTGGGGGCACAGATCGTAGAAAATGTGATATTAAAATAATTGTACAGATCTATCTATCACTTTTGGAGATGCAGCAATATCACACCATGGATTTTTAAACATGATTCGGTCTATTCTAATCAACTTAACTAGCACGCAACTTAAGGTCAACGCTTGCTTTCCAAATTCCGATGTGCCAATATAAGAGTCAAACGGGACAATTCATGCTGTGTCAAAAAAACAGTCGAAGTGCATGAATTATTTTGCTGTTTAATACTGGTAAAATCAAGTCCGAATACATGAATGGGCTCACAATTGACCAAGAATTAATTGGTGTTTGAAGAATCTTCTGGACATTGATTTAACAGTTCGGATCTCCCGTTGAGTTTGGATCCAGACTGTGTCCAGAATCCGTACAAATATTAAAAGGGGAATAAGATTTGGTCCAAATGGCTTTGGACCAAACACCGTCCAAAACCTCTAAAAATTGTACGATTAAAGTCCGAACAGTCAATCTGAACTGTTCAACATGATTTCCATATTAAAATGTGTTCAGAGACCTTATATTTTTTTTTAAAATTGTTGACTATTTTGTTAGATATGTACAACATCATTGTTTCTAAACAATCCAAAAATAATAATTTTGTACGTATCTAAAAAAATAGTAAAAAAATTCCAAAAAATATAAAATTTGGTCTCTGAACACATTTTAATATGAAAATCATGTTGAGCGGCTCTAATCCACTGTTCGGACTTTAATCGTACGATTTTTAGAGGTTTTGGACGGTGTCCGGTCCAAAGCCATTTGGACCAAACCTTATCGTTAACGGATCCTGTGAATTCTAACTTGAGTCGATTGACCCGTATTTTGATCGGACGGTCTGGATTGGAATTCAAATTTTGAGTTACTTTAGGAGATCTGGACCCTGTATTTAATTGAAGCCAGGAACTATTAGTACAAGCAGAACCAACATTAGTAATCTGCTATAAATAAGGGTAAAAGCTTACTCTTAGAAATTCTAATTCACCAAATTAACAGAGGCAAAACTGTTTTAGATAAATTTTAATTACGTAAGATGATGCTTTTGGAAAATTTACCTTTGATTTAAAAATCAAGAACGTTCTTTTAAATAAATGGTCTATACTCTTTTATTAATGCAAAGTGATTAATACTAAGTAGTAAGCACGGTTGATTTGTAATTTCTGTTATATAATTTGCCTCTATTAATTTGGTGAATTTGAATTTTAGAACATAACTTTTTCATAAATAAGAGAATAGTTACATCTATTGAAGAATAAGTCCTCCAGCAACAACATTTACAATTTAGTTCTTCTAACATATATCGAAATTACAACCTATCTATTAATTTATAAGGAGTTTACGTGAATCAGAGTACCACTGCGCATAATAAGACTCAAGATTTGGCCAATCTGAGTCCGGGAATGCCGCGAAATGATGCAACCAAAGCGCCAACACCTCCTCTTGTTGTTCCCAGTTGAGCTTTGCAATCAACTCCTCTAATACTCTCACAGTCTCGGCCTTCTCTCTGCTGTTCAATGTCGGGGTCTCTGTGCCGTTGCTTGCTCGGCAGAGCAACGGCAACCATGATTTCAAAATTGCTGTGTGGATATGACTGATGTTTTTTTCTTGTTCTTCAGCTGCTCCTTTAGCTTCTTCAGATTGCATCAAGTTTGCATGCCGGAGCAAGAATACTGCATTATAAAAGCCTCATTATTAAAAGGGATTTCTATTTGTTTATTGCCTTATTGGCTGTGAAGCCTTCAGGCTGGGTCTGATCTTGGGATTATCTCTAAGGAATCTAACTTTGTACAATATTCTCAATCGGATCAAAATCAATTCGGTGCATATTTGTAATATAGGAGGACGCGTCATGAGATTTGTGTCAGATTAAAACGGATGACTCAGATCTCATTCTTCACGGTCAAGGATTGCACTGGATCAAAATTATGATCTCAGTACCTTCTAGTTCTGGTCTAGTTGGTTATATATTGAAATGGACCCTTGTATAGTGTACCTGTTTATAATTACTATGTATCAAAGATTCAAAGTTGATCAAGTTCATGATAATTGTTAGGATCGGTCCTGGAATCGGCTCCTTGTCATCAGAACGTAACTCATTTGATTACATAGTTTGATAGATCTAAATTATCAAGTTGGACAGTTTCATCACACATATTGCTTATTATAAAATCGAACTTTTCTTTTACATATATTTCATTTTTTTTATTTTTTTAATAGACGGTAAAATAGAAACTTTATAAATTTGAATTAAGTTTTACTAGAATGATAAAACTAGATAAATATGAGATATTTTGAAATTCAAAGAATATATATGATATTATAAATTTTAGATAGAAAATAAGTAATTTTGAGATTTAAAAAGATACATAAAAATCGCCAATAGAAAAGGTAACGGTTAACATTTGGCAAGGCACCATCTATGGGTTAGTACAATCGGAGAGGCCGCATCCAATATCATCATTGTAATGACAGCACATCTATTATCAATTATGCGAGCCATTGGATCAAATCAAAATGTTCATATTATATCTTGATCTTTAAAAAAAAAAGATTTAATGTATTAATATGCAGGACTCGGGCTGTCAGTTTCAATTTGCTTTCAGGTAATTA
This sequence comes from Carex arenaria, assembly GCA_964058825.1. Classification (NCBI taxonomy): domain Eukaryota; kingdom Viridiplantae; phylum Streptophyta; class Magnoliopsida; order Poales; family Cyperaceae; genus Carex; species Carex arenaria. The sequence continues at coordinate 289,420 of CAXKVW010000452.1, read as the reverse complement.
ACTGGCAACATTCGGATTCTAGTCATTGACGCCCCAAATTCACATCCTCTGGGATATCTCAAATTTTGCGTGACTTTTTAGAATATCTTAAGCGTTCAAATACGTTCGGCACGAATCTCAAAGCACAAATAATACTGGTCCCCTACGTTCCCCGAATAGGCACCGGACACGTCGGTCATGCAAAAATTGAGATATCTCAGAGGATACACACCCTCTAGGTTGGGAATTCAAAGTAGGTCCGATGCCCATCGAACCTACTTTGGTTCGATGGGTGAAATGACCATTCGATTGTATGTATATTTCAATTTCCGTACGCACAAATCTTAATACTAATTATACTTAGAGCTAATTAAACCTAAAATTAGGTACAATGCCCAGCGGACCTACTCCTATCTCCTAGGTTGGATACAACCGTCTGAGTCATCTGCGAATGGATTGAAAATTTAGACTTCCAAGTTCCAATATGTGAAACAGCGTGCCACGCGGTGAGGAGGATTAAATTATTATTTACCAAACCAAACAGGAAACATCCAATGATTTCCGTATCTCAAGTCCTGAAGGGTTAACCCGACATTTGTACCACTTACTTATCGATCGAATGCACCAGAATATTCGCTTAATGGAACCAAAAATAGTCCCACAACTGCAACTTCGACAATTACGTACCCAATAATAAACGTCTCAGTTGGTCGTTAGTTCACGCCTCCTTTGCCTCACTAACATACAATTTATTTCAATTTTTCCCAAATTTAGTTCATTATCAAATACTTTACCACATTCGATCTTAAAAATATGTATAACAAGCAAAAGGACGATGACACTTGTACTCGGATGATGAACAACGTATTTGTTAATTTTAGAGATTGAATCAAAACATGGATTATATATGTTCAAGATAAAATTGAGCAAAATTTAAGAGTTAAAAGCATTACCGGTAACACGAACAAAAGCAACCTGGAGCCGGGCATCTGCTGAAACTGCTCTGTGGCCGAGCCCGGTTGCCGCACCCCATCTTACCACTGCTTCTGCAACCGCACCACACGCAACCATCTTCTCTCCAAGCCAAACCAACTCCGATGCTAGTTTCTCCGCCTTAGCCCCATCAAATGCTTCCTCTCCTGCCATATTGCTCACCATTACGGCCGGCCACCACCTCTTCATCCCCTTCTTCACTGCTGCACCAACCAACCCCCATTCATCAGCAGCAACCGTTGCCTCGAGGCGGCGAACAGTTTGTGAGAATGCATCCGCTAACACTCTCTGGTTCAACTCTGCATCGAACCTCAAGTTCTCGTCTAGTAAACGATCCGCAAGAGAGCGAACAATCTCGTACTTGCGGGAGGAGACCGGGAGGAGGGAGACAAGAGATAGCACATGAGAAAGGGCACGTGAGGCGCACGTGCTCCCTGGAGAAGAGGAGTGTGTTGTGGTTGGGATGGGAATGGGGAGAACAGGGGATGGGAGGATAGAGAAGAGGAGGAAGAAGAGAGAAAGAAAGACTTGGAGTAAGGATAAGAGGGATCGCCGGAGGAGGTCGGAGGCTCCAGCGCTTAGGGGAAGTAAGAGCAAGGCAGAGGCGGCGGCGCTGAGCAGAGAGGCCCGATTGGATTTGGCGCCTTCTTTATACATTTGGAAATGAATGGAAGAGGAAATGGAAAAGGTTCGGGGTAATGATATGGAAATGGAATGATGGATGGGGTTATCGCGTTAAACAGGAGTGCGTATCCTCTGAGATATCTCAATTTTTGCGTGATCGGCGTGTCCGGTGCCTATTCGGGGCAGAGTAGGGGGCCGGTATTGTTTAAGCTTTGAGATTCGTGTAGAATGTATTTGAACGAATGAGATATTCCAAAAAGTCACGCAAAGTTTGAGATAACTCAGAGAATGCGAATTCGTTAAACAGGAGTTCCTCTTGTTAGTCCGGATCCACTGGAGAAATTCAAATTTTGTAGTTAGATCCTGACTGTCCGATAAAAATACAGATCAATCAGTCCGAGGTGGAATGTACAGGGCTCGTTCATATTCATACAATAACAACTCTGACGGTCCGGATTGAAACTAAAAATTTGAGTTACTTTAGGTGATATGATTGATTGATTGATTGATTGAGATAATCAAACAAAAATTGAGGCAATTTTCATTCAGTGGTTAATTCATGCTTCTGTCGTGACGGCTCTGTCACCCGGTATTAATTCATGTTGAATTTTTGTAAAGGTGAAAATGAACTTTGTGAATTGAATTTTTTTAATTAGTGCCTATATATCACTATCAGATGAGAGCAATATTTTCCGTTTTTTAACTTGCGTGACAATTTTGTGTGTATGTTTCTAACACGTATGATTTATCGAATACACATGTCCATATTTTCTTTAATCTAGAATATGTTCATATTTTACTTAAGTCCAAAAATTCAAGTGCTTGAACGTACGCGTTTGCAAAAAAAAAAATATATATACAAATTCCAACTGAATATGAATATTCGGCCGAATAGACCGAATTTTAAAACACTCATAATGCATTTCAACAAATCCTGCAGCTATTTGTGTAGTCTTAAAAAAATACGCTCCTGGGAAAGGCTCGGCGGGATCAAAAATTCGTGATTCGGGTATAATTCGGGTATAATTTGGGAATAATTCGGAAATGATTCGCAACTTAAATAAGAGATAATATGAGTTTAAAAAAAAATTAAATTGTTACTTGTTAGATTATTTTAATACAAAAGATTCATGGAATGTTTCACATTAAATCCGGATTGATTTTCTCCTTTTTCAAAAAGCTACTGCCATAATTAGAGAAGGAAATACGTGACACGCCGTGACGTGACGTGATCAATTTTTTTTTTCACATGACGTGACGTGATGTGACCAAAATGGTGGCGGAGGATCACGTCACGCGAATGGTCACGTCACGCATAGTCACGCCGTGACCATACGTGACGTGATCACACGTGACGTGATGTGTCCTGACGTAAATTAGTCATGTCAATTTTTTTAATATTTTAATTTAAATTGTTGAAAATTTAGGAAAAAGTTATAAAAAATTCTAAAATAAGTAAATAATATTGTAAAGATTATTTTTTTTAGAAAATATTGCATCTGACATTACTTTAAAAATTCAAATTACAAACATTCATTAAACTAAACTAAAGAAAATAAAAATCAGTACTACATTAGTACCAATATCACTGAACTTACACTATAATAAAAATCTGAATACTCTATATATATAAAAAAAGTTGGATACTCTATGTTTCATACCGTGACGTGACTAGTCACGCCGTGACAAATTTCCTTCTCTAGCCATAATTGCACTGAGAGATCACGTGGGTACTGCAAATTTTCAAACTTTACTTTTTTACCAACGCACAAGATGTCATGCACGAATCACAGAGCGAAATTTTCTCCTCCCGCACGAATTACAGAGCGAATTTTTTTTCACAGAGCAATGAATTATTCGAATAAAACGCGATTAATTCGTTAAAAACGTTTTATTCGCGAATTATTCGGTAAAAGTACGGTCAAACGAATTATTCGCGATACGGTGCAGAAATATCTTCAAAACGTTTTATTCGCGAATAAAACGCGCACCTTGTTACTATGGCTCATAGTGCGTTTCAACTTTCAACAACTCAATGATACCAGGTAGTTCACAGAAGATCTACCATGCAACGTCCCCATGGGTCAGAATTCACATCCTCTGAGATATCTCAAAACTTTGCGTGACTTTAGAGAAAATCTTAACCGTTTAAATAGTTTTGCACGAATCTGAAAGTACAAATAATACTGGCCCCTGCGCTATCCCCGAATAGACACCAAATACGTCGGTCACGCAAGAATTGAGGTATCTCAGAGGATACGCACTCCATGGGTCATGGGTCATGGGTCAAGCGCTGAATGGACCGAGATTTTGTCAAGATCCAAAAAATCTATTTGGACTCGAACCCCTATATGTTTGGCATTGCGAACAGCAACATTTCTACCAATTTGAGCTTTGTTTTGTATTTCTAAATAGTGAAAAAGTCAAAAAAGAGGTGTTAAGTTTTTTCACATTCTGGCATCGAGTTATTTTTCCGCAAGACTTCCCCTACATTTTCACATTTCTAATTTTTCTCCATTTTTCTTTTTTGAATATTTTCTTTATTTTATTGGTTTCTTTTTTTTTTTTCTATCTTTTTAAATCCCAGAAAATCTCATGGGCTCGTATTAATATATGGTCAAATTCTTCTCGACGGTGTTCAAATAATTCATATCGAAATTTGAGTTTAGATCCGGACCGTCAGATCTGCTTCGATGCGAATATAAAGGATTTTGCGTACTTTATTTCAGACTGGACTGGTCTGGATTCTGATAGGATGGTCGGGATCTAAATTGAAAATTTGAGTTATTACAGAGGATTTTGACTCCAACGTCAAAGGGATAACGTTATTACAGAGGATTTTGACTATATAAAGCATATAGTTCACACATTTGGATCCTTCATACTTTAGAATTTAGATATGGATAACCGTAAATGATGGACCGGCTTTTATGTTGTTTTGGGCATGTTCTGTGTGTCGTTATCAAGACCAATTAGCCTGTTTTGAAAGATAATCACAAATTCACAATACACAATATGTGAGTCATATTGTTACAACACATGACCACTATATATGTTTTGTCATAACAGAGTCATACTGTGACACGCTGTGTCTGGTCACAATATAATTTGTTTACGTCACTATATTTATTGTGTTGCAAAGAAAGAGTAGAAATTCAACGAAATTTATTTCTTAATCTGGAGTTTGCTTCTTGCATCGTACGCTACTTAACTTAGTTGACGTTGTGGAAAATATTTTGAAATTTTTTTACAATTGTGCATAATCGAAGAAAAATGACAAGGATACATCATCCATGTCTAAATACAGATAAATTAAAAAAAAAAAAGAGGAACAAGTAGGAGCCTTTAAATGGTAAATTCGGTTAAAATTGAATTAATATCGTCAAACTCAAAATTTCATTTTTTTTGAAAAATGTAACCAAACCAACCAAATGAGAAAACTCTCATTCTAACTCATAATACACATAACCCGCACCAAACTAATTAAAGACAAAATTTTCCTATGGTTAATATTGTCTTAGCACGTCATTTTGATCATGACGCCTTCTATATTTTTGAGAATACTAAAAATACATCATTTGTAAAGACTCTTAAAACTTTTCACAAAATTATGAATTATCAGAATAGAAGTTTCTATAAATACTTATCGTCAAAATACTTTTTTTTTTTTTGAAAAACCGATAGAAGCTATCAGTGATTACATCCTGGAAAAATACTAATATGTATCAAGCTGTCTAAAAACAATCCCGAGAGCTGCAGACCGATGCCGATCCAGATGGGTCCGCATACTCTAAAGCAACTCAATTTTTGGATTTTAAATCGAAGCTGTCCGATTTGAATCTGTCGCTTGGAATTGTCTCATAATTCAAATTCGTTCTCGAGATGTGTGCACTCTAAATCCGGATAGATTGTCTCGGATTTGAATCAGACAATCCCGATTTAAAATCTAAAAATTGAGTTACTTCACTGAATCCGAATTGGATCCAGCTTGGGCATTGATACGAGATTTATCCAAAGTTTTAAACTAAAAAAAGAAATATGTTTCCGCAGACACTCAATATTTATCCGCAGTTTCAAACTGCGTCCTTGTCAAAAATATAATTGATTTGAATTTGTGATTATTTGATTTTTTTTTTTAAGATAGTAAAAATAAAAATTTCGGACGTTATAAGCCGGCATTTTTTATCATAACCAAAAAAATAAATAAAATAATATTACTAACAAATATTCCTATCAAATTTCACCCATAACCAAACCGCCCCCTGATGGGGCGGTCTACATTCAGACCAACCCGCCCCCCCCCCCCCCCCCCCCCCCGGGGCGGTCTACTTTTTTTTTTTTCTATATTTTTGTATTTATTTTTTAGATTGTTTACTATTTGGTATTATTGTATATTATTGTACTTTTGTATTTATTGTTTAAACTTTTTTATATTTTGTATTTATTGTTTGCATTTTTGTATATATTTGTATGTTGTTATTTTTTAATATTTTATTGTTTATATTTTTGTATTTTGTAATATTATGTTGTATATATTTGTTTATATTTTTAATATGACGGATTTTATGATTTGTTATGTCAAGTGAATAGTTGAAAACATAAGTGAACAAAATAATCAAATACGTCTGATCAACATAAAATATAGAAACGAAAACAAAGTGAATAAAATCACCAAATAACGTCTAATCAACATAAAATATAGAAACAGAAATATAAAAATACTACTGTCAGGTCTACAATATGAAATATAAAAAAATATAGACGAGGAGGACGACAACTGGACAATGAGTGTGTAAATGACGGGTGCTCCAATCCACCTCTTGCTTCTTATGGAAGGTACTGCATTATAAGTTAGTTAGACACAATTTGTGAAATAATATCAATATTTGAGTGTGTATTACTTACTTGTGCAACTTCTCTGTCTCATCCTCACCAAGTATCGGGTCATCCGGGATGAAGGCGTCGAAGCCGAACTGACAAAGAACCCGATCAGGATAGTGATACTCAACTATCCAGTAACAAACGACTGGACCCCGGTATAAACCGAGATCCCTCTGTTCCATCGTCAATCGACAGAATAAACTGTCCCGGTACCACGCCCGATACGGGAACCAATCGACGTTCGCCTGGTGCAAGAGCTAGAGCTGATTCTGGACGTAGGAGATACCCGCCGTCCCTCCCCTCGGCGTATTCTCATAGCGGAGGCGGCTACCCCATATGGCACCGTATGAGGGGCTTTTGTCGATGTCGGAGCCCCTTTGCCACTTCACATTTGGTGGAATTTTGGGTCGGCAGACCGGTAGGTGCGACCAGGACCATTGCTGAAGTAGAAGGAGTGGCCCATTGAACTGCTGGCTGCCTCTCTGAAATTTTAGATGTGCATTCATTATTATCAAATTTAAAAAAATCGTAAATAATATTAATTGAAGAAGACTTACCAGACAAGCGTGACACAGTCCTCTGTACAAACATGCAAGCACGGCTCCACCCCAGTTCCATCGCGATGGCTTATCGAGTAGCTCCAGCTGCTGGAGGAACATAATCGGAACCGAGTCGCCACTAGAATCGACAAACATCGTGGTACCACATAAGTCAAGCACGAATGCCCTAACGTACCTACAGTTTGAAGAGAAAGTAAATAACTGTTTATTTTTGTCAAACTAATTTTAATGTAATGTAATGCATTTAGAAATTACCTCTTGACATGCTCCACGTCAGCCGTCAATGGTTGATGGCAATTTCGGCGGCATATTGGCAGAGAGCCTTAAGACTGATGCAGTACTGGGAGAACCGCTCCTCACCCTCTGTTTGAGCTTCTTTGCCACACCCTCCACATGCACTCCCAACAGCTCTGAGATCGACGTCTTCAGTACCTTATGATCCGAGACACCCCCTACCGGATCGCCATCGATCCGCAGACCCCATAAGGCACTCACGTCCTGTAGGGTCACTGTCATCTCCCCCACCGGGAGATGGAATGAATGGGTCTCAGGTCGCCATCTCTCCACGAGACCGCACATGAGTGCCTGGTCAATCCACAATGGTTGTTTCATCGTGGCTAGCTGGTACAACCCAAGGTTCATGAGGTATCGATCCATCAGTGGATTTGCGACGTACCGTATCTCCGGCGAGCGGTGCCACACTGTCAACATGGTCCCATCCTGCATTTATCAATGTTTTAGACCAGTGGAACTGAATAACTATATGTTGTTTGAAACGTACCTCTATCGATGCAAGTGAGACACGGTGAAGTCTGTGAGGGACCTACAGGAGAGGACTGAACGTATCTGCACGATGTGGTGCGCCATCCCATGCATCGACACCCTCCGTAGTGGGACTTTCTGTCGTCCCATTGGGATCGGCGTGAGCCTGTGAACTCTCGCCGGTCTTTGATGTATCTCGTGATCGCTCACGTCGAGGTCTAGTCATGCTGCATTTGAAAATATCAAGTTTAAAAAAATAAACAAATTAAAAAACCAAGTTTATTTTCAAACACCAATTTCTAACAATTCCAATTAAAAATTCCTATCAAAAACTTAATTCCACTTAATTAAATTTCAACCCTGTTATTTTCTCATATTTCCATCTAATTTTTAAAACCTAATTTCAATCATAACCAATTTCTATTCACAATCAATTTCTAACAATTCCCAATCAATTCACACAAACCATTTCTACCTAATTTATAATAATTTCTAACAACTCCAAACAATTCTAACAATTTCAATCAATTTGTAATAATTCCAATCAAACAATTTCTAACAATTCCAATCAAACAATTTCTAACAAGTTCAATCAAATAATTTCTAACAATTCCAATGAAACAATTTCTAACAATTCCAATCAAATAATTTCTAACAATTCCAATCAAATAATTTCTAACAATTCCAATCAAATAATTTCTAACAATTCCAATTAAACAATTTCTAACAATTCCAATCAAACAATTCTAACATTTTCAATCAAACAATTCTAACAATTTCAAACAAATAATTTATACTTAATTTCTAACAATTTCAAACAATTCCAAACAATTTATAAAAATTCTAAATAATTTATAAACAAGTTAAAGAAATAATTTCATACCCGAAAATGGAAGCGGAGCGACGGCGACGACAAACTCGGGTAGAGAGAGAGGGAGAGAGGTGGCGGGTAGAGAGAGAGAGAGAGAGGGGTCGGGAATGATCGAGAGATGCGAAATATCGCGTTTGGGGCAAAAAAATGGAGTTTTGGGACGGTTTTCGGCGAGGTCCGAGGGTGAGAGAGGGGGGGGGGGGGGGGCGGGGCGGGTAGGATTTGAGAATGGGAGGAGAGGATTTTTTATATAAAAAAATATATATAGATATATATATATATATCTATCCCGTTTTTTTTTATCTAACACCCGGATAAATCAAAATTAAATAAAAAACACCCAAATCCAAAAATCTTGAAAATTGACACCCCCGCAAGCTCAGTTGGCGCACCAACACAGAACCGCAAGCTCAGCTTGCGCACCACCTGGTCCGCAAGCTGAGTTGGCGCACCTAGCTCGGTCCGCAAGCTGAGTTCGCGCACCACCTTTTTCTGCTATAAAAATTAGTTTTTTACCACTGTATTCATTCCACAATCAGCAGACAGCAGCGCAAGAGCTGTAAGTATTTTTTTCTCTTTAGTCCGTTTTTTTTAATTATTATTTTATATTTTTAATTGACTGTAAATTTATTAATTGTTAGGTTTTTGTTCAACCAATTATGATTGGAATTGCCTGTTATTTTGGTGGTGAAGTTTTAGTCGGGCCAAATGGTGCTTATTACAGTACCCAACCTTCGAAAATGTTCAATATCAACCCAGATTTAGATTTTAGAGGTATAACTAGAGAAGTGTATCAGCAAGTTGGTATTGATCCGAATTATTATGAACTGGTAATTTCTGCAAGGATCAATATTGGTCAAGGCAACCAGACCTGGTTCCAACAGCTACCGGTACAAGACGATAATAGCTGGGGGTTGTATACCCAAATGACAATGAATTTGACCACTCCTTTCAAGTTCCTAGAGTTTTATATTGTAGCTAACCTTAGACAGAACTCCAGACGTAACCCAAACCAAAATACCAGAAATAACCCCAGACAGAACACCAGACCTATGCCGCAAATGACACAGGGTAGGGTTATTGAGCAATCTGTGACGGGTCCTGTACAGGCCCTAACTTTGGGGAGTACTAGTCGGGCCCAACCTGAAATGGGACGTCATAGTACTAGCTCTAGTTGGGTCCAACCTGAGAGGGGACGTCATAGTACTAGCTCTAGTCGGGCCCAACCTGAGATGGGACGTCATAGTACTAGCTCTAGTTGGGTCCAACCTGAGAGGGGACGTCCTAGTACTAGCTCTAGCCGTGCCCAACTTGATAGGGGACGTCCTAGTACTAGCTCTAGCCGTGCCCAAACTGACCGGAATCGATCTCCAACTCCAGAACCGCTTTATTATGCTGAAAATGCAGATGAAGATCCCGAAGAGCGGGAGACAGAAGAAAATTGGGAAGCCAGTGATGGCGGTGGGGCAACTGATTTCAGTGATGTGGATACAAATTTTCCTGTACTTGGTAGACGACAGTGGCAGGTGTCGGGTGGTGCATCAGGACATCCGTTCGAGCAATTTCATGACACATCAGGGTTTGAAGAAGCTGACAGCTCTTTTTTTGCAAATTCTGAGGTGTGTTTTATTTTTAATTAATTTTTAAAAAATAATTTATAAATTATGAAATTTTTATATTCGTTAATTTTAAAATTTTAAAATTTTTGAAATAGGATGGAAAACAACATGCATTGTCTGAGGGGATGACATACTCCAGCAAAGAGCAAATGCAAGAAAAAATAAGCCATTGGCATATAAAGAAAAATATCGAGGTGAATCAGACACATAGCGACACAAGAAGGTTGAGGTTTAAGTGCAAGAGCGACCGTTGCCAGTGGGTATTGGTTGCGAGGGCTACCGGTTTTGGTAATGACTGGGCAATCACAACACATAAGGGACCTCACACATGCTACGCTGATGCATCCAGGTCAGATCATGCGCAGTTGACGTCCGCAATGGTCGCCAACTGCATAAAATTGTCATTACGAAAAAATGTTGATATTAGTATCAGGGCCATCACCGATCTGGTTGCTCAAAAGTACGAGGGAATCGTCCCTAAATATAACAAATTGTGGCGTGGTAGAGAGTTAGCCATTGCTCGGGCATTTGGTAGTTGGGAGGGGTCTTACGGGCTTCTTGTCCCTTTGTTGGATGCAATTAAAAGGGCAAATCCAGGAACCAAATATAAAGTTGTTTCAAAGCGAACAAAAAAAGATGGGTACCGGTATTTCATGAGATTAGCATGGGCTTGGGGGCCATGTATTGAAACAGTGAGTCACCTCAGACCAGTAATCAGCATCGATGCTTGTTTCCTATCAGGTAGATACAATGGTAAATTGTTGATTGTCACCGGATATGATGCGGAGAACCAGTTAATCCCGCTAGCATTTGGGCTGGTAGAGAGTGAGGAATTTGAGAATTGGGGGTGGTTTATGAAGTGGGTGAGACAGGTTGTAATTGGTCCGAATAGATTCATGTGTGTGGTATCTGACCGGGCCATGGGCATAAAAAAGGTGTTCATACAGGATGATCTGGGTTGGTCTGAGGAGAACGGGGAGTGTGTTCACAAATACTGCTCTCAACATGTATTTGAGAATTTTGGTAAACACTGCAAGGATAAAGTTGCTGCAGGTTTTTTCAAAATCTTGGTGAAAAAGAAAAAACCAAGAAGAATGGTAGAAGGTCTCGATGCAATCGGAAGGAGAAATCCCGAATGGCTGAAATACTTAGATACATGTGGAAAGTACGATCCTAATAACGAGGCAGAACTGTCTAAGCCATGGAAGGTATATCAAGCTATGGATAACGGGGCTCGTTGGGAAATCATGACTAGCAACGGTTCTGAATCGCTCAACAATGTCTTCAAAGCTTCCCGAAGGTTTGTGTTTTATAATCAACGAAAATTTTATTATTTATTGACGGTTTTATGTTTTTTAATTTAATAGTATGTTGTAATTTTCGCAGGTTACCAGTTGCCGCAATTGTTGAGGAGACGTTTGCCAAGTGTGTCGACTGGTTTGTTAAAAGAAGAGAGCGTGCGGTGGGGTTGCAATTGCAGGGTCAACTTTTTTCCACTCGTGTCCATGAAAAGATGGATAAGCACATTCGCAAGACCCAAAAAATGAGCTCGATCACATTCGGCCGTAACGAGTGGCAGGTGACCTCCCATGGTGAGAAAATCGCATATGACATGCAAAGAGACAGCTTGTCACAAATGGAGCGAGACGCCACATACAGAGTCGTACTTCAGGACAACAATCGCATGGAATGCACCTGCCAAAAGCCTCAGCTAAGTGGAATACCATGTGTTCATGTGATGTCTGTGTGTCGTTTAAGGTACCAATCTGTGATGATAATTTCATAACCATCGCATAGTAATTTGATAAGATTGACATTATTTGTGTAAAATTGTAGAAATTTGGATCCAAATATTTTCGTAAATTACTACTACACCATTGAAGAATTACTCGCCACATGGAGTGGTCAATTCCACGTGTATGACAATCAAAGTGATTGGCCAGCCTACGAAGGACCGATCTTAGTTCCGGAGCGCAAAATGGTGAAATTAGGCAGGAGGCGACATAATCGGATCCGAATGTGGATGGATATACTGGAAGGAAGACCAGCAGGTCACCAGCCTGACAGAGCAACTCTGGAAAGGAATGCGAGAATGAGAAGGAATGCACGGGGCAATACTCAATAAGGATAGACTGAATATGTTGCATTGTGATATTTGTATTATTTATTAGCGGACAATATTATGATGTTTGTATGTTGTATTATTTATTAGCGGACAATATTATGATGTTTGTATGTTGTATTATTTGTTAGCGGACAATATTATGATATTTGTATGTGTGAAATAAAATAAGTCTCAAACACGAAATAACAACATAAAATATGCATAACAGTCCAAAATAAAATATGCATAACAGTCCCAAAATATACATAACAGTCCAAACTAAAATATGCATAACAGTCCAAAATAAAATATGCATAACAGTCCCAAACATAAAATCTAAATAAAAGTTCCAACACAAACTAACAACTAAGATCGAAATATCAATGGGAGGATGGTGTGTAGGGAACCTTCTTCCTCTTAAGCCTCTTGCCGCGTCCCTCCTCCTGTACGTCCTGAAACCTCGGCATGTAGGATTGGGAGGGCTGTGACGCCTGTGGAGCCTCCTCCTATATCTCACCAAACCAACTCTCTGCAGGTCCGCCCTGATCTGAGCCTGGACCGAATGTGGTGTTGGGTCCGCCCTGATCGGGTGTATCACCTACATAATTCTGCTGTGGCTGTGACCAGAATATAGGAGAAGTAGGGTCATCCTGAGAAGCAAAGTCCTGCGACTGCATGTAGTTACCGTACTGATCTCCCAGCTCATACGTAAAATCTCTTGCTGGCGGCTCCACCTCATCACCTGGGCGATGTGTACGTCCCTGAAATAAAAAGATAATTAGATTTCACAATGAATATAACACGACATCACTTTTTATATTAAACACATACCGCCACATCACCAGCTGTCGCGAATGCCTCCTCAGGAGTCGCAGCTGCGTGAATATCTGACAAATCTGGCTCAGCGGTGCTCCCAGGTGGTGTAGAGTTGGTACTGTCAATGCGGTGCAATTCCTCATAGGCCGGGAGATCTGACAATACCAGAATCTTATCTAGATGGGACTTGTATCCTGCGACGACGACAGGCGGTGCAGCCATGCATAACCATCTCTTTCCGAACTTCTTCCACCCTCTTGTGATTGACAGTCTTGCGCTTATCAAGCATTGCTTGATATTCATCAGCACCTTCAAAAAAATTGTAAATAAATTAGGTTAGAATAAATGAATAAATTGTTACTTTTGAAATAATAAAGGAATAATAAAATCTTACAATCTGTGCAGCCGGACCACCGCATGGAATGTAGCCGTAATCTTCAGTATTCATGTCACGTCGTACTGCGAGCGGCCTTTTGTTCATCTCCGAAATCTGACCGTACATGAAAACCGTAAACGCACAGTACTCCTGGTACCAACGGCGGTACTCCTGGTTGTATGCCTCGAACGCATAAGTCTGGAGGTGCTCAGGAATCATGTCCTCCGGAGCCATGGCCTCAAGTCGCTGCACATAATCCTCACGTATCGTTCACCAGTTCTTCCCCTCTTTAGTGTCTAGTGCCTTGTGTAACAGGTACCACTCGTCTTTACTTATCGAGTCCGGTACAGGAAAATACTGAGACATGCCGAACTGTCTCATGACCCGTCCAGGATAATAATGCTCTATAACCTGGAAGTAGACAAGCGGTACCTGCAGATGCTAAAAATATAAAATTGTAGGAACTATAAATTTTATGAATTAATCTTTTAGCTAAGAATACAAGCGATACCTGAGCAAACCAGGCATGTCGCTCCTCCGAGCATATCGCAGGCAAGTCATACAAGAAAGAGTGGAAGCCATAACCATCGGTGCTCGGTACAAGCTCGTCGTATGGGCGCCAACAAACGTGCTCATCTGGCCTCATCTGCTCGAACTGTGACCTGAAAAAAGCAACCCCCGTAGGTCGTCCGTGTGGGGTATGGGTGAAAGCCTTCCCCTCCGAGCACCATCTCTGAGCATAGGAAGGACATGTCTGCGGATTGGGCTGATCCCACACTGGAGCCCAACCCTTCACTTTTGGCGATGGACGGCCGAATGGAAACCTTGTCCATGACCAATGATGCAGGAGCGCAATCGGACCGTAAAATCTCTTTTTGGTCACCTGTTTTAATTGAAGTTACAGTTATTTTTATACAAATTGTTTAAATAGTAACCACAAAAAATTATTTTTAATACCTGACATGCAGTGCATAAACCGCGGTATAGACATGCCAAGACCGCCGCACCCCAATTCATCTTACGCGGGTTCTCCAAGTCCACCAGAAACAATAATAGAGAGCCGGGAACAGTGCCCCCAGATGAATCTGGGAACATCCAGCAGGCGAACAACTCCATGATATAAGCCCGTGTCCACCGTGCAACCTCAATAGGATCGGCGTTTTCGGCTAGTTCTCCACTGCAAAATTATTATATACAATGTAAATGCCGCAATCAAATTATTTAAAAAATTACATGCACGCAATTAATTAAATTTAAAGTCACCTGAAATGCTGCCGCAAAGCTGGTATACTGATGTCGTTCTTGGAGTTGATCAGGCCACGCGCTGTATTCCTCTGCTTCATCAACCCATCACCCAGCAGATCGGTCACGACCTGAACAAAGTCTCCGTACTCCACACCGGTCGCAGCATCTCCAGTAATGGGCAGACCCCATAGACAACTCACGTCCTGGAGAGAGATGGCAATCTCTCCAACGGGTAGGTGGAATGTGTGGGTCTCCGGCCGCCATCTCTCGACCAACGCAGATATCAGTGCGGGATCTGCGGTTACAGGGGCGAGCTGTGACACATGCCATAGCCCCATTCTCTGTAATGTCGGTGCATAGCGCACGTCATATTTTAGGGTCATGAGGTTATTCCTCACCTCCGTCATGTCATGATCCTAAAATAAATTACAAATTAAAATAACAATTAACAATTGAGATATTTTTTCAAATAAAAATTAACAATTTAAATTATTTCTCAAATGTAAACTTACATATGATAGGGAGATCTTGTGGCCCTTGATCGGAAACCAACATATGGGGCTAATGCAATCACCTCTCAACTGCGGAAATATGGTAGAGATCAACTCCTTATCCCAATCAGTCTCATCCAATAGGGTTGTGCCGCTCGTTGACGCCATACTAAAATGAATTATACATTTTTGCTCAAATCTTAACATAATATGAATTTTCTAGTTGTCTAAGAAATTCTAGTAATTTTGGGCAACCAATATAAAAAAAATGTACAATTTTGGTCCAATTGTGCATTTCTAATCTATTTTGGTATATAGTACTAAAATTATCCAATTTTGCATTTCAAATTAAGATCAATTTTGGTACAATTACTAATTTTGGTCTCTATTAGAACTATTTCGAGTGATTTAACAAAATTATAAATTATTTTGAACAACTAAATAAAAAATTAAACTAAAAACTACAATTAAATTACAACTAAATTATATTTACTAAACTATAACTAAATTATCTATACTAAACAAAGTAAATTATCTAAACTAAATTACAACTAAATTATATCTAAACTAAACTACAACTAAATTATATCTAAATTAAACTACAACTAAATTATATCTAAACTAAACTACAACTAAATTACATCTAAATTAAACTACAACTAAATTTTATCTAAACTAAACTACAACTAAATTACCTACACTACTTAAACTATAAAATTAAAATAAATAAATAAAAAAAAATTACCTTTTTACTGTAGGGAGGAGCGCTGCTGGGCCGGTGTGGGGTAAAAAGTGGTGCGCAAGGGGTTTATATCACCACAGTTTTGGTGCGCAAGCTCAGCTGGCGAACCGGGTTGGAACGGGTCGGTGCGCAATCTCAGCTGGGGAACCGGGTTGGAACGGGTCGGTGCGCGATCTGAGTTGGCGGACCGGGTGGTGCGCGAACTGAGCTTGCGGGGGTGTCAATTTTCAAGATTTTTAGATCTGGGTGTTTTTTATTTAATTTTGATTTATCCGGGTGTTAGATAAAAAAAAACGGATATCTATCTATATATATCTATCTATCTATATCTATATATATATATATATATATATATATATAGAGAGAGGAGGGCTCCAATGCCCCAATCTTTTCCCAAAATCTGAACAACACATCTAATTTTAGATTAGCGGTTCAGATTGAGTTTGTCCGTGACTTTTCATTTCCAAATAAGGTGTGCCCTTCATCCGACGAAATCTCTCCAGTTCTCTCTTTTGACTGTCGGTCTCCAGTTCTTACAAAAAATGACCGATCGCGTCTCTTCGTCTCTTCCGACTGACATAGTCGTGTGCGCTCTCTCTCCTCTCGCCAGCAAATGTGGATTCGTTAATCCTACTGTGCAACAGGTCATGGATAAAGAATACGTTAAGCCTTCACACCAGAATCTCAAAGAATTGAGATAATCTGATATTTAAATTGAGCAATAACCATCTAACTTAGCAACGATTTATTCTAGCAAAAGTCTTCACCGGCAGAATCTCAAAGAATTAAGGAAATCTTATTTTTAAATTGAGCAATAACATCTAACTTAGCAATTATTTATTCTAGCGATTAGTAACGACATCAAAAGCATGGCACCTTGTATTTGTCTTGATCAAACTAATATTGTTTTTTTAATCAAAAAAAAATTAATCAAAAAACTAATATTGTTTTTTCCCAACAAGAAATTTTAAATTGAAATAGGGAAAATAAGTTTCAGCTGTGAACTTACAAACCAAAAAACTTATAAAATTATTTATATAGTTACGAGTCCTCACTAAAAATTATATCTTTGAAAACATACAAACTGATGAAGAGGATAGGATGGTAATTTTTTTTTGGATAGAGTCCTACCAGTTCTTTGTATCAATTGTATCTCATAGAAACACCAAGAAAACACTAAGAGTTCTTTCAGTTCTTGTGAAGGATTGATCTGAGCTTTCATGAACAACATTGATTTTGACAAGTTCAATTATATATATATGGATGCCTTTTAGTATTTCTTATTTACAGAAAATTAATCTCTAAAAGCACTTCTATTGAACTGATACTTGATTAATATCATCACAATATATCTTCACTGTACCTTCTTATATCATATTGGTCTCCATTTTTACTGTACCTTCTTTTCATCTAGTATTACACATAATGTAAAAAAGAAAAGAAAAGGTAAATATAGAACATTTGAAATTTAAAGAATATATAGAGGAACTTTATTACTAAAATCATTTAAAATATTTTCATATTATATTTTTCATCACAACATCGAAGTGTGTCTACATTTACAAAACACTCATCACAACATCATGTAATAAGCTAATTGAACAACATCATCTGTCTTCTAACCAACTAGTAACCCAACTCTAACTACAGCATATTGTTGCATGTCCAATACCCTACCCTTTTATAAGAAACCATTACCAGTCACTGGTATTTAAGTAAAATATGTAGAATTTGACCTAATTAATCATTCACATCACAAAATACATCTTCAAGTAAATATCTAAAAACAAAACACAACTTAATTGAAAACTTCATGCTGGTACTCTCCTGCATCGGTACCAGTGGTACCACCCTCTTTTCTCACTCCAAAACTCCAGCTCAATCAAATTACCTGCCAGTAAAACAATAACGAGTAAATTGTCAATACAAACTTTTTTTATTGGTAGGCAAATTGTGTTTGTACAAACTAAACCCCCCATATTGTACAAATTGTGTTATATTATTCTTTGCATCTAAAAAGGTCCATAAAATATATACCTTTTCATATTGACTATCTGGTATCTGCAACCAATGATAAAAAAAAATAAACAAATAGCTAGATGGTATATAAACTCCATTCAAAATTTCGTTGACCATCTTTGATTACTTAACCAATATTTTTCAATAAAAGACTACTTATTTACTGTGCCAGTAGACTAGACAGGAAATTTGAATGAAAAATTATAATAGAAAAGAAAAACTTGAACAAGGCCTCTAAGACAAACTCGTCACAGTATGTGACTCATCTGACACGTGTAGACAGAGTTCCTCTACCATATGTTCAAGCAATAATATCATTGTGTGACTGCACAAGGAAACAAAAATAAACTAAGTATGAAGAAATCAAGCAAGTTTTTAAACAGCACATTGAAAATAATCCAAGTCTAATTTTCTATTAAAGAAAAAAAAATACTTTATGCAGTCATCAAAGAAATACTTGTCCACAAATTCTTTTAATTTCTTTTAGTTACATCGCCCTCAAGAAATTTTCTTAATTGCAATCAAGTGAAAAAATTTATGAGCTTGAAATCAGTGAAAATAACATAGATCAATCAACTTAGAACAAATAAATATCAACTATAACTTATTTACGAGAAGGAGAGAGACAGATACTACCTGGATTAGAACCGGGGTAGACAATTTACAGAGAGGCGAACCAGCAGGGGGTTCCTTCAAAAGAGGGATGCGCGGATACAGTAAACCATTTGGTGAGGTAGGGCTGAGTCACGAGAGTTACATAGGCTAACTGAGCGGCCGAATAGCGAGAGGTGCTTGGGTCGAGGGAGATAGCACGAGACGAGGAAAGAGTGAGACGATGGGTTGAGATGAGCACTAGAGAAGGGTTCAGCACTTTTATTAGAACTGGAGAGAATTAGACTAGAGCACTAGAGAAGAAAATGGTGCTATGAAGATCTCAGTTTATTTCTCAATCTAAACCGCTAATTTAAAATTAGATGTGTTGTTCAGATTTTGAGAGAGGATTGGGGCATAACTATTGGGGCATTGGAGCCCTCCTCATATATATATATATATATATATATATATATGTCGCCTCACTGGGGAGGGGGGGGGGTTGGGCTCAATGTAGACCGTTCCACGGGGAAGCGGTTTAGTTATGGGTGAAATTTGATAAGAATATTAGTTAGTATTATTATTTTATTTATTGATTTGGTTATGGAAAAAAAATGCCGGTGTTATAAGCAACATATTTGAACTTGAGCACTTTTCGCTTCACTCAACAAAACAAAAGGAGCGCATGCATTGCTTCTTCGAGAAATGAACCAACCTTTGCCTTTGATTCAGTCAAGGTGGTAATTGATCCATTCAAGATGCCATCCCGGAAATTATTGATGGATTTACTTTCTAAATTCAAATAATGATTTTGTTTAAAAAGTGAAACTACATGTAAACCCTAGACCACGCCTTCCAGTCAAGAAGCAGAGGGAGGAGTGGAGGACTAAACCCTGACTTTTCTTCAAGTCTGCTATCATTTCATTAACAATTCCACAAATAGTAGGCCCCAGGGGTCCCACCTCTGGAATTCTGAATCTATTAAAGTAATCTCAAATTTGAGTTTGCATTCCGATCGTACAATCAAAAATCGAACTAATCAAAACGGATCAGACGATCCGGATCTAAACTCAAAATTTGAGTTACTGTGGAGAACAGAACTCCGAGATAAAGGCTTCAGCGGAATTAGTACCAGCTCAATTCTCACGCTCCCTCATTCTCAGTCTCTTTTTTTTTTTTTTTTTTTTTTTTTTTTTGAGCTTGACAGTGGCAACGGGCAAAGAGTCTCGGTTTCTCAGTCTCCGCTTTCACTTTAGATGGATTTGGTTTCCACCAGAGTTGGAGACGGATCCTAATTTTAGTCAGACCCGACCCGCTTATGCGGCACGAATGGCGCACGATAAAGGAGGGGCAATAAATCTGCTGTTATTCTTGAGGAATAATAGGAACCTGTTATTCTGATCTCAGCCATTAACATTTTTCTATATGCGAATCTCAACAATTTTTTTTTTCATACGTGATTCTCAATTAATATCAACGGATAGGATCGGGATTACAGGTTCCTGTTATTCCTGAGGAATAACAGTAGATTTGTTTCCCAAAGGAGGGATGCGCCAATGGACGATTTATTTTTTATTTTTGTATGTATCGAATCGAATGCTTGACTGCACCACCATAGAAAAAAAAATGATAAAAAAATCGCGGTATCTCCAAGTCTAAGTCGACTTGACTCCACTCCTATAAGGCTAAGTGAGATACTTTCAGATGTAAAATCGCTTCTCTGGTGTGAGATTTGAAATTTGAGCTGAATTTTCAGTAACCATAATCTGTAAGAAATCCCTTTTCTGGTTCCGTATTTCCACAAATGAATCGCTCAGGAATCAGGATGCGGTTGTTTAATTAGGTAAGTTTCTTGTTTCTACTTTCTTTTTTGGTGTTCAAGTCCCAGCAACTTGACTTGACTCAAAATTTTTATACTATTAATGTTTGAGCAGTACCTGACATCAATTTTCTTTCTATTTTGAGAACGAATTTGTCTTCTTTTTAGTGGAGAAGTACTTATATATTGATTTGGTAAATTGGTCGAACCACTCTGAGCATGCTCCAGTAATTAATTTCTGTGATGTTTTCCAGCCTCTTTTTTAATTATTTCTCCCCTACCTTAGTCATAATTATTTATCCTATATAATATGAACGCAGCAATTTCTATTTGTATAAAGTTGGTATAAGGGTGTCACTTTCTGTAGGAGGTATTATAAGTAATATTGGAAGGTAACATCAAATATTTTTCTGTGTAGATAGAAGAGTTATCTAAAATAAGAGGAGATTTTTTGATGCAGTTTTGGAAAATTGGTAAAAAAATTAGGCGGACCTCAAGGTTTATATTTGCATTGTTTTATTGAATGTTTTTTAATTACTAATATTTAGTACAGATAAGGTGCTTAATCCATTTTGTGCGAACCATGGTCAATTCTATGTGTGTAAACTGATGATAAGATGCAACCTTTAGAGTACCTATTATGATGGAAATAATATACTTTTTTTTATCTAATATTTGATAAGAAAATTGTTGAGGGGAAATTTGTTTTAATTGTTAATGTCTAAAATTTGATGCCAGTTTAATTCTACTGTAGCACAACTCTTTCATTTTTATACTGGTGGTCTTTTCTAATGTTTCGATTAAATTATATTTCAGTTCTTTGGTTACAACAAGCATTAATCTCTCACAAAACCTTGGACATCATGAAATAAATTTAAGACAAGCTATGAAGTTTGTAATTGCGCTGCTTTTATTATCATGCTTGAGTAGTAATGCTCAATCTAATCTGGAAGGTAATAACATCTTTTCTGGATTGGCTTTTCTATTTTATATTAGGGCTTTGGCAAAAAAATACATCTAAGAACTAATAATTGCAGAAAGTACAATAAAAATTGGTATTTGCACAGATTTTTAATTGACGAGGAATATTCTAGTAGAATATTTCAATTGTTCTGTCTCACTGAGCAAGTTTGGCCCATCATTTATATTAAATCAAATGAATCATTCACTTTAATTTATCATTAAATAAATAATTAGGATTAGTCTTAGGAAATATGGGAGAATAAAGAGAAAAGACGGAATTATTATAAGGAGAGGAATCCACTTCAGAGGAGGATATTATTTTTATTAGCCTTAATGTGTGGTCTAACTAGGTAGAAATTATATTAGTTTTATACAGACCAAGTGGGATTTGGGACTAATACCATGTTAATTCAGGGTGTTTTATTTACGGGAACTATATAATATTTGAATTCGGTGCAAATACAGACAAATCAAGCAAATCTCTTTCCATGAATTGGCATGACCATTATTGTGTTTTTTGTGTTAAATTCAAGCTGGTACTAAAGTAATTAAAATTTAATAACTTCTTATATACATCAGTGGGAGCATTGATTGAAATAAAGAAGCAGCTAAATGACACTCAGAAACAACTCTCTAACTGGTTTCCAAACCTAGTCAATCCGTGCGAATTCACTGGTGTCATTTGTGATAATGGCCGTGTTACTACATTGTAAGTTACTTTGGCAATTCAATCCAAACAAAAAATAAATGAAAATTGGAAAACAAATTTTATTATTTACTTATAACTCCTTTTTTTTTTTTTTTCCTCTTACAGAGCATTAAATTCTAAGGGATTTACTGGTACTTTATCTCCAGCTTTAGCAAATCTGACATACTTGAATGCGTTGTACGTTGTTCTCACATATACATATTTTTTTTTGTTACTTATAAGTGCATAAAGTTACAATCTGGTACTTAAACCGCATTATACTATTGATAGTTGCTCTTAATCTGTTAGTTCAATAGCGGTCAAAATTAAATTTGTGTGCTGAACCAGTAATACTGTAACATTATTAATGTATTATCTTCTTAACTGTTTTTATTTGAATCTATGCAGATATTTGGGGGATAATAAAATAATAGGTGGGATTCCTGAGCAACTCGGAAATTTATCTAGCTTGAATGTTTTGTATTTACGGAATAACCTCTTGACTGGAGCAATTCCTGTGTCTCTTGGAAGACTATCAGAACTTCAGAAGCTGTGAGCTTTATATTTTTCATATAAATTCATGCTATTCTTGTGGATATTTTTGTGTTAATTCTTTCCAATTACTGCATGTTTAAGGGACAATGGGATTGAACTCCCAAATATTTTAACCTTTTAGTTTCATATTGAATTCTCTTGATTTGGGTTAGGATCTTGAGTGGAAACAATCTTAATGGATCGATCCCTGAATCTGTAGCAAATCTTTCAAGCCTAAATGACATGTAAGCATGCTAATTTTACAAGTTCATGACAACAATTTTTTTAAAAATATAATTAGGGTAAAGACTAAAAAGTTGACCTTTTGTTTTTGTTTATGTTTGTCTTTTAAATTTTACAGTGAGCTTGCTTTCAACCACCTCTCGGGTCAGATACCACAACCACTGTTTCGTGTTGCCATTTACAAGTAATCCCCCCTCTATGCACACAAAACAGTAAAACACCTCACAAAGAAAAGGAGTACTTGACTGCACATAAATAATTATATATTCTTTATGAGTTGTAAAAAAAATATTTTTATTTTTAATTTTTGTTTCAGCTTCACAAATAATTTCTTAGACTGTCGAGACAACTTCCCACCTTATTGTGCGTCTGTTTATCCTGTTCCAACTAATGGTACTCTTTTCAAATATGTCCAATCAATTATTTTTCCTCAAGATGGTCAATTAATCTGGCTATATAATGTCGATAAGATCTCAAACTTACAGCAGGTGAGTCCCACACACACAACATCGGGGTTATCTTGGGAGGCATCTTTGGTGTGCTAGCTCTGCTTGCTTTGGTCGTGGGTTTTGTTCTTTGCAAGTTTATGAGAAACAAATACCACAATAATGAGGTTTTTCAGGATGTAGAAGGTATGAATTCTACTTTAGTTCTTTTTTTGTCAATTGACTCCTCCTATTTTATTGTTATATTTCTTTCCTGGTCCGTGTTTCACATTTTTACTTATATACCAGGTGAAAATGAGTGTAGGATATCACTTGGGCAATTAATAAAGTTCCCATTTCATCAACTAAAGGCGGCAACCAATGGTTTCAGCGAAAAAGGTGTTTTGGGGGAGGGGGGTTTCGGTAAAGTATACAAGGGGATCCTTCATGATCAAGAGGGAAAACCTATAAAGGTTGCAGTAAAGCGGTTAACTAATGTAGAAAGGCAAGGGGGTCAAGAGGCATTTCAAAGAGAGGTTGAACTCATCAGCGTAGCAGTTCACCGAAACCTCTTGAGGTTGCTTGGGTTTTGTGTGACACCAACAGAGCAACTTCTTGTCTACCCATTTATGGAGAACTTGAGTGTTGCCCACTGTCTAAGAGGTACCTCCAATTTCATCATATATTTTGATAAAGCATCAAATGTTAAATATTCCTTCAAAACTGAAAAAGGACTGCGGTTCTCCATATGCTCAGCAGGGGTAGACCCAGGAATTGGACCAGGAGTAGGCAAAAAATGAGTTAAGCTAGAAAACAATGAGTTGGGCTGGGAAGAAAATAAATTTGGCCCAGAGGTAGGCAAACTTGTTCACCATGGGCAGGCAATAGTAGCCAAAAAATGCACAGACCAAAATTATTTTTTCAAAATTAGGGAAGGCAACTGCCTACTACTGGCCTTCCTGGGTCCGCCCCTTATGCTCAGCCCCTACTATTTGCTCATTTTAGGTTCTTTGCACAGTGGGGGTTGCTTTGGGGATGGTGAGTATTGTTGGAATTTTTTTTAAAAAATGGGAAAAAAATAACTAGGGAAAGAAGAGTACGTGTAAGGTTTTCTGAAGTGCATATATAAACATTTTTTATTTTTCAGTACTAAATCAGATATTAAACTACATAAAAGACTTCCCTCTGTACAAGTCTTTTGTGAATGTTTCCAATAGCTATTATATTTTGCAAAGGCAAAAGATGCTCATGGTTGCTATTAAAATCAGTAATCTTTTGGGTTTAAAGCAAGTGCTGCCCATTAATTAAAAATTTAAAATCAAGGTTAACTCAAGTGAAACATTGTTAAACACTTGTAGTCGGAAATCTGAAGTTGTTATGTTCTGGCAATTTGGAATTAAAAATCTAAAACATTCTTACTTAATCTTACTTCAATTCATTTTTAGGGAACAAAACCTTCGCAAAGATGAGGGAAAAATGTCACACTGAGTTAGCTGTTATTTGTTTATTAATTTATTGTTATTGAATGAAGAAGTTTCAATGATTCTTTTGTTGGAACTCATTCTAGCACCATGCAAAAGTTAACTGCCTACCATACTGAGCCAACTACTCAGTTATTGCAAATTTTTGGGTGTAGTTACAAATATGACAAATGTTAATTTATTGCAGCTATCAGAAATTTATTTGTTGCAAAGGAAGAACCTCGATTTTAATACTAAAAATCTATACTTGGTTGTTTTAGACTGGAAACCTGGTGAGCAGGTGTTAGACTGGCCCACAAGAAAAAGGATTGCTTTGGGAACTGCGCAAGGTTTGGAGTACCTGCATGAGCACTGTGACCCCAAAATCATACATCGTGATGTCAAGGCCGCAAATGTGATGCTTGATGCGGATTTTGAGGCAGTTGTAGGAGACTTTGGCCTCGCTCAGTTGGTCGATACTAGAAAGACCTCTGTTACCACTGCGGCGGTGCGTTAAATTTTATTTGAAGTTCTTATGTGTCATTATAATATAAAATTAATGCACATACATCTGCCAAATGAAATTTTAGACCCAGGAAGGTGGTACAGGTCAGGTATATACCCTTTATCTTTGATCTTGTTGCAATAAGTTTAATTTGGCATGAGGGGGAAGGTTGTTACACTTGTGGTGGAATGCATTGTTTTGCAGGGTATAACTGATGCTCTAATTCTCAAAATTGATGAATTTTTTTACAGGTGCGTGGGACCCATGGCCACATTGCGCCTGAATATTTGAAAACGGGGAGGTCATCAGAGAAAACGGATGTGTATGGTTATGGGATCATGCTTCTTGAGCTTGTCACAGGGCGGCGTGCTATATCCTTTGTAGAAGGGGATGATATTCTTTTGGTTGACCATGTAAGACATACCATTGCATATACGTAATATAATATTTATCTTTATCTAGTTATGGGATGCACCTTTATCTAACAAAAGTAGCAAACATATCACTTCTACTTGTACATTACGGGTGCGTTTGGATGAATCAAGAATAGTAGCAAGGATAGAGCTATCCTCAATTTTAGGATGGCAGCTGTTTTAACATTTTGTAGGAATAGTAGAATAGTGGGCTATCCAACAAAAGACAAACAGAGAATAGTGACTATTCGCTAATCCAAACACACCCAAACACCGGATAATAGCTCAGAATAGTGCTAATCCGGAATAGTAGCTATTCTTCACCCATCCAAATGCACCCTACTTATTTATGTATTAAGCTATAATGCCGAGATAACTTTCAGCACTCAACAGCCAATACTTGACTTAATTAATGTTTATCAAAATGAGACATAATTTTATGAGAGGCTTTGATAGTTAATATGAATGGCTTGGTCAAATATTTTTGCAATGTAAAAGGTGAGAAAGTTTCCGAGAGAGAATAGGCTGCAAGCAATCATCGACCCCAAATTAAATGGCATGTACGACGACCAAGGTGCTGAAATGCTTATCCAGGTGGCATTACATTGCACGCAAACCTCACCCGAGCGGCGGCCGGCCATGTCAGAGGTGGTGCGCTGGCTGCAAGGGGAGGGATTGGCCGAAAATTGGGAGGAGCTGCAGGAAGTGCAAGATACACATAGACTGGCTTTCGAAATAGATCAGCAGAGAAGAAATTGTTTAATAAATGGCGACGTGTCTTTGTATGTACCAGATGCAATTGAGCTCTCGTATGGTAGATGAGTTTAATATGGACTGTATATTTGGCAGAGATATGTAAATAAATAACTAAGGTAGAGGATGTACTATTTATGTGGTTGATATGTCAAATTAACTGAATATCAAGGACCATGCAATCTTCATACGTGCATATTCTTACAAAATGGTATGTATTATTTTTAGATTAGCCCATTAATGGTATGTACTGCAACAATTTTGGTTTATACAAAGGCCATTGTATACCTATTGATCATTGTTTAATTATTTCTTGTTTATTAGTCATTTTAAAGCTATTTGAGAACAAGGTCTGAGTTGAGTTTTAAACAGTGTTCTAAATAGTTAGCTATAGCCTTTTTCAGACCTTAAAAAGCTACGCTATGAGATAAAAGTGCGCTATTTCAGCTACGACTGCTGTAGCTGTAATTACTGACTGCTTTTACCGCTATGCTATATGGGCTTTTTTGCAATTTACATAGGCTTTTGTACTTCTGTTTATATTTCTGATACTATATTGTCTGCTATAATAAGTATGCTAAACCGAACTACATGTTTTTGTTCCTATTTGTTTTAGTCTCTCATTCTATATCGAAAAATAATTAAATATTAATTATTCCTCTTGTTTTCTCTTCGTCTAGTATTCACCTGTAAAATTATCGTCGTTTGTTTTATTGAAAGCTGATTTTGATTATTATAATATATAAAATATTCAATTAAATATAGTAACTTTATTTCACTTATAAAAGTAATTGTTCTTAGTCTATTATAATTTGTAATACTATGAAGTTGAACTATTAGATAATGTTATCTTGTATATCTTTTTTTTTTTCCTTCGTATTTGCATGATTGAAAAAAAAAATATACTTAAAACAATTATCATTTAGTTATTATACCAATTCTCCAATATTGATCATGTTGATAATTAGTAGAAATATAGACAATAAATTTTGAAAATTAAAATAATGCTATGTATGAAAACTCCCGCTATAACTGCGCTATTTGCTGTATCTTTTTTTTTTTTTCTTTTTCTTTTTTATTTCCCTGCTATGCCGCTATAATCGCTATTTATAATCTTAGTTTTAAACAATAATACTATGACCATATAGCATAAACAACTAGTTTTTTTTTTTTTATCATAGCAATTTTTGGTACTTAATATTACTCCCAAATCTTTTTTGTCATCTTTGTTAGTTCTTTATACACTTGAATAGTGCTTTATACCAAAGAAAAAAAAGGAAAGAAAAACTAAAGCATTCATGTAAAAACAAAAGAGGGGACATAAAAGTTGCAAACACTGAAGCTTCGTCTTGTCTACAAGAAAAACTATTGTATGAACTTAAATATCTGACTAAAATTGTAAATGCTTATTGGTTTTGTGCTTCTAACCATATCCTATATTCTTATTTTTGTTTTCAATGTCTAAATAGTTGATTTGACTATTTATTTCAACCGTTCAACATGATCTCCAAATTAAAATATTTTAGAGACCAAAATTTATATTATTTAGATAGATACAAAATCATTATTTTTGTTTTTGGATGGGCCATGATTTTCATTTTATACCTATCTAAAAAATAGTTAAAAACTTCCAATAATTATAAAATTTGATCCCAGGCACATTTTAATATAGAGATCATGTTGAGTAGCTCAAATCGAATATATTTGTACTTTAAAAATAGAAATAATAGTGTGGAGGCATGAGTGGACCACGAAAACAATGGAGCATTTTAACCCTACTCTAAAATAACAATAGTTATGCTTGAGCATGTCCAGTAGTCACCAAGCAAGCTGTTTATTCACAGCCAGAGGTCTGATATTGAATATTCTAGTAGAATATGTCAATTATTCTGTCTCACTGAGCAAGTTTGGCCCATCATTTATATTAAATCAAATGAATCATTCACTTTAATTTATCATTAAATAAATAATTAGGATTAGTCTTAGGAAATACGGGAGTCTTGATCCAAAATATGGCATGATACCCCTTTGTTTATAGATGTCTATCAGTCTATGGAGGTAATATAAATTATCAAGAATATATATATTTGATGGAGTACTATAATATTTCGATATTTTTTTAAAATATTTCTAGATATCATTTAGAACATCTAACATATTTTGCCTTGAACAATTTTTTTAAATTATATATTTATATACAGAATATAATATTTAAAAAAATATTTAAATAATCAAATTAAAGTTAATGGCATGAATATTTGAAGTTATGCATTAATTATAAAAATGGGTGATGGAATGATATAAATTATAAAATTAAAATATGGGCCAGTAACCTGTTAAGTTCAAACGTGATACGTGGCAGGGAGCTCACGTAACCAAACCCAATTAAATTAAATCAACAAAAAATACAATTATAATTAAAATATGGGCCAAATTGACCGTTTCTGTGTTCACAAATGACATCATTGCTTTCGTCCCACTATTATTATAATTATATAATTAATTCTGTTTGCTGCTGGTCGTGACTCGTGACTCGTGACTCGTGAGCCGCATGATCTATTTATTAATGGTAATAACGACATTTGTTTTGCGTCCCCCAAATATCGTAGTTTAAATGTTTACTATGCTTATACTGATGTAATAGGTTAGTGGTTGTAAGCACATCTATTAATATAACATTGGTAGCCACTATTAATTAAAAAAGAAAGAAAAAAGAAAAAGAAAAAGAAAGAGTAACATATATTGCTAACTAATGATTTTATTTTTTTAAAAGTGCTTTGTTTGAAAAATTTCTAGTTCATTACGAATACATGAATATAATGATGAGCACTTAAAACTTATAGAATAAATATGTTTATCCTCAGACCCATAGTCATAGAGAAGGAAATACGGTGACACGCCGTGATTTGGTCACGTGACGTGATCAATTTTCTTTTTCACATGACGTAACGTGACGTGACCAAAATGGTGGAAGATGGTCACATCTGCGAATGGTCACGTCACGTGTAGTCACGCCGTGATCATACGTGACGTGTCATGACGTAAATTAGTCATGTCAATTTTTGTAATATTTTAATTTAAATTGTTGAAAATTAAAAAAAAATATATGAAAAATTATAAAATAAGTAAATAATGTTGTAAATATTATTTTTTAGGAAATGTTGTATCTGACATTACTTTAAAAATTCAAAATTACAAACATTCATTAGACTAAACTAAAGAAAATAAAAATCAGTACTACATCAGTACCAGTATCACTAAACTTACACTAAAATAAAAATTTGAATGCTCTATACATATAAAAAAAGTTGGACATTCTATGTTTCATACCGCGACGTGATGTGACATAACGTGACGTGACGTAACTGATTCGCATGACATGACGTGACCTGTATTTTTCACTGAAATGCAGTCACGTCACGTGACACGCAAGTCACATCACGTAATCGATACACGTGACGTGACATTCAGTGACGTGACTAGTCACGCTATGACAAATTTCCTTCTCTACCCATAGAGTTGTAGCGTGTAACAAAAAAATTTGAGCTGCTGCAGAAAAAAATCCAGACCGTCCGTTTTAAAGTGACACAAATATTAATGGATCGAGTTCCATGAACAAACTGGTCTGAGTTCTGATCAGACGCTTCTTATTTCAAATTTTAAATTTTAAAGTATTGCTCTGTTTTTATTGAAAGGAAGAAGCATTGCTCTGTTTTTCATATTTCAAAATTTAAATTACCTTTCGTACAACCCAATAAAAAAATAATTATAAATTAATTATATGAATAACAACTTAACATATATGCTTGTTAGCTGGATAAACTTATTGCAGACAATAAAAATATATATACATATTAGCACACTTCCATGAAGGTGGATCACTAACTTTATTTATTATATATTGTGTAATAAAAAATCATACATCTAACAAATTATTTGTTTTCTAATGAGCTGTATAACATTGTATTTAAAAAGATGATTGAATATACATTGGTTCTGACCAATTGTCAGATTTGTATAAACTAAATATACAATTTTAGAATAAGTTAATAATTTAATATATTGTTAGATCTTGATTGGCTGATGCTCCAATTAGATATTTTGAGCACAGCTACATAAATATAGATCACTAATTTAATTGTATTTTATAATGGCATATTGAACGTGTTGATTTTAAGACAAATACTTTGTCTATAAGTTAAAAAAAATTAAGCTAAATCTAAAAATATATTGGTATGATTTTTTCAGATATTTATTATCAAGAATCTCAACCCATAAAATTAATATAGTTTATTCAATGGAGATGAATTTTACAGAGTCATTGAATAATATAAATTCTTTGATCCGATTAATTAAAGAGAGAAATTCATTTCTCAAAAATCTATAAAACTCCTGAGTGTTGTGATAAATTTCTCACAATCACAAGTTATGGATATAGAATTTGAAGGTGATGAAGACACAACACAATTTAAATTGAAAAAAATAAACAAAAAAAAATTGAAAAGGCGAAGGAGAATAGAGATCCAATATATATAGTTGTCGGAGGGACTTATCCTTTAAAACCATTTTAACAAAATTTGAAAATTTCTCATTTTAATCCTAAATTTCTTATTTTTACAAAAGAATCCTCTTAGTATTTTCATACAAATCAGTGTGGATGAAGAATCATATAACCGTGCGCTCATGCACGTTGGCTGTCACTTAATTTTAAGTATTTTTGTTAGTACAATATATATGTTCCGTGGGAAATCAACAATTTTTATATTAGTTTAATTATACTGCTAATTTCATTCGTTTAAAACTAAACAATAAGATATCTAAATTTAATTAGCATATATTTAAGGTGATTTTCTCCAGTAATCACAATTACCATAGTATAACTGGAAGTTTGCAGGACTGTCAAAAGTTTATTATCGGAACACGTACCGCATATATAGTTGGCCCGAGCACCGGTCGAAAGTTCGTCGGAACTTATACAAGACATGAAATTAATGTAATTGTTAATAATGTTCACTAATCAAAATATCCTTGTTGTTCGTCAAATTATCTGATAGCAATTAATGATGATGATAATGATAATAATAATAATAATATTCGTGTAACATTTCCCATTTAATTATAAACTTTTGTTGATCCCATATAATATTGCGGCGACTGTAATGTTCATATCTTAAAAAAAACAGAGAAAAATAAGCACGTACGTTATTCATATATGAGAGTAACCCAAAGAATTAACAACCTAACTAAGAGTGGTAAAGAGTTTAACATAGCTGTTTTGACTATATGCAGTGCAAGGACTATAAAATCAAAACAGTTTGTACGCTGCATGAAGCTAAAACCACCCTATTAAATTATTTACCCCCAAG
The DNA here is from genome assembly GCA_964058825.1 of Carex arenaria. Classification (NCBI taxonomy): domain Eukaryota; kingdom Viridiplantae; phylum Streptophyta; class Magnoliopsida; order Poales; family Cyperaceae; genus Carex; species Carex arenaria. The sequence continues at coordinate 257,578 of CAXKVW010000452.1, read as the reverse complement.
AGAGAAGTGTTCATTAGATTTAGAGTAATGTGTACCGAGTAGTCTTAAGGCATAATCCCTATCATGCCAACGCGGCTCTATGACATCACATTTTTTTTATACTTTGGTATATACCTTACATGTTCCTATTATTATATCTCTCGTTGTCAATTACTTAATGTGTTCCTCGTGCTTCTTCCATTACTTCACTTCTCTCTTCACATATATATCAATTAACAAGTCTTCGTTCTATAGGCACAATAGAAAATCAAACAAATCACAAAAGAAGAGGAGAAGAAAAAAAAAAGGAGAAGAAGGAAACTACTATACAAGCAAAAACAAGCTTCTAACTAATTAAAAGATATATATGGCTTTGGGAACTCAAGACATGCCTACAACCTTTGATAATCGATCGGAGGTCGTAAATGGATCTATGTCAATGCTTTCATTTCTACCCATTGGGGATAAAGAGAGTCCTGTAGACCCGGCGTTGTGGACGGATGAAGAGAGGATGAAAAGAGAGCTTGTGGCTTGGGCTAAAGTTGTAGCGGCCATGGCCGTGCATGCATCATCCAAGTCGCGAGTTTCTACTCATAGATAGCTCTATTTTTAGGTGGTTTTGCAACATCTCTTCCATTATATATTCAAGTTTTTACTTGTGTGCCTTTGGGTGTGTAAGTTTCCTAGTTATATATTAGGAGGGAAGTTTCTTGATAGATTAATTTTGTTACTATATATTTTGTTATTTTTTGAAGGGGCTTGGGCCCTCAATTAATACATAAATTCGGGTTACTCCAAATGTTCTTATTGATTGATCAAAGGTGGTTGTTCTGATACTGATAAATCAAAAGGGATGATAGATTTAATGAAAAGTGCAATTTATATATGTATGATGTTTCATTTGATTTAAATGACATTTATAGACTGTGTTTATTATTGTCACTACTTTTTCTGGCAGTCGACGGTCTATTTGTAAATTGAACAGATCATTAATTTCTGTTTTGGATGGATCAAAATGGATGGTTGACAAGTAAATTTGAAGTAGGGTTCAAATGCCATGTCTTTCATGCCTCATGTTCTTAATTATCTTGGTTTATCTGACCAGTACCGTATTTGATAAGACAGATACGGATAAGATTATTGTTTGTTTAGCTTATTGGGTACAGGTGAGAGTATGAAAAAAAAAAAAAGACTATTTCTTACCTGTCAAATATTTTGCAATGTAAAAGAAGTATGGTTAATTATCTTCCAAGATAAAGAACTTGTTTTTGGTCTAGTGGCAAAGACATATAGCTCTCATGTGAGAAGTCATGGATTCGAAACCCACAAAGTGAGGAAATATTCTATAATATACATAAGAGTTTGAAAATGTGTTTGGTGACTTGACTCCAATCCATTATTTCAAAAATTATCTTTCCAAGATAGAATAGTCTGGAATACAAGTTGGGAGGAGCGACTACAGGAATGAAAGTTACACATATAGACTCGCTTTCGAAATAGATCAGCGGAGAAAAAAATGTTTAATAAATGACGACGTGTCTTTGTATGTACCAGATGCAATTGAGCAATTGAGTTCTCATACTGTCGATGAGATTTTGTGGGTGATTAATTGTGGATTGTATATTTAGAAGGGATATATGTGAATAAATAATTAAGGTAGAGGATGTACTTATTTATGTGGTTGATATTTCAAACTGACTGATTGTGTCATGGACCATGCAATCTTCATACGTGCATATATGTTCTTACAAAATGGTATGTATTATTTTTAGTTTAGCCCAATAATGGAATGTACTGGAAAAAAATTCAGTGTATACAAAGGCAATTTGTAAACTTGTTGATTACTGTTTAATTATTTTTGTTTTATTAGCCATTTTAAAGCTATCTGAGAACAAGGCCTGAGTGAAGTTTTAAACAACAATATTATGACCGGTTTTAAACCATATAGGACATGCAAATAGCTAGGTTTTTTTTTTTAATTTAATAATACTGGTTAAGTTATAGCCAAAATAGCAATTTTTGGTTCTGAACTTTACCCCCAAATCCCTTTTACTTTTCCATCTTTTCCAGTTATTTATATGCTTTGAGTAGTACTTTCATACTTTATATATACCTGATAAAAAGAGGGGAAATAAAAGCTGCAATATAGAAGCTTTCAGCTTTGTCTTGTCTAGAAGAAAAATGGTAGCTGATACAGTAATGTGTGGTTGAATGCAATATTGAAGCTTTGTCTTGTCTATAAGAAAAATAGTACCAAACAAGCTGTCCTATTCACAGCAAGAGCTAGATTTGAAATTTCAATATCTTGATATATAGTGTAATCATGGTTTAATATATGCAATTTAATTTCTTTCAACGTACAGATAGGTTAACAATTATCTGAGCATGCACTTGATTTAATATAAAATGAAATTCAAAAACATAATTTTTTATGTCGACTCTCTTTAATGAAAATAAATAAGATCGACATTAAATACAAATGAAAATAATCTATAGTCGAGATTGATTATGTTTTTTTGTATGGAAGATCGATCACGTATTTAAAATTTGGATGAGAATCCTTTGTAAATATTAAATAATTGCATTACTTGATGATTTTCAACTTATATAAATGACATAGCATGATTGTGACATTTTTGTAGCACTAAGAAATTATAATATCGGAACATATATTATACTGAACATAATTGCTAGAATCATAGAATCATAATTCACACTCTTTTATACATCATAAAAATTAAACTGAAAGTTACAGAGCAAATTGATCTACGAATTTTTACTTCCCCCGTGTACGTAACCATTCCTCTTTTATTTTGGGTGTATATATATATACACACAGCCACTGCTAATTTCAAGAAATTCAACTTGCGGTCAAATTATTAATTATAATCTAGTGAATATAATTAAGTATATAACTACAACATATAATTTATACAAATTAATTATTTTTGGAATCATGTTCAGTTAAGTTTGTTTATTTTTTTTTTAAATCTGCTATATATGTATATATATATAGATTGATTGCGTGTAATTAATAGAAGAAAAAGATATATATGGCAGTAGATATTTTGCATGTGATCAACTTACATGCATGTGAGTGTTCGAACCGATTAATTTCTTAACAACGAAGAATCATTGTATGTACGTAGTTCAGTGACGATATGTGAAATTAATTACATGTATCCGATCGAACTGTCTTAATTAATTACAGGTTATATATATCACTACGACTAGATCGATAAAGACGTATACTCAACTTGTACAAAAAAAAAAAAATCTAAGTAACAATTAATTAATTCCGAAGTATGCATATACTGAATAATTTGGTCTAGCATGACTCCTAACATTTTACCGGAAAATATTTAACAAAAAATGATATGATAATAATCAATTTTCGAAAAGTATTGAGATCAATTGACCCCATATATATATGTTCTATGTGCCTCTGCCTATGACTTTTACACACGCTAATGTAAATAATACTTTGTTTGACCTAATTTAATTTGTCGGCGATTCAAACATACCTGAAAGCAATTGAAATTAAAATAAATCGAACAAACGTACTAGTCTTGATTTTTTTTTTTTTTATTGATGTCTAGACAAATACCTCTTTAATTAAGCTAAAAATGATTGATTAGCTAGTGATGTATATATGCACTAGATCGGATGGTCTAGATATAATTAATATAATTCAACTGTCAAGGATTTTGTTGTGAATCCGATATGTCCGATTTTGATCGAACGGTTCAAATTAACTCAATATTTTTGCGCGAGAACCATATTAATTAAACAAAGGAAATCGAAGTCGATCTGTGTGTGAATATGATATTTGAATTGTGCATTTCATGCATGATATATTTGTTGAGTTTGACACATTGAAAGAACTAGTATAACAAACATATTTTTATTAATTGTTACAACATTAGTACATGATACAATTAACACTTAACATTAAAATTACTTAAACAATATAAATCATCTTTCCATACACATGGAAAACAAAATCACCTCACCATTCATCTCACCACGCTCTTAGAAATATTATATTTTGTGCCTTCTTATTCGGAGGCTTGATCTAAAATGTGACATGACACCACCATTTATAGGTGATTATATATATGGAGATGCTCAGATCGATGACATGTATTATCTAGAATATTTAGTGGAATACTAAATTATCAAATATTTGTTGAAATAAATATCTTAAAAGATATTCCTAAATATATATATTTTTTAATCTAAATATTTTGTTTCCGATTTATATTTTTTAAAATATATAAATATCGAGTCCGGGTAATATACTTTTAGTAGCATTTTAACCCATACGCTTCCAATCCAAAATCCATCGGGTCAGCTTCACATGAAAAATTCAAACCAAACTTGTAAAAAAAACCAACTTTCAAAAAATCATAAAAAAGTAGTAAAAGAACTCTAAAAATAGTAAAAATTGATATTCTACATGTTTAATATATAACTAATCTATTGAGCTACTTAACTCGATATTATGAATATAAAACTTTGAATTTAACATGTAAGCATTTCGGCCAAAATGTTTACAAAAGCATAATAGCTGGACTCATAAAATATATATTAATTTGGAAAGTAGTTAACTAAAACCATAAGCAAATGATTAATGATATAATTAAATTTTCAAGTTGTGTACCACGGTGATGAATCCGTACAATATATATGATCGAATAATATAAACTATAAAATAAAAATAAAATAGGGGTCAGTCAGATCACCTTATACTTATAATTAGTTCACAAGTGGCAGCTAGGGAGCTCACGCACGTAACCAAACCCAACTAATTATAAATCAACAAAGAGATACATTTTCTGTGTTCACAAATTAATGACATCACTGCTTTCGTCCAAGTATTATAATTAATAATTTAATACTGCTTGATATTGGTCGTGAGCCACATGATCTATTTTTTAATGCTGTAATAACAACCCATTTTATTTGCTTCTCCCAAATCAGAGGCGCAACGAACTAGAATTTGTAGTGTCTAAACATTAATTATTTTTCAAAATAATTATTATATTATGTATTACTTTTAAAAATTAAAATATATTATTAAATTAAATAGCAATGTTTAATAAAAGATTCGTTTATTGCGTTACACAGAAAAAACAAAACAAATTAATTAAATCAACACAACAAAAGAGTTGCTCGTATACATACTAAAAATAAAATAGAGAAGCAGTACATATAGAAAGAAAATTATTTAAATTTCAATATACATGAGTAAAAATTTAAAAATTATGGGAATAAGCACCTCCTAACTATAATGCAGATCGTCTCGTGTTGTTGTTTAAAATGTTTAGGATGCTTACAAAAATAGTATATCGCTAATTATTGCAATTCAAAAGGAAAAACAAATATTAGCTTATTTCGAAAATTTCTTTTTCATTACAAAAATATGAATATAATGTGAGCACTGAAACATTTAGAAAATAACGGGGGGAATTTCATGTATATCCCTCAAAACCTTTGAAATTATGTATTTTCCTTCTAAAATTTATAATATCATATTTACCCTTCTAAAATTTAAAAACTCACAAATTTACTTAATTCATTGAATTTTCTATAAAACTCATTTTAAATTTATAAAGTAAACATTTTATCCTTTATAATTGGTCATTTTTTAGAGCAAATGATTCATTTTCTTGTGACGCAAACACAAATAAATATTGTCAAAATGTCATTGTGTATGAGTCACAAGTAGAGAAATGAAATATTTGTTCTCGAAATGAAATAACTTTTCTTACATTGACTACATATTTTTACTTTTTAATAAAAGTTAAAATGAGTATCTGTGTGAATTTTTGAAATTTAGAAGGGAAAAATATGATATTATGAATTTTAGAGGAATAATTATTTTTGAGGTTATTGAGGTATACATGAAATTATCCTTTATCCCCAGGAGATAGCTAGGAGTAGGTCCGATGGGCATCGGACCTACTTTTAGGTCCAATTAGCTCTAACATCATATGATTAGCATTAAGATCTGTGCACATAGAAATTGAAACGGATTTGCATAGATTTTAATGTCGTCTACACGAATCTTAATGCAATCGAATGGTCATCACAGCCATCGAAACAAAGTAGGTCCGATGCCATCAGACCTATTCTGAATTCTATCCCAGACCCATATATTCTCCAATTCCTGTCCCGAGAAAAATTCACGTTAATTACGAATACATGAATATAATTATTGCAAATCATTTATTAAAATGCGAATTACCTTTCAGAAAATCCTGTCAAAAAATAATTACAAAATATATATGAACAATTGATAACTTAACATGCCCGTTAGATGGATACATTTTTTTTTTTTTGAAATAATTAGATGGATAGAATTATTACAGACAATAAAAAAAAATACATGTTTAGCACACTTGCTTGAAGTTGGATCACTAATTTTTTCTATTGTGATAATTATTATATTCCACCATGATAAATGAGGCCTATAATTACACAATTAAGGAAGTATTGTATTGTTAAATCTAAAGATATATATATATATATATATATATATATATATATATATATATATATAGAGTAGAGCTACGGTGCGTTGCGAATTAAAACCAGGGTTTTAATTCGCGTTTTAAGCCCTTGGATGTGCGTCAAGATCCGTGCAAGACGCTTTGATGTGCGTCAAGCCCTTGTTTACCAATAACTTAAATAGTGCATTCATACTCTCACTCCTCTGAGTAGTTGACATGTCGGCAAAAAAAGTGCCTCGGAAGTAGGCTGGCACCCATTGCTCCCGGTTTCTGTACATCACCTTGATATAGTTAGTATTGTGCAAGTTGTACGTATCACACATAGCTGACTAGCGTTTCTCAAAATCTGAAACCGTCTTGCTACGAATAATTGTGGCCTTTAATTCATCCTCAAACCCAGGCATCTCATGGTAAAGACGAGCAAAGCGTTCCCTTGCCTTTCTCATTATATGCCACTGGCAACACCTGTGTACTGTGTTGGGAAAAATCACCTCAATTGCTTTCCTCATCGCGGGATCTTGGTCAGTAATAATGGCAGAAGGATGCTTGCCGTACATTGCCTCTAACCATGTTTTGAACAACCAGCAAAAGTTATCTGCCGTCTCGCATTTGAGAAGAGCCATGCCAAATAAGATGGATTGACGGTGGTGGTTCACTCCAATGAACGGCGCGAAATGCATGTTGTACTTGTTTGTCTGATAGGTAGTGTCAAAAGTCACAACATCGCCAAACTCTTTGTATGCCCTTCTTGCTCTACCATCAACCCAAAAAATATTCTTGAGAACACCATGCTCATCTGTCAGTAATGAATAAAAAAACTCGGGATCCTCTTGCTCTTGTTTTTGTTTGAAATACATCACAGTAGTATGAACATCAACACCTGCAAGCTTCGCATTATCCCCCGATATCAGATTGCTTATATCCTTCTTCTTGAACCTAACATTTCCCTTACCATCATGTTGGTCGGCTATATATTCCATAATTTGCGATGTTCCAACATTTTGAGCACTCAATTTACGGATGATCTCCTTATGATTTGCCGTCATGCGCTTATGGGATCGCAAATTTTGGATCTTCGAAGGGCTTGTGATCAGCTCATGGTTGTGATCCTCCACAAAGACGCTCACTTGCCATTTTCCATTTTTCATAATTCGGATCCTATATGAGGCCTTGCAGTCGATCCTTGTAATTCCATGTTCTTTCTCAGGTGTACCAATATCTGTCGAGCATCCAATCGGCCTCTCTTTTCTTTTATGCCACTTTGATTTTTCTTCTTTGGAACAAACATACCGAATCGATGACAACCCATTTCTATTACTTGTTGAACAGGCCTTGCGAACACTAAATCCAATACAACATGCATAATTATTGTAGAAATTGTATGCATCCTCGGATGTATTGAACTCCATGCCGACATACGGCTTGGTTGTATCATTTGACAAAGGCTCATCAACTTCTATTGCTTCATCACAATGAATGTAGGGATCGGTAATATCTACCTGTTAGACATAAGCAAACCACAATCACTAAACAATCTTGATTAAATTGCAATTGTATAAATTTTTCAAATATAAAGTAATAAATATTACCTGCATTTGAATTCTCTGATCATTCTCATCTCTATCGACATAAATGTCATTTGAGCCTACCTCTACACTATTAGAAACACCACACCTTGACATTGGTTCTCGCACAAAGCGTTCTGAACAAGGAAATAGCATATTGTGATTAATTCCATAATCCGTAACTTAACATAAAATTCATCAATTCATCAATGATCGAATCCAATTTTTTTTTCTGTTTTAAAAAAAAAATAAGAAACTCAGGATATAAACTAAACCAAGTCTGAATGTGATTGCTTACTTTCTATTGATCAAATCCAAACTCTTCCCCTTTACTTCATTGTTGTGCTCAAGTGAAGTGAAGATACCTATTAAAAAATGTGGGGTTAATTAATAAGTCATTCAATGATGTATTGAAATTTATGTTGTTACCACTACTGGTAACTTACCAGTACTTATCTCTAATTTTTTAGTGATATATATACATACTTAAGTATATCTTGTCGGTTTTTCTATGAACAGGGTTGTACATAAATTTTTTCTTATCATTATATTGTTGGCTAAAGCCAACCTTCCAAAAAACATTTCCAATTGGAAACTCGTGCACAGATTAAAATATGCATTCATGCTAACATTTTAATTTTTGAGAAGGCAATGATAAAGTATGAATTTCAAGACATAAAGACAGTAACTACAAAAATATCAGTCCGCTTTTCTCCACTCTGATATCGGACTTACAGCAAAAATATCAGTCAAAATATCAGTCCGCTTTTTTCTTAAATGATTGATATGCAGAGAAAGAGCAGAGGAAGTCAGAGCGGGCTAGGTGGCTGGATTTCGCTTGAAGACCGAGAAGACAAAGAAAGAGCGGAGGAGGAAGTCGCCTGGGGCGGGTCTAGGGTTTCGCCTGGGGAGAATCGCGTCTCGCGTGAAGAGGGAGAAAGAGCGGAGCGGGTCAGAGCATGATTAATAAAACTGGACAAATCCATGAAGATTTTAAGATCGGGTATAGGTATTACTGTCATTTGTGATTTAAGATCGATATTTCTCCATGAAGATTTTAATATTAACTAATTTTCAATCTAAAATCACTTATTTATTATTAATGAACGTATTTATTCCTAAATGAATTGAAAACATTATTTAATATTAGTAACAAATTAAAATGATAATTTTATCCTTATCTTCAAAACACTGAAATACTAAATACTAAAACAATTAAAATGTATTATAAAGAAAAAAAAAATACCAAAATACTAAAATATTTAAATCGAACTACAAAATTAAATACATAGACCAAAGCATTTAAACAGAACAATAAAGAACAAAGACCGAATACTGAAATATTTAAATTAAAATACAGAACATACCAACTGAATAAAATAAATATTAAAACTTAACAACAAATTAAGAATCTAAACTTAACATTTAATTAAGGTGATTGATCTTCTCCGGTACGGTACTCTTATATAACTGAAAATTTGCTAAAACTGTAAAAAAAATTGTTATGCAGTAATTAATTGTTAATATGTTGACTTGCCAAACAAAATGTTCACTAATCACATCATCTATATATGTTGCTAGTCAAATTATGATAGCAATGATTGTAGTAGCAGTAATAATAATAATAATAATCGTTTAACATTTCTCAATTTTAAAATTATGTTGGTCCCACATAATATTGCTGCAACTATACAATTAATATTGCGTCAACTATAATGTTCATATCTAAAGAAACCATAGAAAACTAAGCACGTTATTCACATATGAGAGTAATTAACCCAAAGAATTAGCAACCTAACAAGAAAGAAGTCTTCATCTATGCCAACGAGTGGAGAGGCTAAGGTCACAATCCCTGTCATGCCAACGCGGCTCTATTTGACATCGATCACATTTATTTTATTTTATTATACTTTGGTATATACCTTACATGTTACTATTCTTATATCTCTTGTTGTAAATTACTTAACGTGTTCCTCGTGCTTCTTCCATCTCATCATATATATATCAACAAGTCTTCGTTCTATTGGCACAATAGAAAATCAAACACATCACAGAAGAAAGGGGAAAAAACAAACAGAGAAGGTGAAGGAGAAGGAAATTACTATATATACAAGCAAAAGCAAGCTTCTAAGTTCTAACTAAGAGATAGATATGGCATTGGGAACTCAAGACATGCCTAGAACCATTGATAGTCAATCGGAGGTTGTAAACGGATCTATGTCAATGCTTTCGTTTCTACCCATTGGGTATAAAGATAAAGAGAGTCCCGTGGACCAGGATTTGTGGACAGATGAAGAGAGGATGAAAAGAGAGCTGGTGGCTTGGGCTAAAGCTGTGGCGGCCATGGCAGTGCATGCATCCTCCAAGTCACAAGGGTCTACTCATAGATAGCTCCATTTAGGTGGCGGTTTGATTTGCAACCTCCCTTCCATTATAAATATATTAAAGTTTTTGCTTGTGTGCCCTTAGCTTGGGTGTGTAAGTTTCCTAATTGTATATTCGGAAGGGAAGTTTCTTGATATATAGATTTTGTTATTTTATTTTTCTTTTTTGTTTCAATTTTGAAGGGGCTTGGACCCTCTATATGTAAATTCGTGGTACTCGATCCCATATATGTTCTTATTGATTGATCAAAGGTGGTTGTTCTGATACAGATAAATCAAAAGGGATGATCGATTTAATGAAAAGTGCAATTTATATATGTATATATGATGTTTCATTTGATTTAAATGACAATTATAGATTGTGTTTCTTTTTCTTGTAGTCGACTGTTTATTTTTCAAAATTGAGCAGATCATATATATATATATATATATATGTTGGATCAAAATGGTTGGCAAGTAAATCTGAATTGGAGTATATTTCAAAATTAGTCATATGAGATCAAACTAGAAACTTCCGGCCGCAACAATTTGACAAACAGGAATATTTGTTCAGATGGCGCTACGTAATATAAGCAATCTCATTAAAGAAAATTAAGTAGCAGTCGTAATTAAACTAGTATTGTCCTTATGAATTTATATATGCAATTAATTGTTCAAATATTAGTTGGATCTTTTTTTTTTTTTTTTTTTTTGAATCAAAACCAGGCAGATGCTGCCAGGTGCTTCATTAATGTAGTTAAATGGTACAAGGTAGGAAACAAACTAAACAGTACACATTTTTCAGAAACCTCAGCTCAAAAAAATAAAAACAAATGCATAACCCCTGTCTCTATAGCAGCACAAAACTGAATTTAAACTGTAAATGTGATTCTTTCTCTTTCCATTTCTCTTCCCCTCCTTCTCCCTTGTTCCCACAGGGTTGCCTCACGCATTATCCACTGAACCACAACATTTGTAGGAGCTTTGTGACCCTCAAAAATCATGGCATTCCTCTGTCTCCAAATCGCCCAACAGACGGCCGGGAACCAAACTTGCCATTTGGATCGTAAGGTGGGGGAATTCTGAAAAAGTGCAAAGGAGCGCCACCAGGTGTCCTGCAATGTGTCCGCCAAATATTAGTTGGATCAATCAAGCAGTTAGGTACGTACTTACTGCAATCAATAATCTAATTGCCTCAATCAAGCACCATTATATTAATTTACACTGTTAGATAAACCAGCCACTAGCTAGCTCAACCACCATGCACATAATTAAGTTGGTATCTATGTATGGGTAATGCTAGATCGATCCAGACATCTGTTATCTGGGACCGATATTTGGTAGTACCAGTTGGTAGCACCAACTAAGACAGCATGGTTTATTTCAAATTTCAAGTATATTTGAAGCCTCAATTAGGCATTAATTAGGGGTACATCGCAATTTCGTAGAGGCTTCATCATATATATTTTTCTGATATCAATCATTATAATCGCAGTACGTTCCTGATATCATTAATCAGGGGTCTATTTTTGTCTCATCTTTGAAAAAACATGCCTGTCATAGTGCCATCTATGACTCTTCTTCGCTTTAACATGAAAAAGCTCCATCCAAATTATTCTTTGTTAGAAGGAATATATATATTTCTGTGGTTTTACGGAGAGGATCAGATCTTCATTCTCTACCAATCATAATTTATCGGTTATTGTACATTTGAATTTATGGATTTTAATTTTTAGGACTGGATAACGATCAAAGTTTGTGTTTCCACATTTGCTTTTGTCCATGGATATAAAACTCGATACCTCCTCTTCAATTTTAGTAAAAAAACAAAAAGGATGGAAAATTTTGGTACAGTACTGATAAATAGTACTGGTACAGCACTTGACTGGTTTTGTCTCATGCTGGTTCAAATATAGTTGTTGGTGATTTCTCACTCATTCAAAACAAGAAACAAATTTGGGGTTTCTGAGACTTAGTGTGTCTTTTTTTTTCTTTCATTTTTTTTTTCTTTTTGAATCAATAACCTATTGAAATTCATCATCCTAATATAGCTTCTCACTTGAGAGTTGAGGCTATTAATTTGTTTGGTTGGTATATGTAATATGTGTGCTCTGACAATTGACAAAAATAAGGTTTACAATTTACATACCATTAAAGTTATACCAAGGACAAATCTGTAAATTTACAACTAATAATTTTGCTACAGAGTTTCTAGATCATGGTCCTGTAATGCAGTTCCTTTCTGAAAATGAAAGGCTTCGTCATTTTCTTCATGGCAGGATGCAAGGCGGTGTTGCTTTGAAAATGACTGACAAAGATTGCCAATATAATTTATTTCAATCTCCTATTTTCTATTGAGTTTCTTTCAAGAAAATAAAGACAGTTGTAACATATATGATTAGCAGAAAATAAAGAGATATTCTGGGACCCCTAAAAGAACAGAGGAAAGATCTAGAAGGTGATATATATTTCAACAATAATACCTTTTGGCCTCAAATGAGATAACTCAAATTTTGAGTTTAGATCCGAACTGTCTGATCAGAATCCAGATCAACCAAGGCCTCTTAAATATTTGTGCAAAAGCAGATCGGATGGTCTGAATCTAAACTCAAATTTTGAGTTATCTTAGGTGATATTAATTCCTGGTCTATTCAATCAATTCTTGCTAGCTTTTTAATGGGACAAGGAAATAGATGACCCCTTTAATTAATGATTTTCACAATTATATTTCTTATTCGTCATGGATTACAGACATTTTGTATAAACATAATGTACATATTTTTCTTGAAAAAAATATCATTCTGAGATAATTTTATTGTTATATGATGTACAATCTGTTGTCCTCCTCATGTGACGAATATTGACAAATATATATATATATATATATATATATATTAATGGTGCAGTTTCAAATGTTTAAATTTCGTTTGAATGAGATTTATTGACAATATTAAATTGATAATTTTGATAATTGCAAAAATTATTTTATATTGAAAATATGGCTTTGAAAATGTGATATGTAATATATTTATATGATGAAATTTAATGTAAGTTTTATCATTCATCAAACGACTTAAAACTTACAATGACACTAAATTATTTTACAGTAATTGATAAAATATCAAATCACTAAAACTACAGCAAGCGTGGTACATAACCAATTCATAAGTCGAATTACATGTCTATAAATATTTTCATTGTAATTATTTTTATACAAAAATGTATTATCAAAATATTCATTATCAAGAGATTCCAACAATATTTTCTCTCATGTGCTGATACTTCTCTCAGCTATGTAATATTAATCAGACGATCACAAAAACATGATTACTGTGAATTTTTTTTTACCATGGATCTAGAATATAAAAACTTATGTAATATTAATAATTACCATACGGTTTAAAGAATTATTGCGTTTATAATGTTTATAATTGTTGTCTATTTGATATTGATCGAGCAGTACACAAATTATTTTTCAGAAAAGAGATTTAATTCATTCTATTAAATACAAGAATTTAGACAAAAATATTTGCTATGCATTTTTTACTTTTTATAATTTTTCAAATTTTGGATGAAGAAACATTTTTGTCATCTGATAAATTTCGAGCGATGCGAAAAAATAACAATAGTTACATAAGCCTTTATTTTCTTATATATATATATGGATTCTGTAATTACTAATTAGTTGCTTGATATACTAACGAAATGGAAGGTGTTCCAATGAATACTTAAATGGTTAGATTAAAAAAAAATATTAGATCTTGTTTGTGAAATGACATTAATTAATTATTTACTTAATATTTAATATAGAATTTGCAACGTAGATGCAATTTAATTACACACCTAATTAAAATAATTAATAATGATTAGAGTAAATTTCAGGTCACTAAATTTTTCTTCACAAATTAGTCACTCAAGTTTAATTTAATTATATCTCATTAACTATTGAATTTTTCTTTTGTTTCCAATAAATCATTCGGTTAGTATTTAAAATACTAACGGTAACGGAATCTAATGTGGCTTCCAACTCATCATGCTTGATAAATTGTGTAACTTATTTTGAGGACACGAATTATTTCTCACTAACGGAATCAAATGTGGCGTCCAACTCATAATGTATTAATGTGAGGCTGCAATCTCAGGCTTGAAAACAATTTAGGTTAGTTTTGAGGATACAACTGGGGTCGCTTAGCTAAATAGAAATATCCCAAGCATTTTAATTTATCCGCCATTTTTATTCATGCCCACCATTAAATATAATTTGCCAACTATGTCCAACAAATTCAAAAAAAATTATTCCTATCCAAACCGGATATTTAATGGCAGGTTCCTAATTTTTATTAGGAACCGGCTATTAAATCGCCGGTCCTTAATTTTTTAATTTTTTAATTTTTTTGAAAAAGTTATAATTTATTTATTTTTTATTAAAGTTTTAGAAATTTTTGATATGTTTCTTTGAAATTGGATAAAATAATATATAATTTAGTTTATTAGAAGGACTGAAACAAATAAACTGGATCAATATTTTTCAGATCGAGTTTTTCGTGGCTGTAAAAAAAATTAAAATATTTCTTTGTAAGTTATTGAAAAAAAATAAAAATGCTTTGAATCTTAGTTATTGATCCCGGTTCAAAAGTCACCTCTAAGTAAATATAAAAAATATTTGAATTCTTCTATTTAAAAAAAAAACAAATTTCCGAAACTGTGTCAGAATTTTATATATTATGCACGATTTTCGATGCAGAATGGACACTTTTTTATGTGTGAATTATATCAGATTAAAATAACGAACAACTCAGATTCAACACTGTTTGAGTAATGATTACAAAGTTGCGGCAACTTTTTTAAATTATTTTATATATTATGTACGATTTTTGATGCATAATGCACACTTTTTGATGCGAGAATTATATCAGATGAAAACAACGAACGACTCAGATTCAACACTGTTTGAGTAATGATTACAAAGTTGCGGCAACTTTTTTAAATTATTTTATATATTATGCACGATTTTTGATGCAGAATGCACACTTTTTTATGCGAGAATTATATCAGATTAAAACAACGAATGACTTAGATTCAACACTATTTGAGTAATGATTACAAAGTTGGTAACTTTTTTTAAATTATTTTATATATTTTGCATGATTTTTGATGCAGAATCCACACTTTTTGATGCGAGAATTATATCAGATTAAAACAACGAACGACTCAGATTCAACACTATTTGAGTAATGATTACAAAGTTGCGGCAACTTTTTTTAAATTATTTTATGTGTTTTGTACGATTTTTGATGCAGAATGCACACTTTTTGATGCGAGAATTATATCAGATTAAAACAACAAATGACTCAGATTCAACACTATTTAAGTAATGATTACAAAGTTGCATAACATTTTTCTTCAATTTTTATTTTTTCAAAAATAGAAATATCATAATATTTTCTGTTTTTACCTAGAAGTGACTTTTGAACCGGGATCAATAATTCAGATTCAAAGTAATTTTATTTTTTTCAATAACACACAAAGAAATATTTTAATTTTTCTTACAGCCGCGAAAAACCTGATCTAAAAAATATTGATCAGGATTATTTGTTTCAATCATTCTAATAAACTAAATTATATATTTGTATATCCAATTTCAAAGAAACATAACAAATTTTTTTTTAAAACTTTAATAAAATAAAATAAGTAAATTATAACTTTTTTCAAAAAAATTAAAAAAACTAAAAACCGGCGATTTAATAGTCGGTTTGAGTAGTTTTGATATAACTAATTTTGGTGGATAAGTTTGGCAAATTATATTTAATGGTGGGCATAAATAAAAATGACGGTTAATTTATTACAGGAATACAATAATTTGATTAATTAAACTTTGGACTTTTGTTCCAGCAGTTCATAGTTGAAAAAAGGACGATATTTGTCTTAGCATTAAAAGTTTGCTTTAGTGAAGAGAGAGATCATCAATGGCTAAATGAAAAAAAAAAACAAGAGACGTCTTAGGAGAGAAAAAAATGAAGAGAAAAAGTTAGTGGGTGAGAACTGAGAAATAATTTATGTCCCTAGAATAAGTTACATAATTTATTAAGCATAATGAGTTGGAAGTCATGTCAGATTTAGTTAGTTTTTTGGACTGAAATACTAATTGAGTGATTTAATCGGAACAAAAAGAAAATTTAATGGTTACTAAGATACAAATCAAATTTGAGTGATTAATTTGTAACAAAAAATAAAGTTCAGTAATCTCCAGCAAAATTTATTCTAGTAATTAAGATGTGTGTAATGGAAAAAGCCTGTAGTTTTAATACCACAATGTAACATGTAAGAAAAAGTGATAAGACCCTTTCAGATTATCCCACACGATGTAACATAAGTTGAACATTATTTTTCAAATTGATAAACTATAGCTTGTTTACCAACCAAGCTCAGTAGCACGAGCTTATAACTAGGGGTGTCAATGGGTACGATACGAGTAGGGTGGAAATATTTTCATACTCATACCCACTAAGAGTTGATCTTACTCATATCCTACCCTTACCCGTTAAGAATTTGTCTTATCCTATCCTATCCGTACCCGTTAAGATTAGTGGGTAACGAAACGGTAGCAGGTGAATAACGAATAATACTAATAAAATAGTTTTATTATTTTTACAAATATACCATCAAAATTCATCATGTCATACATATGCAATCACAATTTCTAAT
Source organism: Carex arenaria (assembly GCA_964058825.1). Classification (NCBI taxonomy): domain Eukaryota; kingdom Viridiplantae; phylum Streptophyta; class Magnoliopsida; order Poales; family Cyperaceae; genus Carex; species Carex arenaria. The sequence continues at coordinate 240,451 of CAXKVW010000452.1, read as the reverse complement.
ATAAACATCAAAATACAAATATACAATCAATTCTAACTAATAATTTTTATAAAGAAAAAAAACAAAAAAAATACAAATAACTCTTCTAACAAATTCAAAATTCAATTCGTTAATTAAATAATAAAACATTCAAATAAAAAACTAATATGTTTAATATAATATTCATCTTACAACAAATGCATACATTTTCTCATGGATTAACGTGGATACAATTATATGAGAAATATAAAATTGAATAAATTGAATATAATATTTATATATTTATATGTAATTTATTTTATATAATTATCCGTTATTCATTGGATACGAAATAGCCTTTTATCCGTACCCATACTCGTTTAGCTAACGAAAAAAATCCTTACTCATACCCAATAAGCTAACAAAAAAAATATTATCCATACCCATTTTATCGAATACGATACAGATATAATAAACAGGTAAATGGTTATCATTGACACTCCTGCTTAATAACTCTCCTACTTAATAACTCAAGCGGGGGCTTGGCGATTGAACGGTTGACTTTGCTTCATGGGTTGGGTCTGGATCAACTTTGCTTGGCCCGCGTTTCCAAATTGGGTAGTTGGATTACGAGGCTTGAGTGTAGGTTTCGGGCTTCGGGCTACGGGCTCCGGGCTCCGTGATCTCTAGATCTAGAGAGAAGGGGAAAGCGTTAGGCTAGCTTCGCAGAGTAGCAAGCACCTCCCGCTCTCAATCGGACGGTCACCTTTTTTCCTATTTACACACATGATCATGCGCGACTCTTGACAGAGCAAGAACGGTCAGATCTGAACTCCAAATTTGAGCCCAGTCCCAATGACATGGAGTTTTTTTTTACTATTCCAAGAAGGAGAAATTTACATATATGTCCACCATAACTTTTTTCAAATAGATACCCATTAAAATTTCTAAATCAGTTAACTTTCTATCTAAATATACTGATTTTTTTAATATAATCAATTAAAAACACTTATTAATAGTAATAAAAATTAAAAGGACTATTATATCCTTACATTTATACTGAAATTGGGAGTTTCTTTTTCGAAATAATATAGTTATGTTTAGATGGAAAAATAACTAATTTTGATGTTTTGATAAAAATAATATCTGAATGAAGAAGTTATAATGGGCATATATCTAAATTTCTCTTGTAAAGAATTTAGAGAAATTTATATATACCCCCATCAAAACTTCTCTTTTTAGATATATCCCCATCACAACTCTAAATTTAGTTATATCCCCATCAAAAGTAGATGGTTTTATTTATATCCCCATTTCTTCATTTAACTTCTTATAAATATTAATAAAATATATAAAGACTGTTTTGCCCTTCATCAAAATTACTGTGCTAATTATACCACTGGACTCGTGCCAGTGCTTCGAATGGTTTCTCCGGAAGCTTTTCTCCTCCTAACGCTCTCCCTCTTTCTCCTCTCCTTTCATTTTGTGTAGTCACTGGAGCTGATGAGCCACCTTCTCTTTTTCCCAACCTTTTTTTCTAAAAAAAATATATTTGAGATTGTAAATTCACCTTCAATATACCTTCAATTGCCGGAGCTTAGGACATGAATTACTTCAATAAACCAACTCGTCTCCAATACCGTTGATAATTGCATTAGAACAACTCGAACCAATAGATGCAATTGACTTGACTAATATCAGGTAAAGACAGATAGTTATTAGGAGACATAAATTTTCAGAATAAGGACGACAAAAAAAGGTCAAAATAATTTTTTTTGCTTGTAAGTTTGGTAAATAGTAAATTTTCTAATTGAAACTCATAACAAAATAATATTTGTGAACTTAGTCAGAGAGGCGAGCTGGACAAGAATTGCTTTTGAGACTTAGAAGCGAAGTAACCCGTGCATACCATAGATAAATTATTTGATGTTGAATTAAGAAAAATGAAAGAAAAAGTTCATACTGTAGATGAACAATTGGAGCATGTAGAGAAGAATTAAGGGGAAGGGGCAGCGTCAAGAAAAATAATGGACCAGAAAAGAAAGATGAGTTGCACAGTAATTTTGTTGTAGGACAAAACAGTCTTTTATATAGTTTATTAATATTTATAAGAGGTTAAATGAAGAAATGGGGATATAAATAAAATCATTTAGTTTTGATGGAGGTATAACTAAATTTAGAGTTGTGATGGGGATATATCTAAAAAGAGAAGTTTTGATGGGGATATATATAAATTTCTCAAGAATTTATAATATCTCCAACACGGTTACACGAACTTGAGAAAAGAAAAATCTACCCTCCTGCTCTCTTCCGTGCTCCTTTTTTGACGAACGAGAAGGAAATCCTCGACGGATCCGTCCATCTCCCCCGATTTCGATCTCAAATTCGTCCTCTTCTACCTTCCGCTGAACCCTCTGACACCCGATTTGTAAAGGTTTGGATCTCCAGTTTTTTTATTTAGTAAATCCTTGTTTTGGTCCGGGTTCATGTATTGCTCAGTCGTAATTTCAATTCTATAGTTCAGATGGGTTTGTACTGTGATTTTGTTAGAATCGTCGCTTGATTTATTGAAGGCTCTTGTTCAAACTCTTGGCAGACCAATTTTGTAAAGAACACCTTTGGCAAACGAAATACTCATTCGCATGAAATACAGGTACTGTCACCAGAATTAATTTCCTCATGGGTAAATTTTACATGAAAACAGGTTACTGGTACCAGTTTACTGATAGGACCCCTCGATTGATGTATGGAACAAGAAATAGTTCATTGCTGAGGCTCACTGAATTTCTATTTCGGTTTAAGCTTGTTAGATTATATATATAACATAACATGAGTTTTATTAAATTGTAATGTGCATTACAGAAGCATGGGTAACACTGAGAAGCTCATGAATCAAATAATGGAGCTCAAATTTACCTCAAAAAGCCTCCAGAGGCAAGCCCGAAAATGCGAGAAGGAAGAGAAAGCAGATAAGCTGAAGGTGAAGAAGGCTATTGAAAAGGGGAACATGGATGGGGCCCGCATATATGCCGAGAACGCTATAAGGAAACGCACTGAACACATGAACTACCTTCGTCTTTCCTCCCGGCTTGATGCTGTCGTGGCACGCCTTGATACCCAGGCTAAGATGCAGGTACAGCAAAGACAATTTTATATTTGGGACTTACCTACTTGTTGCAACTCACCTGTAAAAAATTACTGTACCCATTTCAATTTAGTCACTCAACTATATTTGGGACTTGCATTTGGTTCCATATTTGGTCATCTGTTATTTCAACTTTAATACCAGGAGTTATAAGTTTATAGGTCAGTTAATGATCTATTCAATTACAATGATAAAAATAAATCATTCCCTGGTGTTGATTTGTGATAAAAAGGAAGTTTTAGACAGCAACTTTGGCTTTGAAACATTTGAAATTAGCACCAGATTTCATACATTTTTATGAAGTTTGCAGGATTTGAGAAATCACGTGTGAATTTTGTAACTCTTTGTTGGGGACTGATAATTTGGCAAATTATTTTATCGTTATGTTTAATTATAACATCAAAAATTGAGTAATTTCACCCAAATTAGTTCTAAAATAAAAATTGAGTAATTTCCCCCAAATTGAGTTTGTTTCCCTTTCGATTTTGGGCTTGCGGAATTATTGAATTCCAAATATGAGTGGATTTTAAACGGATACAAATACAGAATCAGATATTAAATGGATACGAATATAAATATTCACCCCATGGCTTGAATTCAGATCCTCTCTGGTACCAGACAAGGGAATCTTATAGAATTAGTAGATCCGGACCGTTCTTTTAATTTTGCATGTATCTTAAAGGGGACCCCTACAATCAAAGGGGCACCGGATTGAGTTAGGCCCAGCTGGGAGTTAATCTGGACCTTTATGTTGTGGGCCCCACTGTCCGATACCTGAGAGGATATTTGTCCCCATGGGTTGGCAATAGATCTTCCCCTGCAGATAGGCACTTTGATGCTTTCTAGATGGTAAGTTTGGAGTTTTTCAGAAACCGATGGATTGCGGAAGGATAATTTGAAATTGGGTCCAAATTGAAACATTAGTGTAGTTTGATGACGCTCAGTGAAATTAACCAGTGAAAACTGAAAACATGGGTAGTGGTATATGTCAGTACTAGTTGCATGCTAGGTTTGGTTTTGTTTGATGAAGTTTCGAGGAAACATACCTAACTTGTTGTTACAAAATTATTTACTTCCGAAAATATCACTTATTTTTGTGATCTTTAGTTGCAGATTTATTATTGTTTACTAAAACTGGTGGGTAACATACAGGTTATTGGTAAGTCAATGGGGTCTATAGTCAAGTCTCTCGACTCCGCACTTGCTACAGGCAACCTGCAAAAAATGTCTGAGACAATGGATAAATTCGAGCAACAATTTGTTAACATGGAGGTACAGGCCGAGTTCATGGAGGGTGCAATGGCCGGGTCAACTAGCCTCTCTACGCCCGAGACCGAGGTTAATTCACTGATGCAACAGGTGGCAGATGATTACGGGCTTGAGGTGTCAGTTGGGCTTCCCCAGGCCTCGGCCCATGCCATCCCAGCAAAGGAGAATGAGAAGGTTGATGAGGATGACCTCACCCGCCGCCTTGCTGAGCTCAAGGCCCGCGGCTAGGGTTTCAATTGGTGTGTGAATATTGCAGTTGAACTGTGAACTTGTGTTTATATGATGAGGGATTTGCAGGTTCATGTGATTGATGATGATTTTTCAGTGGATTTTAGTTGTAGCGTTGTCTGAATTATGGGACCCAGTATCTTTCGTTGGAAATAAATGCCGTTATGATCCTGTTGTGGGCTACCTACTGCTTGGTTGTATATATAGTCACAACTGCTTGTGTTTATTGAGGTTTACTTTTTATTTTTATGGAGGTATGTTGTCAAAATGAATAAGACTTGAGTTGGCATTTTATTGTTTTGGAGTGTTAGACTGACTTTATATGGTAAAATATATTTCTCAGCACAGTTGCACGTAGGCGGATCACTAATTTTATTTATGATAAAATTATAAATGATTGAACTAGAGTACTGTATTACATGCTAGTTTACCTTTTGATAAATTTTGTTATAAACAGCGGATATTAGAAGTGTTAACTATTGATGGTTTCTCATATCAAAATTATGCAGAATATGCATTGGTTTTGATCAATTGTCGATTATGGTTAAATCCAAATTATAATTTTTAAATAAAAGTAAAAAAGGTTTAGTCATAATATATTAATATGGTATGAGATTCTTGGATTGCAAGCTTGTCAGATACGACAACTATATTTTAGCACAGCTGCACAAATGTAGATCACTCATTTATTTATTTTTGTATAGTGACAAATTGAATAGGTCTTTAATCACATTATAGAATGATAAATAAAGCTTAAGAAAGTTTCCATCTGAATTGTAACCTTAATTGCTTCCTTTGCTAAGGCCTGATTATTTTTCAACCCACTGGGAAGCCATAGTAGTCTGGCATCTTGTATATTTATTTTAAGAGTGAATTACCCGGATTGTCCTTATACTATTGCTCTTTTCACCTTTAGTCCCTAGAAATTTACTGTTCTTATTTTGGTCCCAGAAGCATGTAATTTGTGTCCAAATATGTCATGCCATTAATTTTCATCCATCAAATTGGATGATGAATCATGTTATCATCCATGATGGCTTTTAGTTTCACAAAAATTATAACTGCATAATGATATATTGGAACAAGGATATTAAATAGTTGGATGGCTTTATATCAAACTTTACTCAAAAAAAAAAATTTATAAATGTGGCATTGTAGGACTAACTTGTAAATGGGGACCAAGTATGTGTGTGTAACAATAGTGCTTTGATACTTTGGGGCCAACTTGAGGAATATATAATTATAACTTATGGCCCACTAGTGCTAAGTTAATTAATTACATGTTCCTATCCAAATTTTAATAAAAGATACATAAAAGTTGAAGAAGGTACTAATTAATATCTAGAGATAATCAACAATATTGTAAAAGGATAGAATTGCATACAAGGAGACAAATTGTATCACCGAAAGCACACTATATATTATGTGCAAAAAGGAGGACATTTATTGCAGGTAATTAATTAAATATATGGTGCGGTAATTAATGTCTAAAAACACTATGCACATAAATAAAGTATAATCAGTGGCCAATATTGAATAACAATTCTAATGCGAATATTTTATTCAGAACAAGAACTTGTATAACTGTATATATATAACTTATCAAAACATACTAATTATACATTTATACATCTAATTGCGTCTTGGTCATAATTGGGTAAAGCTGATTGATTTTCTTAAACTTTGTGTGATCAAAACCTCCAATCTGTTCAGTTCAAAGATGTTTTTTTTTTAGGTAAAGGTCCTTGGTATATCTCCAACATCTTTAAGATGTTATTCTCGAGAGTTGAACCTGTCTCTCAGGCTCCCCCACCACTACGCTAAGCTCGCGGTTCTTCAGTTCAAAGGAATTTCTTACATAATTTCTGAATTGCTTAATATATATAGAGATACATCGATGAAACTTCTACCACAAATCCGCAATATATAGTGATGTTATAAAAGAGAAGAGAAGCAAAGCAATGAAATGCTCTTAATTAGTCTTTGCAAGACAATATCTTCCTAAGACTTGATCCTATCTCAAAAAACAATTTCATCTAGAAATTAAAATATAGCAAAGGCAAACACGTTATTCACTCACTACCTTCAAAAGAAATTCAAAGTGCAACCTGACAAATCTTATCTTGATTACACGTACTGTACCGCGTGGCTAGCGATCAAGGGCCGGTGCCATCCCTATCTGACAACACAGATGCACTTAATTAGTTATCTAGGTGTCCCTGTTGTACTTAATTAGTCTCCCTTTTGTTAATTAATTCCTTAACATGTAACTCCTGCTATCTTCCATGTCTTGACTTGTTAATAGAAAGAGAGAGATTTGAAAAGTCTGTTTAATTGTTTTCTCCGTGTGTATATATAAGCATTGTTATATGAACCCCACTCAGATCTGCCAGTTGTTGTCTAATACTTATTTTTCTCTGATTTATGATCACCAAAGAAAACCACATATCATAAAGAAGGGAAGGGGGAGAGAGAGAGAGAGAGAGAGAGAGAGAGGAAAAGTATTACATAAAAGCAAGCTTCTAATTAAGAGATTTATATATATATTCATTTGTATGGCTTTGGGAACTGAAGACATGCCAACAACCTTTTATAGCCAACCGGAAATGATAAATGGAGCTCCATCTATGCTTTCCAATATTCTACCCATCGGAGATAAAGAGTCTCCAGTGGACCCTGCATTGTGGACCAATCAAGAGAGGATGAAAAGGGAGCTGGTGGCTTGGGCTAAATCCGTAGTAGCCATGGCTGTTCATGCATCCTCCATGCAAGACTCAACAAATTGTAAATAGATCATAGTTCAAGCTTACAACTTTACATGGCTTTTTCTTTTTTCATGTTTTATTTTGTTGGTCGTGAAAGGAGGTTCCGCTTTGCTTCGATTATAACTTCCGAGTTTTTGCTTACGTGCCCTAGGTTATGTAAGTTTTCCTCATAAATTTGTTTGACCCTTTTATGTTGTAAATAATAGATTAAACTTGTTTGCACTTGTACAGATAAATCAAAAAGGAAAGTTGATGTATATTATATATAATGTACAAATTAAGTTTCATTTGTTATAAATGACCCATGTATACATCAGAATATCAGATATTGTTTCTTTCTGTTATTTTGTTTCTGGTAGCTTACTTTGATGTGACCAGATCATCTGTTTGGCTTTAATTCAAAAAGAGTGTTTTTGACTTATTTACTAGCTAATGAAAGCTCGATTTAAAGCATTGCCTTGCTGTTAAGGGATTGGAGGATCAGATACTCTATTCTCTACTGATCATATATAAAATATCGGTTGAGGTTTGGATTTATGAATTAAATTTAGATAATGATCAAATGTGTTTCCATACCCTTTAATTTGCTTTTGCTCTGTGGGTTCTATATTTGACCTCTCCTTTATTCATTAATTGTAACATTTAGAAAAAGAAAATGCAATACATAACTACAGATATTGTCCATAATTCTGGCAAGGCATGCTGGTCCATCCCTAGTTGGTACTGATTTGCGATCGACTCGTTATTTTATGCTTGAAATTATATAAAGACTACTATGAGCTCCTACTTCCATATATAATATGCCTCATTAATTTAGAAACAAATAATAATAATAATTTAGGAATTCTAAGAGTGATAAAGATTTTTCACAAAAAAGGATTTCTATATAACTTCAATGTTACACAGAATTATCAGCTACCAGTTCTGCTACAGATAATTTGTAAAATGGACTGCATATATCAAGGCCCTGTTCCTTTTGAAAATGAAATGCTTCTTTATTTTATCCATGACAGGATACAAGGGACTGTTGTCCCAAAATAAGTGATCGAAAATATTATTCAATTTTCTTTCTATCACCAGTAATATATAAATCCAACAGGGGAAAAAACAATAGAAATATTCAAAGTGTGGTTTATCCGACAAAATTTTAGTGGCTCCAATTTACCATATCTACAAGGTGAATTTGGATGAAGTTTCAAAAGAAGAATATATAAAGAAGAGAAATTAATAGAGAAAATGCCAGCGTGCAAAGTTAGTAAGGTCAGAGACAGAATACTATTTGGTGGGGTACATAGAGCCGGTATTTTTATTCATAGGAAATTGGAAAATAAAAAACATTAAAAATATAAAATATTGGGTTGAAAATTAAAAAAATATGAAGGTAGCTAGGAATTATTATCAAAACCTGAAAACACACACAAAAAAAGTGCGATGCCACAGGATCTATCAAAACCGAAAAAAATAGAAAGCGGGACGCTATAAGACCGTTGGGTCGCTCTTTGGGAGATTAACAAAAAAAGAGAGAAGGATTTCACAGGGCATGGCAGCCCACCTTTTTTTTTTTTTTTTTTTTTTTTTTTTTTTTTTTTTTTTTTTTGGGGTGGGATGGTTTATGTTGAAAATAATAAGTTAGAAATAGCTAATTGATCTCAGCCATTCATCATTGATCAATTAAATAGAAGCTAGTTTAGAATAGAATGTATAGTACCAACGGATCTGTAGCTAAAGTAGAATAGGAATAGCCGTTTATAGCCGTTAGGAATTTTGTTATAAATATAGCATAGGAACTTTGTAAAAAGTAGAACTGTTCAATAATAATATTTTTTCCTCAGATCAATTCTTGTCTCATAAAAATCAACATGGTATCAGAGCACTAAGATTCTGAAAAAACCAATAACAATAAATTCGATAATTCCGATAAGACTTCCAGTCTCAACAGATACCAGTAAATCTGGTTACAGAGAAAATCAAGAAATCAAAATTCAATACCAGCAAATCAGAGATGGATTCATGGGGGCAACAAGAAGCTACCAACCCATCAAAACTCTCTCATACCCTTCTCAATGGCACAAACTATTTGTCATGGGCTCGATCGGTAACATTTGCGCTTAGTGCGCGAGACAAGATTGATTTCATCACCGGAGATAAAAAGAAACCCGAACCAGAAGACCCATTAAAAGAATAAAATGCCGAGAAAGCTGCCATTCGCAAATGGCAAAAAGAGGATCATGCGGTTATTTCCTGGCTTCATGGGTCAATGGAACAGAAAATTTCCGACTTGTTCATTCATAGCTGCAACACTTCAAAAGAGCTATGGGAATGTGTACAAGATTTCTATGGCCAACAAAAAAATCATGCTCATGTATACCGATTGAAACAGGAAATTCAGCAAGAGCAAAAGGGGAACATAAGCCATATAGAGTATCTCGGTTCCCTCAAAAAGAAATTCGATGAGCTTCGAATTTATCGACCAATTACAACCGACCCACAAGAAATCATGAAAAGGCAAGAGGAAGATGAAATTTTTCAGTACCTCTCAGGCTTTGATGCAAGCTATGAGATCATACGGTCTCAAATTATCATAGCGCCTAACCTGCCTTCCTTTGCCGAAGTGGTCAGTCAGATCCAGCGAGAGGAGTCGTTGAGGCTTGCAATGAAGGATCCACAGACCAACAATGGTGAGGGACACGAACCCCAAGGCCACGCTGTGAGACATTTCCAAAACCCTAGCTCCCAAAATCAAGCAAACCGGCCCAACCATAGAGGTGAGAGGTGCACTAACTGCAGAAAGGAAGGACATAAGGTGGATCGGTGCTATTTCCTTCACCCTCACCTCAGGCCGAAGTGGTGGAAGGAGGCGGAATCAAAGAAGGGTGGCGGAGGCGACTGGAAGGAGGAGAAGCGAAGAGAAAAAGAAAGAGAGGTTTTTTCTGCGTCTGCGTCGACTGGATCCGGACCCAAATCAAATAACTCAGCAGGCTTGAACCAAACCATCGGGCTTGAACCGGGCTTGAACCAAACTAGCGGGTCTGGATTTTTCGCTGGCGGGTCGGCCTCAAACGGGTCAGGTGGTAATGGGTCATCGGATCAGATGCAGCAGTTTCTCCAGCAACTCTCTGTGTTGATTTCCAATCAAAACCAGATTCCTCACTCGTGTGGTATTGTATCTCAATCTAAAGATTAAAATTTTTTTTACCAAATAATTATCAATAGCGGTGCAACCGACCACATGTTTGGGAATAAGAAATTTCTTACCAATTTAAGGTTACCAAAAAATGACCAATATGTGGTAGTGGCCAATGGCATGAAAGAAAAAAATAAACTACATAGGTGAGATAGATCTATGTAACAAAAAAATTAGTAACATTTTATATTTAAATTCATTTCCTATAAACCTACTTTCGGTTAAAAAATTAACACAACAATTTAATTGTAATGCCATATTTTCTTACAACGATGTCGTATTTCAGGACCAGGTAACCGGGGAGAAGATTGGTGAAGGTTTTCTCAAAAATGGACACTATCTTTTGAATTTACAAGAATTTAAGTTTTGCGCTTCGGCAAGTTCAATTAATTACGAAAGATGGCACAAAAGGCTTGGGCATCCTTCCGACAAGATTTTAAATAGGATTTTTGATTTTCCAAAATCTAATTGTATTAATTGTGATATTTGCAAAATGGCGAAGCAAATGAGACTTCCCTTTTCACTTTCTAATAGTAAAAGTGAAGCCTCGTTTGATTTAGTCAATTCCGATGTATGGGGTCCGGCCCCAATTAATTCATATAATGGATTTAGATATTTTGTTATATTCATTGACGATTTTTCTAAAGCTATATGGTTGTATTTATTAAAATCAAAAGATGAAGTCTTCAATTGTTTTCGAGAATTTCTATGCCTAGTAGAAACTCAATTTAATACCAAAATTAAAATCTTTAGGTCGGATAACGGAACGGAATTTGTAAATAAAAATTTTACAACTCTCTTTAAAGAAAAATGAATTATTCATCAAACCACATGCATAAATACTCCCGAACAAAATGGAGTATCGGAACGAAAAAATAGACATTTGTTAGAAATGACACGTGCACTATTATTTCAAAATAATGTTCCAAAAATATATTGGTCGGATGCCATCCTTTGTGCTACGCATCTAATTAATAGACTACCAAGTGTGGTTTTAAAAAATAAAAGTCCAACCGAAATTATTTATCAACAAAAAAAGAATCTTGATTATTTAAGAGTTTTTGGTTGTGTGTGTTTTGTTCATATTAAAAGAAAAGATAAATTTGATTATATGTCAACAAAGGCTATTTTTCTAGGATATTCATCTTCAAAAAAGGGTTATAAATGCTACGATCCGATTACTAAAAAAGTATTTATTTCTAGAGATGTGATATTTTGTGAAGATGAACCATATTTTAAAAATTGTGAGAGTATCAACAATTCATATGGAAATCATCAAAATAGGCCTCCAACAATTCACCTAGATGACTTAGATTTCATACCGAATTTAAATTATGAACATGAGATCGAAAATGAAGAAGAAATGGATAACAATATTTTCAATAATAATAACAATAATGATGACGATATTAGTAGTAGTAGTGACAATAATAATAATAATAATAATAATGAGGAAGAAGAGACCACAATTCTAAGGAGAACCTCAAGAATACCTTCCACTAGACTTAGGGGTTATGAAATCTATACGGTACAATACCCCATACAAGACTTTGTATCATATGAAAACATTTCACCCGAGTATAATGCATTTCTTACTTCGATTTACAAGGAAGAAGAACCAAACAATTATCAAGAAGCAATAACCAAACTGGTATGGTGCGATGCTATGAAGGAGGAATTAAGAGCATTAGAAAAAAATAATACGTGGGTAATCGTACAATTACCAAAAAATAAAAGAACCGTAGGGTGTAAATGGGTATACAAAATAAAATATAATTGTGATGGTACCATAGAACGGTATAAAGCTAGGTTAGTGGCAAAAGGGTATACTCAAACCTATGGTATTGATTATAATGAAACCTTTGCACCGGTGGCCAAAATGAGTCAATTTACACCCTCGGTTAAATAAGTCAATTTATGGATTAAAGCAATCTCCTCGGACATGGTATGGAAAACTTAGCTCATATTTAAATTTTTGCAATTTTAATACTAGTAGTGCCGATCACTCATTATTCACAAAAATAGAAGGAAATAACATAACTATTGTGTTAGTTTATGTAGATGACCCTATAATCACCGGAAGTAGTTTAGAAGAAATTAGAAAATTAAAAATTCAATTAAAAGAAAATTTTGATATTAAGGATTTAGGATATTTAAAATATTTTCTAGGGATAGAAGTAGCTTTTTCAAGCAAAGGTCTATTTATTTCACAACGAAAATATACACTAGATTTATTAAAAGAAACGGGCAAGTTAGGTTGTAAGCCAATATCTACACCAATGGATAGCAAATATAAATTAAATACTGAGGATGGTGAACCCTTAGATGATATAAATAATTTTCAAAGACTAGCAGGAAAATTAATTTACCTTACGGTAACTAGACCGGACATATCTTTTTCGGTAAGTCAAATTAGTAAATTTATGCATCTACCTAGAACACCTTATTTAGAAGCCACAAATACAGTTTTGAGATATCTAAAGCAAAACCCCGGAAAAGGTATACTTATGACTAATAATAAATCTAATGAAATATGTGGCTATTCCGATGCAGATTGGGCCGGTAGTTTCGATAGAAAATCTACCACCGGCTTTTGTACATTTGTAGGCGGGAATCTAGTCACATGGAAAAGCAAGAAACAAGGTGTTGTGGCTCGTTCAAGTGCGGAAGCGGAATATCGAGTCATGGCGTCTACCGCAAGTGAACTAATATGGATCAAGCAACTACTCAAAGATATGGGTATTGAAGTTGATCAACCAATGAAAATGTATTGCGACAATAACTCCGCTCGGCATATTGCCTCGAATCCGGTGTTTCATGAGAGGACAAAACACATAGAGGTTGATTGTCATTATATTAGAGAGAAGTTCAAAACAAAGAAATAGAGACACCTTTCGTTAGAAGTGAAGATCAATTAGCGGATGTCTTCACCAAAGGATTGGATTCAAAACAATTCGAGAATATTTCAAGCAAGCTAGGATTGTACTATATTTACATTCCTAGCTTGAGGGGGAGTGTTGAAAATAATAAGTTAGAAATAGCTAATTGATCTCAGCCATTCATCATTGATCAATTAAATAGAAGCTAGTTTAGAATAGAATGTACAGTACCAACGAATCTGTAGCTACAGTAGAATAGGAATAGTCGTTTATAGCCGTTAGGAATTTTGTTATAAATATAGCATAGGAACTTTGTAAAAAGTAGAACTGTTCAATAATAATATTTTCTCCTCAGATCAATTCTTGTCTCATAAAAATCAACAGTTTATGATGTCCCACTAGGGGTGTAAACGGAGCGAATAATGCTAATACCATATCCGCATCCGTTTTTCAACAAGCGGATACGGATACGGATAGTAAACGGATATCAAAATTGAAAACCATATCCGTCTTAAACGGATACGGATACGAAACGGATAATCCACGGATGCGGATTCGAATACGAATATGGAACGGATAATTGCCGGATATTGAGTAATTCTACTAAATTTCATAGTTTTAAATTACCTAATTTGGTTACCTAAATTGACAAAAATTTAATAGACTTTTTAAGTTTGCACAGTGATGATTATACATAACTAATTGCTTATTGGTTCAGAGAACCAATCCATTATCCTAATAGACTATATGATTTTTCTACCAAGATTCTTAGACTTAAACGAATATGTATGTTTTTTGAGAATTTCGCAAGGATGAAATGAATTGAAAGCTATTGAAAGATTAAATTTCGGATCCGGATATATACGGATATCCACTCCGTTTATATCCTCACGGAATTATCCGTATCCGTTTAATCCAGATACAGATAATAAGCGGATTCGGAGCGGATTATCCGCGGATAATCTGTATCCGTTTACACCCCTATGTCCCACTGTTATAGTATTTATTTATTTTTAATTTTTCCAGATTTGACAGGTCATATGGCGTTCCACTTTGTATTTATATTTTTTTTTTCATTTTTTTTTCCGATTTTGATAGATCCTATGACCCGGCATTTTTATTCATAACCAAAAAAAAATATAAAATATTATTAATAACCCGACTCCCGAAGATTTTCCACCCATACCCAACCCGCCCCCCCGTGGGGCGGTTTACCCCCCCCCCCCCCCAACCCACCCCCTCGTGGGGCGGTTTACCCCCCCCCCCAACCCGCCCCCCAGTGGGGCGGTTTAGTAAATTTTTTTTTTAAATACCCTCCCTCCCCAAACCAAACCCTACCCGCCCCCCCCCCCCCCCCCACAGCCCCCCACCCGAAACCACCCCCAATCCGCCGGTTTTGACCCAAAAACATCGTTTTTTCGTCCCGAACGCAACATTTCGCATCTCTCAACCGTTCCCGACCCCTCTCTCTCTCTACCGCCCTCTCCCTCTCTCTACCCGCCATCCTCTCTCTCTCCATTTTATTTTTATTTTTTCGCCCCGTCACCGCCGCGCCGTCGCTCCGAATTCATTTTCGGGTATGAAGTTATTTCTTTAACTTGTTTATAAATTATTTAGATTTTTATAAATTATTTGGAATTTTGTATAAATTATTCGAAATTACGGGATTTATATGAAATTGTTAGAAATTGCGGAATTTGCTTGAAATTGTTGTTATTGAATTTAGTAGAAATTGATTGGAATTGTTTAGGGTTGTTAGAAATAGTTTGAAATTTTTGAAAAATGGTAGAAATTTTTACAAATTGTTAGAAATTGTTAGAAATTATTAAATTAGAAATGTTAGAAATTGGAATTGTTAGAAATTATTTGATTGGAATTGTTAGAAATTAGTTGATTGGAATTGTTAGAAATTAGTTGATTGGAATTGTTAGAAATTATTTGATTGGAATTGTTAGAAATTATTAGAAATTGGAATTGTTAGAAATTATTTTATTGGAATTGTTAGAAATTATTTTATTGGAATTGTTAGAAATTAGTTGATTGGAATTGTTAGAAATTAGTTGATTGGAATTGTTAGAAATTATTAGAAATTAGAATTGTTAGAAATTATTTGATTGGAATTGTTAGAAATTATTTTATTGGAATTGTTAGAAATTATTTTATTGGAATTGTTAGAAATTATTTGATTGGAATTGTTAGAAATTATTAGAAATTGGAATTGTTAGAAATTATTTGATTGGAATTGTTAGAAATTAGTTGATTGGAATTGTTAGAAATTATTTTATTGGAATTGTTAGAAATTATTAGAAATTGGAATTGTTAGAAATTAGTTGATTGGAATTGTTAGAAATTATTTGATTGGAATTGTTAGAAATTATTTTATTGGAATTGTTAGAAATTATTTCATTGGAATTGTTAGAAATTAGTTGATTGGAATTGTTAGAAATTAGTTGATTGGAATTGTTAGAAATTATTTGATTGGAATTGTTAGAAATTAGTTGATTGGAATTGTTAGAAATTATTTTATTGGAATTGTTAGAAATTATTAGAAATTGGAATTGTTAGAAATTAGTTGATTGGAATTGTTAGAAATTATTTTATTGGAATTGTTAGAAATTATTAGAAATTGGAATTGTTAGAAATTGTTACATTGGAATTGTTATAAATTGTTTGATTGTGAATAGAAATTGGTTATGATTGAAATTAGGTTTAAAAATTAGATGGGAATTTGAGAAAATAACAGAGTTGAAATTTAATTGAGTGGAATTAAGTTATACAATATCATAGGAATTTTTAAATAGAATTGTTAGAAATTGGTGTTATAATTTTTAAACTTGATATTTTCAAATGCAGCATGACTAGACATCGACGTGAGCGACCACGAGATACGTCGGAGCCATCACCAGCTCACACCGATTCCACTGCGGAGGGTGTCGATCCATGGGATGGCGCACCACATCGTGCAGATACGTTCAGTCCTCTCCTGTGGGTCCCTCATAGGATTCACCGTGTCTCACTTGCATCGATAGAGGTACGTTTCAAACAACAAATAGTTATTCAGTTCCACTGGTCTAAAACATTGATAAATGCAGGATGAGTCCATGTTGACGGTGCGGCACCGCTCGCCGGAGGTACTGTATGTCGCAAATCCACTGATGGATCGGTACCTCATTAACCTCGGGTTATACCAGCTAGCCACAATGAAACAACCACGGCGGATTGACCAGGCACTCATGTGCGGTCTCGTGGAGAGATGGCGACCTGAGACTCATTCATTCCATCTCCCGGTGGGGGAGATGACAGTGACCCTACAGGACGTGAGTGCCTTATAGGGTCTGCGGATCGATGGTGATCCGGTAGGGGGTGTCTCGGATCATCAGACACTCCAGACGTTGATCCCAGAGCTGTTGGGTGTGCATGTGGAGGGGGTGGCAAAGAAGCTAAAACGGAAGAATGAGGACGATGATGAGAAGTTCTCCCAGTACTGCATCAGTCTTAAGGCTCTCCGCCAATATGCCGTCGAAATTGCCATTATCCCATTCACGTCTGACGTGGAGCATGTCAAGAGGTAATTTCTAAGTCCATTACATTACATTAAAAATATTTTTGAAAAGAATAAACAGTTATTTACTTTCTCTTGAAACTGTAGGTATGTTAGGGCATTCGTGCTTGACTTATGTGGTACCATGATGTTTGTCGATTCTAGTGGCGACTCGGTTCCGATTATGTTCCTCCAGCAGCTGGAGCTACTCGATAAGCAATCGCGGTGGAACTGGGGTGGAGCCGTGCTTGTATGTTTGTACAGAGGACTGTGCCACGCTTGTCTGGTAAGTCTTCTTCTGTTATTTACGTTTTTTTTATTTGATAATAACAAATACACATCTACAATTTCAGAGAGGCAGCCAGCAGTTCAATGGGCCACTCCTTCTACTACAGCAATGGTCCTGGTCGCACCTACCGGTCTGCCGACCCGAAATTCCATCAAATGTGAAGTGGCAAAGGGGCTCCGACATCGAGAAAAGCCCTCCATACGGCGCCATATGGGGTAGCCGCCTCCGCTATTTTAACACGCCGAGGGGAGGGACGGCGGGTATCTCGTACGTTCGAAATCAGCTCCAACTGTTGCACCAGGCAAACATCGAGTGGTTCCCGTATCGGCCGTGGTACCGGGCTAGGATATTCTGTCGCTTGACGATGGAACAGAGGGATCTTGGTTTATATCGGGGTCCGGTCGTTTGTTACTGGATAGTTGAGTATCACTATCCTGATCGGGTTCCTCATCAGTTCGGCTTCGATGCCTTCATCCCAGATGACCCGATACTTGGTGAGGATGAGACGGAGAAGTTGCACAAGTAAGTAATACACACCTTAATATTGATATTATTTTACAAATTGTATCTAACTAACTTATAATGCAGTACCTTCCATAAGAAGCCAGAGGTGGATTGGAGCGGCCGCCATTTAGCCCACTATAGGATTGCCCGCACGCCTGAGAACCACTTGTGGGTCCCGCCTGACCCGGCAGGCGTCAGTTTGGGAGCGGGACCATGGGCATTGCGATATATGGTCTGGTACCAGCGGTGGTGCATGAATTCGGTGTACTTACAGGGCGACTACGGTGATTCTTTTCGGCGGAGAATGATGGGTGACGAGAGTAAGACCCATTTGCCATGGGGCCCGACCAGTACTCGATCGGTAAGTAATAAAGATTACTTGTAGTATTAGTTTTTTTCATACAACTTATTTTCTAATTAATCGTTATGAACAGGTACTAACGGGGATCCGAGGAGTTGCACACAGCTTGGTGTGCATGGCGAAAAAAAGTTTTCGGACGTTCGGGTGTACTATGCTGCATCACACTGCTCCGATCGTCGAGGATTCCCAGTTCGATGGACGCCTCATTGGCATGTTGCACGACACTGGTGAGAACATCAACTGGCGTGAGATCAAGAAAGACTCACCAGCGCCGAACCAGCCAAATCAAGAACGGGAATTAGTATACGACGATGACCTACCACCACCCCCCGAAGGTATTATAAGTTAAATTATTTTACCATACACGTCAATTTTGTTTTACAAAGTGTGTTCTTAACAACTTCAACTCAAATGTTGCAGAAGACAACCCGGATTGGGCGTTCCACGATTGGGTGCTCGACATCAAAAAATGGCACGCCTACTACAATAAATTTAATGTGCCGGTGCAGCTTGGCGAGGTAAGCTGGTTCGTCTCTGTATAAATTAAATTTTCGTTATTTTCATAAAGAAAAACTAACATTATATAACTGCAGGATGGAAATCCTATGTGGTGTACTGAACCCACTTTCACTGCAGCAGACTTTAGCCTCACCGCCACCGGTGTAGAGGATGTCACCGGAGCCACACCATCGATGCCACCCCCCAGGCAGCACGACCACGAGGCTAGTGGCAGTGGGGCACAGCAGCCCACTGATGCTTGGGAGACTGCTGCGTTCGGGACACAGCCCCCGAGCACATATACTGGAGACTGGGAGTTCGATCCATGGGAGACGAATCCATCACAGGATACTCAGTATGATCCATTGCCCGATTCATACCGACGATCCACGGGCACAATGCAGGAGGACATGCATATGGATTATTCTGATGACGAGGAGGACGTGCATGTGGATCTGACTCATAACGAGGATCCTCCACAGCCACGGAGGAGGCGTGTGCAGCGACAAAAGACCCGCACGCAGCCGCCGAGGGCGTGCGGGCCGGCTCCCAGACTGTCATTGTCCGGTCGTCGTCCTCCTCGTTGATAGTTTTTTATATTTCATATTGTAGACCTGACAGTAGTATTTTTATATTTCCGTTTCTATATTTTATGTTGATTAGACGTTATTTGCTGATTTTATTCACTTTGTTTTCGTTTCTATATTTTATGTTGATCAGATGTTATTTGATTATTTTGTTCACTTATGTTTTAAACTATTCACAAATCATAAAATCCATCGTATTAAAAATATAAACAAATACATAAATAAATCCATCGTATTAAATAAAAAAAAAATAGTAAAACGCCCCACTGGGGGACGGGTTGGGGGGGGGGGGGGGGGGGCGGGTTGGACATGGGTGGAAAACTTTCGGAAGTCGGGTTATTAATAATATTTTATATTTTTTTTTTGTTATGAATAAAAATGCCGGTCCTATGACGTCCCGCAAGGATACCATAACTTGTATCTGCCTTTTAATTTTTAAATTTTCTCCCTGACATTTTCTATTTTTAATTTGTTTTTTTTTTCTAAATAAACAAAAATTTCGGTACATAGAGGGGCCATATAATGCTTTATAATGGACTGTACTGAGCAGACATGTATCTTCACTCCGGAAATATATTATTTGAAATTACAAATCAGCAACTGCTAAACTATACTATAGCACATAAATTACCTTACTGACCGTTATATTTGCTTACTAGTTACTAGGCACAATTGATAGCCGGTTATAAAAACCCACATAGTCCTTGGGTCTCAAATGCTAAGAAAATTTTCTATAATTCAATATCAACTCCCATGAACCTCAATAAAATGAAGAAGAGGGATGTGAAGGTGGTATGCACAAAATTAAATTAAAAGAGCCAATTGCATCGCAATGCTATGCATTTACGCACTACAGCAAACATTAATAACCTATAGCACCTAAAAAGTAAAATTAATAATAATTTAAAGCACAACTGACAACTGAACAGGAGTTCCACTTCACACGAACAACTTTACTGTTAGCATATACTACACGCCCCTATTCCACTTCCAAAAGCAAAAGCACATGGAATTATTTCAAAAAAGCGCCACAACGCACTTACAATGGGAAGCTCCCTAAACAATAATCTGCTCATGCTCTACCACCATATGGGTGCCACTTCAATTTCATCCATGAACCCATCAAGGAAAACCGGGTCAAAAACTGCCTTCTCGCCTGCCACTTCACTAATGTCATGACCCGTTTCAATCTCCTTCTCCTTCTCCTTCTCCTTCTCCTTTCCCTTTTTTTGTTCAATACCCGGCCCGATATCCGGCTTGTGCCCCTCAAAAAGTGCCAGGTGACCGAACAACTTGTCCTTCCTTGAAAAGGTGGTGCCACATGAACACCTCCACGGGGTGTCGCCACAGTGTCTCAGATGGCTCTTCAGATCAGCCAAAACAGAGAAACTCTTTTTGTTACATCGCTGACAGGTATACAACTTGGGGCAGTGACTCCTCTTATAATGGTTTCTGAGGCATATAGCAGATTTTAAAGGCCGGAACCGCTTGTGAGCCTGGTTGCGGTTGCAGCCCTGATACGGGCATGAGAAACGAAGCTTTTTCCCGAAGGTCTCAACAGGGCCACCAGGCCGGGAGAGGGCCTCTAGGGTCTTGAACTGGTTGCCGTGGGCCCGCATGTGCATGCGCAGATTGGCATCACGCTTGAAAGACTTGCCGCAGATTTCGCATGCATGCACATGCTCAGTCAACAATTCTTCTGCTTCCATCTCTATTATTTCACAGTCTGAGAGGTTCTCATTTTCCTCCTTCGTCATGAATTGGTTTTCTGGAAAGTTGAAGTAGAATTAATTAGCTTTAAAATCAGGTTCAGAACATATCACAACTTTCTCTAGTGTATATTTAAATGGTCCTAAGTGCATTAAAAAAAGTTTATCTTGGGAGTCAGTATTAAACCAGGTTGAAGCACTACTACTTTCTATCAAAGAATAAGACTGACATTGCCTACAGGTCAAATGGCACAAAGGGTGGTGCAAACACCAGCAGTTTAAAGCTCTTTGCACCTTAATTCAAAGAGATCTAAAATTTCAGGGGAAAAAATAATGACAATCATGTTTTATTTTTTTGACAACTTCTGTCAAATGTATTAAGCATTAAGATAGACTGTCTCAAATGAATGCAAATTGAGAATCAATTAGTTGACCATTACAATGCCAATAAAACTAAAAGATTAACTTCTCAAATTGTTTGACAAGTACCATGTTTTTTCAAGCTGCACAACATTTTATACACAGCCTATCCTAAACATAGAAAATATCTAAAATTTCAAATTTTTTTAGTTTACAAACCTAGTGTCAGTGTATAGAGTTGCCAAATAAGTATGTTGTCAACATAACCTATACCAAATTTCAATTTAAGGTTCTATAGGATTTCACAATTTGCAAATACTTATGTAGTGGGCCCGACATAGCACATTAAAACTACATCACTTGAAAATGTGGGTACCTACTCAGAAAGCATTAGTTTAATCCAAATTTGTTCAATCTTTTAAACGATTATGTGTCCAGGAGTTTGTAAGAGTTTTTATCCCTCAAATAATGCACAAGCCAGTTCATATTCAGCTAATTTAGCATGCTTTTGTTTGAGACATTATAGGAAGACATAAAATGAAATACCTTCACATGTTATATACGCCCAAATGTGGCCTGACTAAAGCAATTAGAGGTGCTCCCACACGGGTAGGGTCCTAAATACTACTATATCCAGGCCCATACCCTAAAAGAGTCCGGTACTACTATATCCAGGTCATACCCATTTATTTCTTATTTTTAAATTAGGTGAGTTTAGATTCAGATACAATTCTAGTAATAAACCCATACTTTGCTTACAATTGGATATGGAACAAATCCTGATCACTATAATTATTGGCTTCATTTTTTAAAATTTCTCATTAAAGATTATTAGGTAATTGTACAGGTATCAGAATGGGTCAAGTTTGGCTTGGATAGGTAAATTAAATAATACCATACTCTACCCGTTATACTGCCGGCTTCAGGTGAAATTTGGTTCAAACATAGATGCATCAATTCTACAACCATATTCATAAGATCAGATCCAGGTAGGGAATTGGGTAAAAGTAGCACTTCTACATGTAAGAATTATTATACAGAAAATGTGACCTGCAAATTCCAACAGGACATTGTGGAACTCATCAACTCATGCTAGCAAATCAAACCAGCATAAGTAAAAGAAGCATTAGTTAGCTCCTTGCTGTATAGGCTTTCTCAGCTTCAAGCATCTATGTTCCTGTTTGCAAGTGTTTTGATTTCTCAATATAAAGGTGCATTACGGCCCTTATCATTTCAACTTAGATGAAACAACAATAGACAGCACAGATGCCTAAATGTGGCTTGACTGAAAAGGATATATTATTGTCACCACTGAATAGCTGTCCTTTTTTTCACATAAATTCTCTTTGCAACCACTATAATCCTCAAATATCCCAAGTTTAATTCGCTAATTGAATCATCCTACAGCTAAAACGTTAATAAAAAAAGAAGACAATATTAATATTAGTTATTTGATCCTCACCTTGGACAAAAGCATCGAGATCATCATCATCCTCAGCTACTGTATCAAACACGACCTGATCGGGCATAGAAGGAGGTGGATTCTCCTTAATATTGGAAGGCTGCGCCGGAGCATCGGGGTTGGAGAACAGAGATTGGGAAGTAGCAGAGGAGAGAAGCGCGGTGGCGTTAAGAATCACATGCTGAACAGTAGAGTTGATCTCAGACGAGACTATTTGGAGCTGATCGGCGGCGATCGGGGCGGCGCGTCCCTCCAGCGATTCGGAGAGGAAGCGGCGGAGCGACTCCATCCTCTGACCCAGCACCGTCAGGTTGTGGAGAGAAACGAGAGGATCCGAGGCGGCGGAGGTCGACGGCGGGTTATTCGCCGGGTGCCTGCTAGAGGAGGCCATTAATTCTTGGTCAAAGAAGTTCAGTTCAGGTGCGAACTAGGAAAGTTCGGATTGGAATTGGGTTGAGACTTTTGTACCCCGAGAAAGGGAGAGAAAATTTTGGTGCTTACACTCGGTGCACTGAATCACAATCACTGTACGATGGGGTAGATTGAAATTAAAATGAGGATTTCCACTGCCAATGGATTTTCAACCACGTGCATAGAAAATTGCAAGTAGATTGCGCGGAATTAATGGAAAGTGGGACCGGTTTGTTAGTGGACCCGACTGTGTAAAGCATCCACATTCCTCAAACTATTAGAGTTTCAAATCATTGGATTTAGATCAGACGTGCACTATTCTCTAATACGGAGACGTCACATTGGAATCGGTATTGCGAATGCATCGGTCCCAATTGGACAGTGGGATATTTCTTTGCCATGGTACTAGAATTTTTTAGTTATAGAAATTAATATAAAATAATATAGAACATTATTATTTCATCCAATAATAATTGGCTATTCCAGCAATTCCAACTATGAAACTATGGATCGGGAGTAGGGGTGTTCATTGGGTCCGGTTTAATCGGTTTTTGACCGAATCGAATTAGATCGGTTCAAATAGTTCGGTTTTTTCGGTTTAATAGTTCGGTTCGGTTTGTTTTTTAAAACCAAATTATAACTTTAGTTCAGTTCAGTTTCAAATTTTCAAAACCGAAATAACCGAACCGACCGAACTTTTATATATTATGAATTTGATCCGGACCGCTCCGATTTATTTCTTAATGTTCCGGTTTATTTCTTAATCAATTGTTTTAAATACTTCGGTTTATTTCTTAATATTCTGATTTATTTATTAACACTCTAATTTATTTCTTAATAAACTTCGGTTTATAACAAAACAATTACTTTAAATTAAAAAAATTGATATATTTCGGTTTAAACCAAACAAACCGAAATAAAACTTTGGTTCGGCTTGGTTCTATTTTTGAAACCGAATTAAAACTTTAGTTTGCCTAGTTCGGTTCGGTTTGAACCGAACCGAACCAATAAACACCTCTAATCAGGAGTCAGATTTTCGAACTATAGAGTTCAAATATGAATAGAGTAAATCAAATTTAAATGAGATTCAATCATAGAAAAAGTTTGCACAGCAAATAGAGTCAGTTTTACAATATCCACAACATTTTATTCTAAAATAAATCAAACCCATTCAGTTTTATAAAATCATGTATAAATACAATATTTGAAAATTAATGGAGTCATTTGACCCATTCAATCAACCGTGATTCAACACAGATCTACCTTTACTATGAATTCTAACAATTTATTAATAAAAATAAATCAAACCCTCCTCTTTCTCTCTCTATCTCTTCTCCAATCAAGTTCGAATATTTTTTTTAATCCATTACGATCAATTTTTTTGTGTGGTATCGTTAAGGGACCCCAATATATCTGAATTTTTTTTTTTTGGACTTCATTTGTTGGAGTTGGAGGCGAATATTATTTTTTTTTTTGGGTTCCGTTTTTACATCTAATACCAGAAGCAATAATTCTTATACCCGATATTATTTTAGATTAATTTCTATAATATAAATAAAAAGTTATTCCATAATGATATTTATGATTGGGAGTTGTTACGCAGTTACGTACAAGTTTACATACCACCACCGACCGTTGATACTCCGAAATGGACATTTGGACCAATGAAGTTCATTTTTTTTTTTATTTCCCTGATTTTTGAGAGCTAATTTAAATTCT
The DNA here is from genome assembly GCA_964058825.1 of Carex arenaria. Taxonomy (NCBI): domain Eukaryota; kingdom Viridiplantae; phylum Streptophyta; class Magnoliopsida; order Poales; family Cyperaceae; genus Carex; species Carex arenaria. The sequence continues at coordinate 215,582 of CAXKVW010000452.1, read as the reverse complement.
AACACATGTCATCACTAATTTAAATTCTATTTTATAGCTGTAGGTCCTTTGGCTGTTAATTTTCTCGTTTCAGTGATGTCTTAAGAACAAATCATTACTTCATATAACCTAAATTTTAATTCATATAATTCAAACACGAAAAAGCAGGATAGCCAATTATTATTTCATCCAATCACAGCAAGTTAACACTATGATATGATATAACCTAAATGCTAATTCATCTAACATGAATCCAAATACACATATCATAAACACTAACAAAAGGATGACTAGTCTAATAAAGTGGATAAGGACAATAATATTTTTTTTCTCTTAATGTTATACAAAAAAATTTTGAAAGTTTTTTTTTTATTAATTTAACATGAACTTAGCTCGCAACCATAAGGAACATATGTCATTTGGTATTCATAATCATATTATACATATGTTCCTTATGGTTTTGGTGGGCCTTGATAAAGTCCGATGCAATTATTGAACTAATTAACCATTCATAAAGTAATTTAAAAAAAATAGCATATAGTATTATAAGCATATGATAAAGATCAAACACTAAGACAATTATGCCTATCTTTAAGGTTATGATGGATTAGTGTTGACCAAACAGTCCAGTCCGGTTCACGGTTCCCACGGTCCACGGTTCTACACAGGTCGGTTCTGGCGGTTCTAACTTGAAATAGTTGGTTCAAAACCTTGCTAGAACCATGGTCCAAATTCACACAGTTCGGTCTAGTCCCGGTCCAGGCCAGGCGGATCTACAGTTTTTTTTGTTCAAAACAGAGGCATCTTTAATACTCTAGTGTTTTTTTTCAAAACAGAGGCATATTGTTGGCTCATGTTTTAGACATTCACAAAAGATGAAGAATAGTATTTAAGTCCTTTACATTTTTTACATTTAAGTCCTTTACATTTTTTGTATTATCATAGGGGAGCTAAAACACATAAAATAAAAGTTGAATTTGTTCAATTTCTATAGACTTGTTTAAAAAAAACTGTAAATGCTGGGATTGGCTTGGCCAACCCTTAAGAATTAAGATACTTATCTTCTGTCACTGGCCCGAATTGATCTTCAGCTTTAGCCTAATAATAATTAATTTAGAATTGTAAGAAGAGAAAAAGAAAGCGAAAGACCTAGGAATGAAAGAGATTTATTTTTAATTATGTCTAAAGGGATCAAAGAGGGTGTGGGACATTCTCCTTCTGTAACGGAGGGGGAGAAATCAAGGAATGGGGGAAGACGGAGAAAACGACGTGAGAGAGGGTAAATGTTCATTTAGGAATAGAGGTACCAGGAGTCGACCAGAACGAAGCAGATGGAAGTAATGCGGATCTAAGAGTTTATTTGGAAAGGATATATTAATCAACCGAAACAATCAAAATTAGAATCCAACAATACAAACCAACCATCGAACAAACTCTGGTCCAATCCCGCCCCCCCTCCCTCCCGAATTTGTATCCAGTGGGGTATCGCAAAAGAGAATATTTAAGAATGATTTCCTTTTTAGTAGATCCAGACCGTTCTTTTAACTTGGCACGAATCTCAAAGCCCAATAATACTGCCCTCTATTTTCCCCCGAATCTCAAACCGGCTGAGATTTAATCTCAAACTGTAAAGTGATGCGCATCCTCTATAGTAATAGAGAGGATACAGATCCCCCAACACACACACACCACACCCTAGGAATAAAATGTAGGTTGTCTCAATTAAATATTTTTTTTCTTTGTTTTTTTTTTTAGTTTAATCCTTTTTCCACTGTTGGTATAAAATTTTAGAATATTCAAACAGTTAGAGATTAATTAAAATAAATCAAATTGAAATAAAGTTATCTCAGATCGTGCGAAGCACTGTCTTTGAGCGTATTCCGTCCCATCATGTAAGATGGAATCACAACCAAGATAATCCAGAGTTGTTGCTCCTTAAGCATGCTGTGGAAACAACTGATAATAGCTCCGCAATATCCAGTATAGATCAGAATTTGATCAATAGAGATAATGAACAAATATTTTGTGGAAGTTATTATCGGATACCAAAAAATAGAGATATGGTTTTTCTTAATTATATATATATTTTTTTCTTCTCTGTATATTGAACTGTGAAAAGGTGTTCTATACATATATTGTTTGGGGTAAGAATTCGAAGTAAATGAGAATTGAATTAATAAAGAAAATGGATTCCAATATAAGATAATTAAGAGTAGAACTAGGGTGCTCGTAAGTTCACCAAACCTCTTGTGAACTTGACTCTAAAATATATCGAATCGACTTTAAACGATGAATCCAAACCGTTGAAACCCTTCTACCTAATGAGTGATGTGTCTACATGTAAAAATTTTAAAGTTTCAAATTAATTTAATATAGAGTCAAGTGGTTAAAAGTTTAAGGTTTATAAATTAATTTTAATGCATTCATTTTTTTGACTCCTTTGACCACTTGACTCTATATTAAATTAATTCGAAACTTTTAAATTTTCACATGTAGATGCATCAATCATTAGGTAGAAGAATTTCAACGGTTTGGATTCATCGTTTAAAGTCGATTCGATATATTTTAGAGTCAAGTTCACAAGAGATTAGGTGAACTTAGGAGCACCCTAGTTCTACTCGATAATTAATAAGAATATTAATGGATAATCAATCAAGACTAAACGGTGCTCAAAGGCCCTTTGGGCTAACTATTATTCTTTTTATTATGAATCAATTCACAGAGTAATTAACGGAATTGAAAATGAATGGACATGAGATTTACAATTTAACGCTCAAATATGTAAATATTACAAATGGATATTTTAAGCAAACTTATTGAAGAGAGAATTTTTAGTTTTTAAAACTCAAGTTCCAACATCCACTACTTGAACTTGTTCTCTTTTATTTTTTATGCAACAAAAATAACATAATTTTATGTAAATGATATATTTACATGATTATATTTTTCTAAAATTGATTTTCAAGAAGTATTTGATAATGTTAATTGGTATTTCCACTTTGAAAATTTACAAGCTTGAGGTTTTTAAACTGGATGGATTATGTCGATTTTTAATATCTTGAATAATGTACAAACTCGTGTCAATTTTAATGAAGATTAGGTTATTACAGAGATGGCTGAGACGAGGATTCAATTTCTCATTCTTTTATTTAATTTAGTTTGCAAATGCACTACGTAGAATTTTGCATGAAGCACAATTAGGATTAAAAAACTTTCATAATGGTTGTAAATATTCTAAATTCAAATTTTTCCGATGATATCTTTAAGTTTTTATTAGTAGACCCCACGGATGAGGAGCATTATTTTCGCTTGATCCTCTGCAGCAGTATCAGAAACTAGGGCTGCACAAAAAATTTGTAGTTCGTGATTCGATTCGAGTTTGATTCGAAAAAGTTTATAAAAAATTCGATTCGAAATAATTCAAAATTAATTCAAACCAAACTCAAACTAGACCTGGTTCGTTCGAAATATGTTCACAAACTATTCTGCTTCGAAACCCTAGACGACTTTCACCTCTCGCTCTCGGCGACTACGATTACTCTTCCTTGTCATAAAATAGTTCGTAAAAAATTTGAAATTGAGTTCGTAAAAAAAATCGATTCGAAATTAATTCAAACCAAACTAAGTTCGAATTAATTCAAGCCAAACTCAAACTTAGGTAAATTCTATTCGGTTCGATTCGTTTGCAGCCCAACCAGAAACATATGGCTTGCAATTTTTTTTATTTAAGAAATTAAAAAATCAAATTTTCGAAAAGAATATTTTTTTTCAAAGGTTTAAATAACATTTATCGCGTTATAGCGGAATGGCTAAAAAACCAACGCTATGCCCAAATAGCGCCGCTATAGCACGAAATAACATTATAGCTTTTATAGTCCGAAAACGTTATAGTGCGCTATTTAGAACCTTGTTTTTTTTTAATAAATGAAATGGCATTAATAGTACAATTTTAGTAATTTTCTGACAAATCTGTGATCAAGATAGAGTTTAACATCTGAAAAATATTAAAACTGCACCATTAAAGCAGTATAAAAATACTTGCATCTAATAAAAAAACAGTCTAAATCCTTTCTTTTTGTAGATTCGAATTTTAAATTTCTAACAAAAAATCCGTTAAGGTCTGTAAGGTTACACCCGTATATAGAGAAGGAAATTTGTCACAGCGTGACGAGTCACGTGCACGTCACGTGTGTCGATTACATGACGTGACTCGCGTGTCGTGTGACGTGATTATTCGTGTGACGTAACTGCATTCTATGAAAATTATACGTCACGTGAACCAATCACGTCACGTCACGTCACGTCACGGTATAAAATACATCACGTGGTCACGTATAGTCACGTGAACACGCACGGTCACAGATTGCTTGGCTGGCTTGCACTAAATTCTGGTCCTAGTCAGGAACCTGAGATGGTTAGCCAACCCAACGAAGAACAAGAACAATACGGATACAATCCGTATATGCACAATTACGAAGATTATGGGTACAATATGTACAATCAGGGTTGGGATTATTAATTTAGCTTAATGAATATTTATAATTTGAATTTTTAACAACATTATTTACTCGTTTCAGATTTTTTAGAATTTTTCATATTTTTTTATTTTTTATTTCTGAATTTTTAACAATATAAATTAAAATATAAAAAAAAGTTTGATGTGACTAATTCACGTTATGTCACGTCACGTGTGATCACGGCGTGACTACGCATGACGTGACCATTTGCGTGACATGATCGTCTGCCGCTATTTTGGCCACGTCACGTCACATGAAAAAAATAATTGATCATGCCACATCATGTCACGTGACCAAATCACGACATAATTATCACATCACATCACGTAACAGCGTGTCACGTTTTTCCTTCTCTACCCGTATACCATAAAAGCGCTTTCGCACTCGCTGCAGTGCTTTTCTGCATGTTCTGCGCATGCAGTAGAGATTTTTGAGGAAAGTTTTGATTGATTGAGCCGATTGATTATTACTCTTGTACTAATATTAACTGAAATGAACGGCTAAGATAAACTTGATGACTATCTCCCTCGTGTTGCCCCTAATTCTCACCTCTTTCAGGGTAAGAATTTGGATTTAAATTTCTACAATTCCAACCCAATTAAATTATTCCTGTTGCTAGAAATCTGCTGAAATAACAATACATTCAAAAATGGCAGATGATAATCTACCGATGGGTGTATAAAACTACAGTGCGGAAATGAACCAGCAGCTCTGGCTTCGCTCAAAATTATTCCTTGTTTTTTTCTCTCTTTTGCTCGTCTTGTTTTCTATATCATACAACATAGAAACGAAAACCACCAACCAATAACCCATCTCTCCAAATATTTCTTGTAATTTATACACCATACGAATATAATGGATTGTACGAGACCCAAGGAGACATGGAAATAAGCTTCATTTTAGAAGCATCTCTATTCTTTTCTCAGCTGCACGGGCAGATTTGTTTTGTGGCTCCAGAGCTAGCGCATATCTGAAATCTACACAATTCAAAAATAGAAAAATAATGTGATTCAATGTATTGTCTAGTATTCACATTTTTTAAATAACGAGGGTTCAAATTCTGCAAACCTTGAAGGGCCTCCTTGTAACAGAGGAGCATTTCCCTAACAGTCCCTCTCCTCATATAAGCTTTCACATTCTGACACAGGAGGAAAAAAAAATGTTGTTGAGCAGCTAATTACAAAACAAATACAGGTTCTGTGAAATAGGCATACTTATAAATTTTATAATTCAATCCAAAGCCGGAAAAGACCTTGGGTCGTAGTAGGGGTGTTCATTGGATCTGGTTTACTTGATTTTCAACCGAACTGTCAAATTTTGGATTAATAATGGTTTGATTTTTCAGTTTAAATGGTTGAGCTCAGTTGAAGTTTTGAATTACTTCAGTTTTGTTATATTTGGTATGGTTTAATCTCTCTTATTTAGGTTCAGCCAAACAAACCAAAATTTACTTCATATTTACTTCATTTTTTTTTGGTTTTTTATATTTGATTCGGTTTATTCTTTCTTATTCTATTTATATTGATATATATTTATCTTGATATTTATTTATATGATTATTAAATGTATTCGTGTATGTATTGAGTTTTAACCTTTTGAAATATAATCTCTTATTACGGTTCAACCAAACAAACTGAAATTTACTTTGTTTTCTTTTTGTTTGGTTGTTATCCAGTTGACAAGTTTAATTTGGTTGGTTTGGTTAGATTTATTTAAAACCGAATACAATTTTGGTTTGACTATTTTAATTTGGTTTTGACTAAACTGACCGTTTGAACACCCCAAACAATCTGCATTTACCAAATACTTGCCTTCTTATCAAGTGAGATGGCCTGGTTGCAATCTGTCTCTGCTTGCTCATAGCTACACATACAGTAAAAAGTAAATAGTTAATTTACTATGTTTACTTTAGGTAAACTAGAACAGGTTGATTCAGTATGATAAAAAACAATTTAAATACCAGCTAAGTTTCAGATATGCAGCTGCTCTATTACAATAGTATGTTGCATTTGCATTGTTTAATTTAATAGCATCAGAATAGTAGTTGATAGCCTTTTTCCATTGTTTTCCTTTGAATGCTGCATTTCCCTACAATAAGTAAAATTTAAAATGGGCTTAGAACTTGATCACATAAGTCTCTAGTCTATTAATTTTTGAAGTGTAAAAAAAGAAATAATAAAAAGTATCAGGTGTACCTTTTCTTTCAGTGCTTCCGATGTATCCACGTCACCATTGGTATAATGATGTGGTGCTGGTAAAAAGTAGCTCGAAGCAATGGCAACTTGTTCTTGGATCGAAGAATACAGGTCAAGAATTGTATCTAAAAGAAACCTATCTGCACCATGAGCTGCTACAAAAGATACTGATATGTCATGGTCATCATGCTTTCCTAGAGGAACTGTGACCTGGAAACAAAAACTATGCCATGTGTGAATTTTCAAAGTAAATGGGTGCCAAGGGAGCACAAAAAAAAGGAAAAAAGAGAAAAGGCTTTTTTTATTTCTGATAAATTAACAAGTTCTTTACCAAGTTAGCAAACAAGACCCATATATTTTCATGTAGAGAACACCCAAATACTGAAATCAAAGATTAAATAAAAAAAGAATATATAGCTAAAAAAGGTTTATGCAAATATATATCAAAATCAAACTTTATTATGCTTGATATCTATTTCATTTTGTGCTTGATGAAAATTATGCTCATTAGGGTTATGTGGCTATGCTTTTTGTGAAAAAGAATTAAGCTCATCAGGTTATAAAAGGCAATGCTTGGTGAATATTTATGATCATCAGGGTTATAAGTGGCAATGCTTGGTGAAAATTTATGCTCATCAGGCTGAGGGCGTCATTGTTTCTATTATAGGAAAGTTCCACCTCCATGACTCCAATCGAATGAATTGGTGATAGGTGTAGTTGGCAAATACAAGGAAAATAATGGCAATTTCTGAAAAATTATGAGAAGGTACATGTTTTGAAGAGCATTTTGAACAAGTACAACAAATTGGCCCCTTGAAGTTTGTAAGAGAAGCAATTACATAAAAACCATAATTCTTGAAGAAAAAATTACCTGGCAGCAGCCAGAGACCCCAGCTATGCTGAGTAAAGTATAAAGCCTATCTTCATAGTCAGCTGATGTCTTTTGTTTCATGTCATGCTTTAGTGGAATAGCAGCTGTTGTCGGAATCAATAATAATCCCCCATCCTGAATAAAACACATAGCAGTGACAGTTACACATCAAGTAGTATTTTTTCCTAGAGTGAGGCTATGGTACTGTGCATAGATTGGTCCATACTACAGATCAATATTTTCGTTTTCAATGTCCAAATAGTCAATCTGAACCATTCAACATGATTTCCATTGATAATGTACTTGCAAACTAAATTTTATATTTTTCAAAAACTTATTTCCTATTTTTTAGATAGGTAGAAAATCACTATTTTTTAATGGACTAAAATCTTTAGATCAAGTGATTTTCTACCTACTTCAAAAATAATAAAAAAAATTCTAGTAAATGTAAAATTTGATCTACTAGTTCATGTTGAACAGTTCAGATTGATAGTTTGGTTTGATCCATAGTACGGACTAATATGCACTATGCATAGTAACGTAGCCTCTCACTCTTTGTCCTATTCATCAAGGATTGCAATTTTGGCTTACATTAGCGATTCTGGATTAGTATATACTGTTGTTAACCCTGAATTCTAGTGTATATGATGGTAATAGGGGCAGCAATTGATTTAGGTGAGGCCATATCGTCTAAAAACAGATAAAAATATTGTGTAAGAGGAATTTTGTCTAATATAGCAAAAGAAATTACCTTAAGAAGGGTGTTAAGTGCAGCTCTTAGTTCAATCCGAACATTGTAAAGAGATTTCAGGTTATCAGGTGTATAATTAATAGCTTCTAGAACCCGGGCTGAAACATCCAGACTGATACTAGGTTTAACGGTGTTAATCCAATCCTCATAATTTGTTTTAAACTCGTACCTGAACATTAGAGTACAAGAAAACTAATTACGCATGCCAACTGCGAGTAGTGAACAAATTAGAAAAAAAAAAAAAAGGACACAATACAATTCAACACAATTTTACTATGCCCAATTGGTTCCAGTGAAATATCAGTCAGTATCATGTCTTCAGTGCACAAGTTCCATTTATATTAAAAATAACAGCAGCAGCTTTCTTTCAAAATAAACTAAAATCAACTTGAAGCAAACCTTTGAAGTAGCAACATGACAGTAGAGAGAGCCTTTAGAGCAGATGTCCCTTTTGGAGACTTTGAAGAAGGGTCGTAGAATTCTTTCAAACTAGGCACATTGGAGGCTATATACTGAGCAATATTCATATGCTTGGGAATTTGATCTGTATTATCAGAAAAATAAGATAAACAATTTAGTTGTTGTTCAAATTACAATACATCTTTCATGGGCAAAATACATAAGGATTAGTAGACGACTTACATCCAGATAAATTTTCAATAGAATTGCATATAACATTAATTGTTTTCTGTATTGGCACAGCTGATAGCTGGAAACAATCATCTGCAAAAACAAACTGCCTTGTTCTAAGTGCTTTTGCTGTCACCGGTAAAAGCAAAGAACCTACTCGGTGCAATACAGTTGGGTTCCGTGCAATCCACCCTGCAACATTTTCACCAAGAGATTAGTAAAGTCACAGTTTGCCACTTAAACCCCCAAAAAAGGTATACCAATCAAATGGCATGTCCAATATACTAGCTCCTATGTTTCAAAGAGGGCGTTAGGGGTGTTCCAACATTCTGGTTTGTTGGTTTTCAACCAAACCGAAAAGTTTCTATATAAATGGATCGGTTCGGTTTAGACTTTTCAAAACCGACTAAACATAACCGACCAAAAATGGTTTATATTTTGTTTGGTTCAATCATAGCTTCCTTCCTTTCATTTTGGTCAGGATATTTTAGAACATCTACATATTTTGTATGGAATTGAACAATGTGTGTAATGTTATCTTGATATTTATTTCTATGAAATTACTAATGTATTAGTGTATGTATTGAGTTTGACTTTCTGAAATTTAATTCTCTTATTCGGTTCACCCAAACAAACAGAAATTTAATTCAGTTTAAATGGTTTGTTTGTCATTCGGTTGGCATTTTAATTCGGTAGGATGTTTAAAAACCAAAAAGAAAGTTTGGTTTGGCTATTCTACTTCAGCTTCAACCAAACTGACTGTTCGAAGACCCCCTAGAGGGCGTATAGAAGTTACGGAAAAACTCCCAAAAGAGGTAGCAAATAGAGCAATACCGACTGAATCTAAGCTCTGTGAATTTGGTAACATGCCAGAAGAACACACAAAGGTATGAGATGGCCGAAAACCAAGCACTCCACAGAATGATGCCGGGATTCTGACGCCTCCAATTGTGTCTGTACCTGTATAAAATAAAAGGTACTTTTAATTTTGTAACAAAAGGACATCACAAAAGTCTATACTAAACTTTATACTAATTGAAACAAGTACCAAGAGCAAAGTCAACAAATCCAGCCGCAACGGCCACAGCAGCTCCGCTACATGACCCCCCTGGAACATCTGCCTGTACTTCTGGGTTGATCGTCGTTCCATAATGCATATTTTCACCTTTCATTCTATTAATAAACAATAATAATTTTGTCCATTAAGAAAACCTATACTATTGCCAAATTTATGAAGCTTTATTTCGGGTGGAGGAGGAAATTGCTGCCAATTTTGATAACAAACTAATGAGATATGAAAGAATTTGGTAAATTATTGATTAAAATATGAGTTTTGCAACTCCACCATCTCCTACATGCAGCAGCATATTACCTAAATCTGAAGTAAGCTATTTTAAATATTTATAATTCACCATTCTACATTTCATTTATATTTTATTTTCAATAATGAACTTATTGTACATTTTCATAGAACTAATTTTAGAGCTTGACCATGACAAGGCAATTTTAGAGGTAGCCCCCAGTGCTGCATTTATTTATGAAGAAGTAAAAGCTAACCCGAACAAGAATTCATCAATGACAGTCCTTCCAACACAGCCCGCCCCCTGCTTTCTTAGCACAGTAACAATCAGCGCAGTCTGGTCTGCGGGCCCATGTGTCTTCCTCCAATCAGGATTGCCCAATCCAGTTCCTTGCCCCTTTATATCAAAGCTGCATTTGTTCTTTCAGCATCAATTAAAAGGAAGAAGAAAAGGTAAAAAAACACATGCACACATATACAGGCACAAATGTAAACAAGTTGCAAACTTATTTTTCTTTGGAGGCTCTTGCTTCAGGACTAATTAATTGAAGACCCAGTAGTCAAACTTATTTGATTTAATACCTTTTCTATTAACTTTATGTCTAAACTATGCCGACCCATTTGCAATTGGCACTAGATAATTGGCTTGGCTTAGATATATGTTGTTCATACAAATAATTGCTGTTGTCACATCCAAATGCAAGTTTTGGGTAGACCGAATCTTTATCTTACAATGTATTGAATATGAAGACAGGTGTAATCTCCTCATAATAATTTATGCAACGCACTTGATCACCATTTATGAACAAATAATAAATCGGAAATGAAGAGAAACACAAAAGCAAAAAGAAAGGTACTCCGTACTTGTCACTGATGGCGAAGGAGAGGTTAGAGAGGAGAAGAGGCGCAGCTGGGGGAGGAGGCTGAGGTGCCCCAAGAAGCTCGAACCGCTCCACAAAAGCTCCGAAATACTCGACCGTCTTGATCGACGCCTTGCGCCGCCGCCTCCTGTTGGTCTCGGCGATGATGATCGCTCCGGCCATCGTGATCCCCACCACGAACCATACCTTCACATTCAATGAATCAAACTTACCCAATGGCATATCGATTTGATCAGAGAAAGAGGAGGTGTTCAAGGAGCAAGGAAGGTATTAGTATTAGTTAGCTTAGTTTTGTTTTGTTTTACTCTTGGTTTTGTGCGCCGGTGAAAGGCGGGAAGCGAATATCCTAGACGGTGCTATCGTGCGCCAGTACTAGAGAAAACTGTCGATCAATATTTTTGAGATTTATAACGATTTTTTTTTTTTTTTTTCGTTTTCCGTTGCTTTCTTTTCTCGGTTGGCGAAGAAGAATTGAATTCCTTTTCGTCTCCTTTCTCATTTGTTTCTTCTTCTTATTTGACAAATTTACTGTTTGACATTTATTTTCCAGATACGAAAAAGTTTTACAAATTTATCGTATGTGGACCGTGTTCATATATTAATTTCTAGAATTCATGGGTCGCTCGTCGCTGGTGTGGAAGTGACGTGGTGTAATAAGACTCGTATTTCTCTTTTGCAAAACAATGTGGAATTTTCAAAAACGATTTTTTTAATTTGTAAAGGCTGTTGTCGAATTCATATTACCCAAGTACCTCAATTTTTTAGTATGAATTCGGCCCGCTCGTTATAAACTAATTTGTATATTTGTATATTGGGCTGTCTGTGATAGAAAATGCTTCTTAAATGTAAGATTGCAGCTTTGACCTATAAAAGCCCATAAGCTTTATTATCTTCTAATACAAACAACTAATGAAGTCTTTCATCACAATAATTAAATTAAATTAATGTATAACTTTATGATATCTTGGACTTATTAAGGAGAACAACCATATGTATTTCTGGACCAAACCACAGTTTAATATTAAACAAAAAAAATAATAATTGCCTTATTTATTTATTTTCATAATTTGACTTAAATTGATACTGTCTGATGATACCATCATGCCAGAGTAAAGGAACATGCAAAGTGTCTAGTCTTTACAATTATTATGGGCTCGGCCTACATTAGTTAATTTGTAAAAAATATGTGATAGGAAATGCTTGAAACATTACAATTTTGACCCATAAAAGCCCATAAGGCTTGTAATCTTCTATAGTCTTTTATCAGAATAAATTAGATTAAATTTAAATTAGGGAACTGTCCTAGCTCCCCGATCCATCATACCCAAGCACGGCCTCCAACTAGTTTAACAAAAAAAAAAACTTTCAATTTTGCCTAACTTTCATTTTCAGCACTCATATCCAACCTTTTCAATTTTTTTTAATAATTTATGACTTTTTACAATGCTACTTGCAAGTATTTAAACTTCTATCTTCAAGTATTTAAATCCTCAATCTGTATAGTTTTAACTCCTAACTATTTTTGTCTTCAAGTCAAAAAATAAAATATTCATTTCGCCCACTCTTTATTTATTTATTCTGTAAACATTCTCGTTATAAACTAATTTGTATATTTGTATATTGGGCTGTCTGTGATAGAAAATGCTTCTTAAATGTAAGATTGCAGCTTTGACCTATAAAAGCCCATAAGCTTTATTATCTTCTAATACAAACAACTAATGAAGTCTTTCATCACAATAATTAAATTAAATTAATGTATAACTTTATGATATCTTGGACTTATTAAGGAGAACAACCATATGTATTTCTGGACCAAACCACAGTTTAATATTAAACAAAAATAATAATAATTGCCTTATTTATTTATTTTCATAATTTGACTTAAATTGATACTGTCTGATGATACCATCATGCCAGAGTAAAGGAACATGCAAAGTGTCTAGTCTTTACAATTATTATGGGCTCGGCCTACATTAGTTAATTTGTAAAAAATATGTGATAGGAAATGCTTGAAACATTACAATTTTGACCCATAAAAGCCCATAAGGCTTGTAATCTTCTATAGTCTTTTTTATCATAATAAATTAGATTAAATTTAAATTAGGGAACTGTCCTAGCTCCCCGATCCATCGTACCCAAGCGCGGCCTCCAACTAGTTTAACAAAAAAAAAAAACTTTCAATTTTGCCTAACTTTCATTTTCAGCACTCATATCCAACCTTTTCAATTTTTTTTAATAATTTATAACCTTTTACAATGCTACTTGCAAGTATTTAAACCTCTTTCTACAAGCATTTAAATCATAAATCTGTATAGTTTTAACTCCTAACTACTTTTGTAATAAAATCAAAAAATAAAATATTCATTTCGCCTACTCTTTTTTTATTTATTCTGTGAACATTCTTGTTAATTTTCCGACGATTCGTGCGAACATTTTCTACTTGATTTTTTTTTTCAAATGAGATCCATGAAGAAATATTTTTGAGTTATTTTCAAGTCATTTGTTTTTTTTTAAAGTAAAGCTCATGAGTACTTTAATTTTTAAACTTTTAAACATCAGTCTACAACCATTTAAACCTCTGATGTCTATCATTTAAAGTACTATGCTCAAACGTTTAAATATCTTATGTCGATCATATAGTATCACGCGTTTAAATCTTTGTGTACAAAAGTAGTTGTGTCCAGCATTTAAAGTAGTGCTCATGGACTTTACTTTAAAAAAATAAAAACAACGACTCAAAAACACTCAATAGTATTTCTTTATCGATCTCATTTGAAAGAGAAAATTGAATAGAAAATGCCTGTATTTTTAGATTTGCAAAATTTATTACGGATCGTCAAAAAAATGGATGAGAATGATCATGGGGAAAAAAAGGTGGGTGAAAAAATATTTTCTTTTTTGACTTAAAGGCAAAAATAGTTATAAGTTAAAGCTACCTAGATTTATAATTTAAATGTTTGCAGATAGATGTTTAAATGCTTATGAGTAGTATTGTAAAAGTTTATAAACATAATTTTAAATGCTTAGATATGAGCACTGAAAATGAAAGTTTGACAATAAATACTTAAAAGCATTCTCGGAGATTTATTTGAAAGACAATTATCATACTTCTTTAAATTAATGTAATAAATTTATAATCTCTTGGATTTTTTAAGGAGAACAGACCACAAATGTATTGCCTTGCTATTTTCCTTTTTCAAAAAGTCTTCTAACCTCTAAATTATTTACAAAATCTTTCCCAAATGTAGAAAAAGAAATGAGCGTAATTGAGTTTTAATTTGTACTGGAGAGAGATGCATAGAAAACCAATATTTTTTTACTTAATATATATTTAGCTTAAGTGAAAAAAAGTTAAAATAAACTAGGTACTAAATTACTTTTAAATATTATTGTGTTTGTTAGAAGTAAACAGGTGAAGTAAATCGAGTAAAACTAAATAATATATTTTGTGAGATCAAGCGAATTAGTAAATAGAAGCGATGAAGTAAAAAAAGTTGATCACGCCTTAAATTTAAAAGACGTGTGGAATTATATTAAATTAAAATAAATAACAAGTCTAATAATCATCGATCCCTCATGAATTTACCTTCTAAACACTTGTCTAAAATGGACACCTACGTACCTATTAATATTATACCTATGCACATTTGTCAATTCCAGTTAAAACATATATAGCGGTTGACAATGGCCACACTATAACCAAATCAGACGCATTTAGACAACTGCTAGATCCATAAAAAATAAAAAAAATAAAAAAAAAACAATTGAAAATTGTTTAGGAATGAGAGATTAATTTCAGGTAACATAAAATGTTTTAAGACGGAAGTTTTTAATTTAAGGCACATAAATTACTAATTACTAAAGCATTTACCAAATGCATACTATATATATTAATAATAACAACAGCATTATAACTTGTAAGGAAATTAGCAACTAGTTAAAAGCGCGCGAAAAAAATGCGATGGTAATTTCCATTCCAATATTAATTGACCCAATTCGACGTTCTTATCCTCTCTTTTGGAACTAATTAATGATGGTTAACTCAAATATCATTTTGTTCAACTATATATGGGATACCGGTTCACTTTTCTTGAAATGCACATAAAGGTAAAATTCATTTTTTTCGTTGTAAGTTCGCTCGCACATTATGTAACGAATGATATATTATAAAATTTTATCATATCGTTGAAAGTTCCATAATCTCTCTAATAATTGTATAGTTTGGTGGTTGATTTCCAATTTTATGAGAGAAGAGAAAAGAAGGCAAGGATTTAGAAGCAAAAGAAAGATATATATTCAGAAGAGTTCTTAATTTAAGAGGTCAACATGGAGCAATTAAATAAGAACCTTTCTTTCATTAATTTCATTTCCTAATTAACATAGTTTAAGAGAAAATATATATATGTTATATACCTCAACTTGTCAAGTGGATAATTAAAAGTACAAATGCCAGGATGTATTAATTGGTCTTCTCAACCAAGTCAAATTACTATCCTTCCCTTGCTGCCAAATCTCAATAGCCATCACATGCGATCTTTAAATCTTTATTCTTTAGCTTTGACTAATGTTCTGTCTTGTTCCCTCCTTTATTAATTTGAACGGTCCTTACATTTTTCAGAAATTACATTTCATATATACTTGGTCAACTTCATTGACAACCATATACTTACAAAACAAACATATATAGTCCGGCTACTCTGACATCCGTAGTATTTGCTACTCATTTTAAAGATTATTCAAAAAGTTTCAAAAAGGAATCTGAACCGTTCAAATTAATCTACTTTATGAGTGATACATTTATATACAAAATTTATAATTTTTTGAATTATTTTAATACTGAAATTAATTAAGCAGTTAAAAAATGATGAAAAATGAAAACATTAAATTTAACTTAAAAAACTCTCATATTTGACTACTTGAGAGTTGAGACGACCAATACATCTTGGCATTTATAATTTTGTATGTAAACACACTACTCATAAAGTAGATTGGTTCGAATAGTTTGAATTTGTTGTTTGAAACATATTTGATAGATTTTCGAGTTTGTGATATTTAGACTGAAATACCATAAACATGACAGACATACATATTTAATAAGAGCCTCAAAAATCCCTGTATTAGCATATTTGAATGAGTAATATTCTAAAATTAACACAGCTACTATTAAAGGAAATAATGTAAAATCTAGTAAAATATTAAATTATATTAAATTAGCCCAAGCATAAGCATGAAGATTAGTCATGCCCTCATCTACAAAACAAGAGTGCTGAAATTAGAATATTTGGGGATTTTATGGACCAATTTAAAAATTTGCCAAAATATGAAGCAAAAATGCTGTTTGCCCGAAACCAAGCCCATTGTTTCATCATATTTGGATAAACATTTTCCCAAAATAAGGATAAGGATCTTCATATAAATTACTCAACATGCATCTTAATTAGATTCTTAGTCCCTTATCCTTTTCCTAATACAAAGTATCTCTTCCAAAGATCCAATTAATCATACTTAAAAATATAAGCCACATGCGCACATTATCAATCAATTTCTTGCCTAATCAGTAAGATATTCCTGAGTATGTTCAATTTGTTACCTAATTAATGATTGCAAATTTGCATCACCTTGGACTGTTGTGGTAGTTTGTTAATTACTTAAAACCCTGTTATAGGGAAAAATAAATTAAGGAACCACCTTGCAACTGTTCCCATATATGGACATGTTCCTTCTTTTAAGGGTACCAATTAATTAATATTTCTCCTGCTGGATTTCAATGAATTTAAGAAAGAATGTGTTTTCAGGCTCTCTGCTCATAGTTTGGAAAATAATTTGACTTTAGTATTATATTTTATTTTGGTTAATGTGACAAGAACTTAAAAAATATGGGTGATGATATTGACACTAGTTATTTTTTTACTAACACAACATTATCTAAATATTTTTTTATATATACAATTTTACCCTTCATTATGTATTTCTTTTAATAACTTATTCTCTCTCATATCTTATCATAAAATTTTCTTTCCTTAAAAATTATGTTGATAAAATATGTGATTTTTTTCCTTAAAAATTTTCTCTCACAAATTTTCTTTCCTTAAAAATTATGACGATTTCTCTCACAAATTATTATACGATTTTTCCTTAAAAATTAGATTATTAAATTTGTAAATAGTATGTCATTTTCATTATTTGTTTTCATCACATTTTAAGATTTAAAAAAAAAAATACAATAGTGAAATATTTTATTCTATTATGAAAATCTAGCAACATCGTATATATCAATTAGTAAATAGTATGTTATTTTCATTATTTGTTTTCATCACATTTTAAGGTTTAAAAAAGAAAATACAATAGTGACAGATTTTATTATGTTATGAAAATCTAGCAACATTGTATATATCAATTTATTTTACCAACCCTACAGATTTTATTGACAATTTACTTAAAAAATATTTTAGCAATTAACATTTTTATCTTTAATTTTACAAAAGACACTATAGAAAATGAAATGATTATTTACATAAATTAATCATAAAAACATACTAAGTGCAAATGATCATGAATATTGAGTGTAATTTATGATTAAAAAGTTAAAATAATAGTACAACTTAACACTACAATAAAAAAATTACATCAATCATGTTGCTAAAATTAATAAATTGTTTCACGAACAACAAGAACGATCATCACGGTTTTCAAACTTCAAATTAAGAAGTTTCTTTTTTTTTATTATTATTTTCCAAATTTTCTTCCTGTTGATTAGGAGATTGTTTTTCCATTATTCAATTAATAAATATAAATTAAGTACAAAACATCAACTAAAATTTTGTCCTAACAATTTTAATTAAAATAACATATAGATTATAAGTATCAAAGTAAGAGAAAATTATATACAAATTAAACAATATATTTGATTTGGATGGCATTATTGATTAAAGGGTGTGAATCATATTATCAAATTTCTTAATAGATGTATTCTATTTTTGTAAATTATGTAGCTCTATTTTTATGAGTTTTAATACATAGCTTAAAATGAACGACGAATTCTTTCAAGTAAAATCAACTTTTATATCCTAATCTATTTTTGTGATTTTGTGATGCGCAATACTAATTGCATTAAGAAAATGAGAAGAAAAAAATTAAATATGAATAAATCAGAAAAGAGTATCTAGCCATTTTGGAAATAAAATCATTAACAAATAATCACAATATTAATTACATTATGGATAGTGATAGTTGAAAAGATATAAAATGAAGGTTAAAATTGTCCATATATTTAATTTTTTTTAAGATGTTGTGTTAATATAAAGTTTTGTGGTGTCAATATGCCTACCCAAAAAATATGAATAAAATTAATAAAAGGAAGAAAAAAAAAAAAGAACTAGCTGTTCAAAATCTGTCAATTTTCTTTCTTAAAACTAATATTCTGACCAATTTCAGCATTGTTTTTGTTTTGTTTCGCAGACAAGTCAAATTTCAGCATATTTAGAATCTAATTTGATCCAAACAGTGCAATTTTAATTAATGCGAGGGCTTGGTTTGAAATTTGGATAATATATGCCACAAGTGTTGTATATATTGTAATTATGTAATCAGATATATATGAACTCCTATTGGTTCAACTAGATGAGTTACCAGTTTGTTTTGTTTATGATTTTATTAAATTTAAAAAGTCTAATTGCATGCATAACTGTACATTCACTGGGCTAATTAATTAAGACATATTACATATCCCTCTTGATATTCTTAATTTCATTGAAATGGATCATGTAATCATATTCTTCTATTGGTTATCAGAACCTGAATTACGGTCATTGGTTTCATTATCAGTCAGCAGCGATCGATATTTGGCATAAACAATTATTAATTATATATATTATCCAGAGTGATAATCCATTGAACAAACTATCAAGTTAGTCATAGTTTTTAATTAAGTAAACTAATCACTTGCTTAATTAATTTGAGATTAATTGCTCCTTAATTAATTGCACCTAACTCAGCTCAGCCACTGATAAATAATATATAGCTATCTATGAAAGATTTCACTGTCTGTTGCAACTGGGCCTTTTACATGCAATTCAAGCTGTCAAAAGGACAAAAACAAAATCTACAAATTATAATTATAGACATATTAATTGTGAGTGTTGATCCTCTTCGTTTCTACGGAAAATTGAAGTGTACGTCATTGCATATATATAATGCGACTGTCTAAGAATAAATTAATTATGAAGGTTAATTATATAATCAGAATGAAATTAAATTCACTAAAAATCCAAGAAAAATCAAAAGGGGAGATGCCAGATATATTAATGATGTATAAAGAAAGATGATACTAATTAATTGAAGTTAATTCTCTCATTTTATCTCATTTTATCTTTTCTGATACTGACCAGTACTGTATTTACTTAATTAGCTACTAGCTAGATTTGAACTCCAATTTTACAAGTATCATTCAAAATAATAACCATTGTTTTTTTAAAGAAACAATAAATTGACTATTTTTTTAAATAACAAAAAATTGTATCACAATCCTTAATATGTATCCTGATGCTGAGCAGAGCAACTCTGTATCAATGGCAGGAATTAATTAAGTACCACTTGATAAAAGCCCAAAAACAACAACAACAAAATGGAATAAAAGAAAGAAGTGTAAGGTTTACTACAACCGGTACACATTAATTGACAGGTACTGAAGTGATGAAAGAACTACTTTTCCTGTGAAGTTGGGAATAACGGTTGGGAAAAATTAATCCCCTGTTCAGACAAAACTTGTCTATAGGTACAAGTCATGTACCTTTTCTCCTATAAACCTACCTTCTTTTGTACTGTAAATCTATAATTTATTTATCTAGTAATATCATAGCTGTTATTATTAATGGCAAAGGATTTGGCAAACCTTGATCTAGCAAAATTATTTTAATTTGCCACATAATTTGCGATAAAGAAATTGACTTTATTTACAATTTAAAGTAACTTATTATTAGCATGAGGAGGAATTCACTTGCAACATTTGTAACTTACAACATCTTACAACAATTTAGTTTTATCGTTTTCAAAGTTCAAATTATAGTTTTGTCGTTTTCAAAGTTCAAATTATAGTGTGGCTATAGTATCATGTATAGTGCAGATTGGTTTGTATTACAGATTAATATTTTCGTTTACAAAGTCCAAGTAGTCAAACTAAACGGTTCAACATAATTTTCATGTGAAAAATATACATGCAGTCTAAAATATTTTACTTATTTTTAGAATTTATTTACTATTGTATAGATAGGTAGATAATCACTACTTTCGAATGGTTTAAAATATTTAGATAGATCAAGTGATTTTTTTATCTATATAAAAAAATAGCAAAAAAAAAAATCTAAAAAATGTAATTTTGATTTACAAGTACAGTTTAATATGGAGATCGTTCTGAATTGTTCAGATCAATATGTGATATGGATAGTAGTACCATTAATTAGCTTGTCCACTAAAATTTAACACAATTGAATTGAGTTCAATAAATTAAAAAGATTTTTGTGTTTATAAATATGGAAAGTTGTAATTCTGATACAGGTTGTGAGTGTATATATAACCAAGTCACAATCAAGTTTGATATATGTTTATGACTTGACAATTTATGACAGAGACAGTGAGAGACAGGTTACATGAGTCATAACCACTAGGCCTAATAGTGGTGAAGATCAAATGATTGATTGAGAGAGGTACATATAACATATTACCTCTACTATGCATGCTTGCAGCTTGCCTCCTTGCATGGCCATGTTATTTAATTTTCATTGAATGATACGATGAAATTTGCAATAGATATTTTGGGACCCACCACCTATGACAGTTGTCTCATCTAATTCAATTCAATTCATTAATTAATGAATGGCTCTATTGCATTCCACGTGCATAATATTGTTTAATTAATTATTTAATTCATTCATTCATTGTTTCTTTCAAAACTTCTTTAAAAGAAAACAAAATTGATTAGCTACACTTGTTTCAATATATGCAAAACTACCAACTTCTCTTCTTTTTTTTTCCCGTAATGGCAGCTAAATCAAAATATTTTGCTTATATATGCTAACGGTGTCTTTAATAGAGCTTGATATCCTTCTAAATTAAGCACCTATCCAATAAAGAAAAAGTATAATATATATATTCTTTCGGGAAAAATATTAATGTTCATTGTAGATTCACGCGTACAAATTAATTTTGATGCGTCGAAAAGGGTGATCCCTGTATTAAAAAAAAGAAGATTAATACTCTTTAATTGGATGCAATAATTTAATATAGGGAAATGGACGATAATGATTCAAGGAAAAAAAAAAATGGGTGAAATGAATTTTTTTTATTTTTAGCTTGAAAATAAAAGTAATTAGGAGTTAAAACTATTTAAATTTAGAATTTAAATGCTTGCAGATAAATGTTTAAATACTTGCAAGTAGCATTGTAAAATGTTATAAATTAACAAAGCTTTAAATTCTTGGATATGAGTACTGAAAATGTAAGTTCAACATTAAATACTTGGAGAGAACGCGTTCGGAAATTTATTTGAGGAGTAATTATCAGGCTCCTTTAACATATTCTTTTTTTGTTTTTTTTAGGAAACCTTTAATATATTCTTAAGTAAATTGGGGTGGTGATCTCAATCCAGAATTATATTCTATTTATTAAAATGGCAAGAATTGAATTGTTAAACAGTTTCTTTCTTCTTTTCAATTTAGACTAAGAACTAATACTGTTCTGTTTAGTGTTTACTCACTACAAAATCATATCAAATTATGTACTTAAATTAATTTTGATGCGTCGAAAAGGGTGATCCCTGTATTAAAAAGAAGAAGATTAATACTCTTTAATTGGATGCAATAATTTAATATAGGAAAATGGACGATAATGATTCAAGGAAAAAAAAAGTGGGTGAAATGAATTTTTTTTTTTATTTTTAGCTTGAAAATAAAAGTAGTTAGGAGTTAAAACTATTCAAATTTAGAATTTAAATGCTTGCAGATAAATGTTTAAATACTTGCAAGTAGCATTGTAAAATGTTATAAATTAACAAAGCTTTAAATTCTTGGATATGAGTACTGAAAATGTAAGTTCAACATTAAATACTTGGAGAGAACGCGTTCGGAAATTTATTTGAGGAGCAATTATCAGGCTCCTTTAACATATATATATATATAGTACGGCTAACATGCTTCCTCTAGCATATCGACAATATACTTCTGGCCTCCAAAATCTGTTGAATCGGCTTCAAACGACAAATCCAAACCGTTCAAACCAATCTCCTTCACGAGAGCTTCGTTTCTATATAAAAAATAATAATTTTCGAACTTATTTACTATCAAGTCAAGCGGTAAAAAAAATGAAGGATATAATGCATTAAAATGTGCACAAAATCCTTCATATTTTGACCGCTTGACTTGATGGTAATAAATTTGAAAATTAAAAAAAATATATGGAAACAAAGCTCTCGTGGGGGAGATTGGTTTGAACAGTTTGGATTTGTCGTTTGAAGCCGATTCGATAGATTTTGGAGGCTGGAAGCATATTGTCGATATGCTAGAGGAAGCATGTTAGCCGTACTATATATATAGAGTGTGACTAAGTTGCTACCGGTAGCACTTCGACCGAAGTGCTACCGGGGTCATATCTTAGTACTCGATGTTCAAACAGCAAATCCAAACCGTTAGATGTTTAATCTATATTAAAATGTGCTTGGTGGCCAAATTTTACATTTTTTTTGAATTTTTTTGCTATTTATTAAGCTGGTTTGAAAACTGATGTTTTCAATGCTCCAGAAATTTAATAAAAACAGCGGTTTTCAAACCAGCTTGATAAATAGCAAATATATATATATATATATATATATATATATATATATATATATATATATATATATATATATATATATATATATATATATATATATATATATATATATTGAGGAAATCTTTAATATATTCTTAAGTAAATTGGGGTGGTGATCTCAATCTAGAATTATACTTTATTTATTAAAATGGCAAGAATTGAATTGTTGAACAGTTTCTTTCTTCTTTTTAATTTAGACTAAGAACTAATACTGTTCTGTTCTGTGTGAACTCACTACAAAATCATATCAAATTATGTACTTAAATAGGAAATTGGCAACAAGGATATCAAACAAGTACGTTAGAAACCCAAATCTACAAGGAATCTGTTGTTAGTTGAGGTTAATGACATTAATTAATTTTACTTGTCACTAAAATTCATGACATAATACACACACTCAAGTGGTCAGATAAAATGCCAATATATGTTGTGATCAATATATAGTTGTTTGCATTAGTAGCCCTTTCAACAAGGAACCTTGTTTTAAGTAGCAAATTAACTTAATAAGCCTACTAATAGTAATATTGTTATTATTATCATCAGGATCTAACAATGCTCAAAGGGTGTTAATTTGTTTGCTTAGATCACTGTTTTGTTTAATTTATGTGTTCACCTTTCTGCTTTGCTTGTTGCCGACACCAAATGATGCAACTATATTTGAAAACAAAAATTAAAGTAAAAGTTAGGTTAAAGAGAAAAAGAAGGGTTAGGAAAATATCATTATTAAAGTCTACTCTTTTTGAAGATATGTTTATGTGGCTTGTTTGAGATGCTAGTGGGTGTAGTATCAGTATGGATGAACATTATAATTTTTTTTTTTTAAGAAGTGCACATTATAAATTAACTTGACAAAAAAATAAGACCACAATAAGCGTTATTTTTAAAAGCTTTTGCAGAAGCTGCAAAGTCGTGAGGCTCAAACTATTGATTTTTGGATAACCACGGTTTTAGGACTTATTCTTCTAGCTAACTGTGTTACTGTCTCATCTCGACCACAATAAGTGTTACACTCAGAAAATTGAGATTAGAAGAACTGAATAATTTAATGCGGTGTAATTTTATTTTATAAACAAGAAAATTATTGATATATATAAGAATTATAGAGTTTAATATATTGACAAAATTACAGATTCAAATTTATAGATGCCCCCCCCCCCCCCCCCCCCCCCCCCCCTACTTGCAGGAGACAAGCATTATGGAAGAAATTAATAATAATTGAAACAATCTGGGTTTCGGATCTCAATGACCAGATATCCTAACCCATTTGTCCCATAAACTGAATAAATTAAGTGAGACTTGAAATTGTCTAAAGCTGAAACGGGTGAAGATCCGAGATAACACAAATGATCCGCTATCCAAAATAGCTGAAACCCAACTACCCAAGCGATCCCAACTAGATATATAGTCATAAATCCATTGCTAGTTGTTTATATTTGCAAAGTCAAGTGTTCAAACTTTTTGGTGTTTATGTATTGTCATGTGTTTATATCTACAATCTTATGCAAACATTTAATAGTGTGAGTCTAAATATAAACATCTCCATAATGAGGTGTTTATAATTAAATTTTAAGGTTTAAGGCTTGTAAAGTCAAGTATTGAACACTTTAACCTGACTCCACATATATATGCAGAAATCCATGTAATGTCTGAATCTTTTGAACATTAATAACAATATACAAAATCTTCTAAAAAAAGGTAAGAATTAAACGATTTAGGGGCTTCACCCATATTTTTTTTTTTCTCAAAAAAAGAATTCAAGGATTAGATTTCAGAATTTTATGAGTATGAGACAGAGAGTTATGAATTATTGTATTAATATTGATCTATCTCTTTACAACCTCACTCATATTTCTAAGATGCCTCAATTCCACACCTTTATTAGTAATTTTCGACTATAAATTAACTGATTCAAGGACACTTGATAGGGAAGGAAATTAGTCACGTCGTGACCAGTCACATCACATGTGTCGATCACGTGACGTGATCCGCATATCATGTGGCATGATCATTTGCGTGATGTGACTATTAACGTGACATAATCACATTCGAACGAAAATAACATGTCACATCACATCAAGTGAACTAGTTATGTCATGTCACGTCACATCACGTATAGTCAAGTTTAGTTTAGTCACAAATTGGTATTATTAACTTTGACATTTTTTAGAGTAGTATTCTATGTATCCTATCTGAGCTTTAAACTTTGCAATATTATTTACTTAATTATTTTATATTATTTTTTTCTGAATTTTCAACAAATTAAATTAAAATATAAAAAAAAAAGTTTGACGTGACGTGATCAAGTCATAGCACGTTTATCACGTATGTCACGTATTTTCTTCTTAGCACTCAATAAGTACTATTGTTCACGTCCAATTAATTTACTACAAGAATTTATTTTAAAACTAAGGATAAAAAAAAAATTAAGTTTATAGCGATAAATACCTTTGAAAAAAAATATGATTTCCAAGATTGTTTTTATTATCGTGGGTATTTTTAACACCCCCACTATTTTAAAATTATATCCACAGTTTTAACAAAAATTCTTGTATAAATCACATTGCATTTAAGCTTCCTCTAGCATTCTTATTCTTTCTTTCTTTCTTTTTTTCGAAATTAGCTGCCGGAAAATAAGGGCCATCTGTTTTTTTTTTTGAGTAAAGTAGGAGGTCAAGCCACCCAAATATTTAATATCCGTGTTATTATAACAAAGAATTTCCTCTATTTGAGTTTCGAACTCATGACCTCTCACATAGAGACTATGTATCTTTGCTAGTAGACCAAAAACTGGTTCAATAAAAGCCAGTTTTACTTTGCCTAAAATTGAAATAGTCGTCTGGCATTTAATTTACTGAAAATGTTTTGTTGGGTTTTTTAATATGCCGATGTTGATCCGAGCAGATATAGATATCTATATATATATATATATATATATATATATATATATATATATATATGCTGTAGTGAATAGTGATATTCCATTACGGTTGGGACTTGGGATTCCTCTATAATGATTAATAAATAATGCGCTACTACTCATTGTACAAACTATATATATATAATGCGCTACCGGACAAACTTATGAATTAACTCCACTGAATAAATAATGAATAAATAATGAGTGAGGATACATTATTTTGCAAAGAATATATTTAAACCGTTCAACATGAATTTTATATAAAATGTACTTAAAATTAAATTTTAGATTTTTCACAATACTTCTTTGTAGATAAAAAAAATGATCTGATTTAAAAAAAATGGATAATTCAAAAATAGTAATTTTCTATCTAAATAAAAATTAGTAAAAAATTATAAGAACTACAAAGTTATATGAAAAACATACTAAGCGGTTTAAACTGACTGTTTGAATTTTAAAAATATATAAACTCATTGTAATATTCAGATTGACTATTTCGACTTTTAAATAAAAATATAAATTCGTAATACAAACTGGTCTATGTTTTACAATGTACTCGTAGCCTCACTCAATAAATAAATAAATAGTTATATATTATTAATTGCATCCTTCACACACAAATTAAAGATTTTACACCTCATATGATAAGTCGCCGTTCCTGTTGCAAGTGACAGTTTTCCGACTCCAAACCAAACCCTTCTCTCATAGGCTACCTTTTTAATTAATATTTAACTAATTGCTCAGTAGCTTATGACCATGGACCATTCTTAATTAATTACATCAATCATTTGTTCACCTTGTTAATTAATATATTGATCATAAAACAAGAATTCATGTCCTTCTCTCAAGGTCATTTAGTGGACGTAGAAATCCATAACCACATATAACACTATACACACCTATGTATATATCTCTATTCTATTATTAAGTACGTTGAGTGTCCGATTCGTCAACGGCTACGATTGAAAAATGAAATTTTATATTTAATCAAAGCTCTCCAATCACATAATATGTCTTCTTCTCAATAAATCCATCTGAATAATGTGTAGAAGCCTAAATTTAACTAAAAACACACTCCCACATATACCACCACACGATATATTACAATTAAAATTAGACAAATTCTTAAATTTAGCAATATAATTATGTTTCCTTATTTCTCCCAATTCAATTAAACCGACAAATTTGATAAATAATTATCTCCTTCCATTTTTATACAATATTATAATATAGATATTTAGTGAGGGGGTTTAATTTGATTAAATTACACGGCAGGCACAAACTTAGCAATATAATCATGTTTTGTTTAATTCCTTGTTCCTTATTTCTCATCTACAGATTAATAGAATGGAGATGTTCCTTATTTCAACCACTAATGGTTGTATTTTATATTATACTAGTTGTCTTTCATCTTCTACTAGTTGTCTTTCATTTTCTTCTAATTGTCTTTCATCTTGTTTGTCTTTCATTTCTACCAGCTATCTTTCATCTACTACTTATTGTATTTCATCTTCTTCTAATTGTATTTTATCTTCTTCTAGTTGTTTTTTCATGTTCTATAGGTTGTCTATCATCTACTATTGGTTGTATTTCATATACTTCTCGTTGTATTTTATCATTTTGTAGTTGTCTTTTATATTGTAATAGTTGTCTTTCATGTTCAACTGGTGTGTATTTCATCTTTTTTGAGTTATTTTTTATATTGTATTAGTTGTCTTTCATGTTCTACCGGTTATATTTTATGTTCTACTTGTTATCTTTCACCCACTATTAGTTGTATTTTATCTTCTATTGGTTGTCTTTCATATACTATTTGTTGTCTTTCAAATTCTAATGGTTGTTTTTTACATTCTCTTGATTGTTTTTCATCTTTTTTTTACTTGTCTTTTATTTCTCTCAAGTTATCTTACACATTTTATTGGTTGTCTTTCATTTCACTACTACAAAAACACAGTTTGTACATGGACGAAAAACGAAGTAGCTACACGGATTTGGAAACTTGTGTAATCTTAGGGTGTAGGAAAGTGCAACATTTACACATGGATAATTATCTGTGTACGATTATACTAATCTTACACGGATTATTCATAAGAGCCGTGTGGAAAACCTACCAAAGTACATCTCACCGCAAGAGAGCTACACGGTTTTTTTAATTAATATCCGTGTAGAAATAGTCTTTCTACACGGATATTTAGTTAAAATC
The DNA here is from genome assembly GCA_964058825.1 of Carex arenaria. Lineage (NCBI taxonomy): Eukaryota > Viridiplantae > Streptophyta > Magnoliopsida > Poales > Cyperaceae > Carex > Carex arenaria. Next base: position 187,479 of record CAXKVW010000452.1, on the reverse strand, counting down.
CGTGTAGCTCTCCTAAACAGAATATTAAATAAATAAACCGGGTTCAGCAACGTTCCTACACGGATTTAGGAAGGTTGCTGAACCCGGTTTATTTATTTAACCTCTTTCTACACGGATTTTTCTTAAATATCCGTGTAGGATTATCCTATTTTTTTTTTAGCCTCCACTTTTGCTAGCCAGTAATTATATATTTCAGATTGAATATACATAGTCTTTTGCAAAAACAAATATATAGCATTTTGTATATACATAGCCTTTTGCAAAAATAAATACACAGCCTTTTGCAACATATATATATACATAGCCTTTTGTATATGCAATCCCATGTGATCCAACACATAACATACACTCCTCAAGATCCAATACAATGTTTGTATAAAAATTATGTCATTACCACTTAATAACCATGCGATCAAGGTTTGGGCTTGGTCTCATGTTGTCAAAACTCATAGTTATGATCTACTCTAGCATAGAATTTCATACATACTAAGTTGTATTAGATCCAACATATCAAAAATGGAGGTTGCATGTGATCCATGACATGATGTCTCTTAGTTAAAGGTCTCCAACAATATTGCATCTCTAATGAAAAATACAAGGATCAACATATATGTGCATACATACATAATAGAGAATAAAATTCACAATTAAAATTTATACATAAAATTAATTAAATCTGTATAGCTTTTATACGAACCACTGAAAATTAATTTCGTAAGAAGACAGCCACCAACCAAAACCCTACAAAACCGAAAAGAAAATAAAAGAGAAATAGGCAATAATAATTACACATGACCTAAATAAGCAATAATAAGTAACAGAAAATTAGAGAAAGAAAATATATATACATGACTAACTTTAGTAAGATAAAGAGGAGAAAATAACAAATTCAAAGATCTCAACACATAACAAATTCAATACAGAGAGAGACATAGTATTATGGAATCAAAACGGCGCTGGAAGGATAAGGCTTTTTTTTATAACCAAAACCCTAAAAAGACCTTTCTAGACGGATTTTTCACTATAAATCCGTGTAGTTCTCTCAAGGTTTTCTACATTGTTATTTAAGCAAATAATCAGTGTACAATAACCCTTCCTACACGGATTTTTTATAAAAAAATCCGTGTAGCTCTCTAACCATTCCTACACTTCTTTTTAATAAAATGTCCGTGTACAATTCCTACCTTTCTACACGGTTTTTTTAATAAAAATCCGTGTAGCTCTCTAAATATTCCTACACGGATATTTAATGAAAAATCCGTGTACAATTCCTTCATTTCCACACGGTTTTTTTTCCAAACAATTGTACACCGATTTTTAAGTTAATATCAGTGTAGGATTCTTATAGATATTTTGAACATTAAAAAAATCCTAATTCATACACGGTTTTTTATAAAATAGAGGAAATACATGTATAAGATATAGTGTAGGAAGTGTTTTTTTGTAGTAGTGTTTACTAATGGTTGTATTTCATCTTCTGTTCGTAGTATTCCCTCTCACCACTATGCCTCTACAAAACTTTCAAAAAGAAAGACAGTAGACATTTTTTTTCAGTAAATGATAACCAATTAAAGACTTAAACAACTGTCGAGCTTTAAGAAATTTATAGTTGTGTCATTAATTGTGCAATTTGTGTATCAAATTTAATGCAGTCAAAATTTAATTGATCATTCATCAAACTAAATAAATTACAATAAAAAAAAAACTTAACGGCATCAAATTTTGATATTAATATCTTCAAAATGTAGAAAATAGTTCTACAATTTTATATTTTATTTTAGTAATTATTTTGACAATAATACATTGTCATAATTGGCAAAAGAAAAACATATATGATTGTCAATATAACACAGACGTCAATATATCATTTTTTAGTAACTAATAATGCATCTATAAGTTTTTGAAGGTCCATCATAGTAGAGCATATGGATATTTCATCTAGTAATTAATTTCATTACTCTCTTTTTAATTTGCTCTTCTCTAAGGCTGTGCTCCAATAGAGAGAAAAAGACTTTCATTAAAGGGAAGAAAAGAGAGAGGAGGTGAAGAAGGACCAGCCCGTGAGGTGTCCGGGCTTTATCACCTGCTCTAGAAGCGGAGAAGTGAAAAGGGAGAAGAGAGGAGCGGAAGGGAACTGCTACTGTTCAGAGATAACAACGGTGTGTAATTCGCTAAGTTTTGTTACTCCCGATTTGGAGTGTATGAAATATTGTTCGGAGGTGAGCGATCGCTGATCACCTTCCTCCCCGTTCCTTCCCTTTTCTCTCCGTGTACGGTTTCTGAAGCACAACCTAGCTAATAATATTGCCGCGCTTAGTAATATAAAATCTCTATTCGGAATAGTGCCATAATAATGTAATAGATATTATAAAGCTTAGAATTCTCATTAATTTGCACGAGATTAAAAAGTGAAAATCAACATTTAATTTTTATGTAACTAACTTGATGTTTGAAATTTCTTTGTTTATATTCTGTACAAAATAAACTCCAAATTAAACGTTATGACTCTTGATATGAATGTGCCATTACTTCTTGACGTGCATAAAAAATAAAATAAAGTGTAATCAGTTTAATTACCATTTGCAGTTTGCTATTTGTTTGTTCCACATGCAACGCAATTAAGTGTTTTGTTTTGACTGGGTCAGTAACAGAACTTAATTACCAAAATCAATAGTAATTAATTATATTATTCCTTGACCGTATATATAACGTAGAGATGATCGAGTACTTTATATAAAAATGTACGGAGAATAATTAATTAATATATAGATGATATCTCGTTTCCAACACAATCGATCAATTAATATTGTAAAAAAGAGATGGAGGTAAAATAAAAGAAAAGCATGACATAATAATTTTGACGATGTGAACAGAGTTGGTGCAGTCATCACCTGAAAAATCTCCGTGATCTGATGTGCCTTCGCATTACCTTCCTTTCAAGACATTCGTCTCGGCTGACGTCCATTCTCCTTTGCTGCACTCTAAGTCTCTAACTTGCATCTCCTATTAATTTGCAGTTATACTAACTTTGGTTTTTTTTTTCTTCGTTCTAAAGATATATATGTGTGGCATCATCATATATATATATAGACAAAATATGATTGGATTGATTTTTCTATAGACATTCAGCCTGAACAGGAGACAAGGAGCGCGTCAATGCAGCTTATTAGATCAATTCTAGCTAGTTTCTTTGGATGATTTTATAATTAATTTGGACCTTAAATAGTATATCTATGTTGCATGTTTTCTCACATCTCCCCTATCTACGGTAAATGTTTAATATGGAATTAATTAATGCATTCAATATATATAAGTGTTTCTATGGTACTTTTCTTCTAAATTTTCTTATGATATTGTGTATTATTCTATCATTATATATATATATATATAGAGAGAGAGAGAGAGGAAATTGCTAATATGCTACGCGTAGCATAGAGGACCTATGTGCAACGGCTCAATATTTGAGTTTTCAAAATTCTAACAGTCGATCCGAACAATTCAACATGATCTCCGTATGAATATATACTTGCAAACCAAATTTTACATTTTTTAGAATTTTTTTACTTTTTTTTAGCTAGATAGAAAAACACTTGATCTGAAAATTCTGTACCATTCAGATCAAGTGATTTTTTACCTATCTAAAAATATAGTAAAAAAATTCTAAAAAATATAAAATTTGGTTTGCAAGTACATATTCATATGGAGATCATGTTGAACGGTTTGGATCGACCATTAGAATTTTAAAAACTCAAATATTGAGTCGTTGCACGGAGACCCTCTATGCTACGCGTAGCACCTTAGCCAACTCCTATATATATATATATATATATATAGTCGTTGATTTTTCCTATCTAAAATTTGAAAGATTAATTTTATAAAGGACAAAATAGATACACATGATAGTTAATAATCTATTTAATGCTTATTAATTTATATATTTTCTCATATACTAGAAGTAATACACCAAAAAATAATCTTAATATATACCTGCAATCCGGTCCTATTTGCAACTATACTAACTTTTGTTTTTTTTTTTCTTGATTCCCAAGATATATGTGTCATCATCATATATATTCAAACCATGATTAGATTGATTTTTCTATTCAGCGTAAACAGGAGACAAGGAGCGCGTCAATGCAGCTTCTGCTTTAGTAATTTCCTACTTTCCTTGGTCGTTTCATTATAATTAATTTGGACCTTATCACCTTAATTAGTATATATGTATGTTGCATGCATGTTTTCTCATATTTCTCAAATTGGGGATATTGCGCCCTCTATATATACACATTTTTTTTTAGGAAAAATAGGGTCTAGCTTGTATATATACATATCTACGGTAACTTTTTAATACGGAAATGCATTTAATATATGAGTCTTGTCACGTCATGTCATGATAGTTATATCTTTTGTAATTTTTATCTGAGTATCATCATATATAGACTGTGTCAGACTTTCAAACTATGAGGTTTATACGTAAATGTGATTAATCATATAATTTTTTTATGCGGAGAACGGATATCCATTATACTGTATCCATATATTTTTACTTCAAATTTTATAAAAAAATATACATAGATACAAAACAAAAATTGGAAAAAAAAAAATGAATGTCAATTGACCCATTCTCAGTACTGCATGCCTCCGCCCCTGCATATATAGCGGTTGTTCTTTATATTAAAATCTGAAATATTAATAATACATTTAATGCTCATTAGTTTATATGTTTATTAAAAAATAAGGGAACACCGTAAAATGTAGGATGTTTTAAAATGAAGTCACTTGTTAACGGTAAACATATATCAAACCGCATCGTTTTCTTAGACATAATATGCATGGGCACTATGCATATCATGCTAACAATTATTAATTAATTATTAACAATTAGAAATTAATTTGTTTTTAATTTGTTTTGATATTGCTAAAATAAATAATTGTTGATTAAATTCTGCTTCTGTATAGGATATATCGATGTCGTTCAAAGAAGGGATTAATTTCAAACATGATCAGCAAAAGGTTTTGTCAAAAAGAAGAAGAAGAAAAGGTCAAAATTAAAAGGAGAATGAAGAGGACTATGCATGGTGTGGGTGTGGGGAAGGTGAAGAGGTGACGAGAGGATCTCTTTTAATTGGATTATGTAGTTGCGTGCATGGGCAAGTTTATTTCTGTCCCCACTTAATTTGCATGGCACGTGTCTTTTTTTCTGGCTTCTATTTTCTCTTACCCTTCAAAATTTTCAGAGCTGATGACGACCGCTAGCTACGTTAGGCTTTTTCTCTCAATTATTATTATTATTACTACTATTATTATTACTATTATTACTATTATTATTATTAGTAGGAGGGATCCACTTACAACATTTGAAAATTACAACATATTATAACATTTGGTTTTGCGATTTTTAAAGTCCAAACAGTCGATTCAAACTGTTCAACATGATCTCTATATTAAAATATCATTTGAGATCAAATTTTATATATTTTTTTAATTTTTTCAATATTTATTAAGTGTTTTACAAAACTATTGTTTTTAGACAATTCTGGACCACTGAAAAACAACAGTATTGTAAAATACTTAATAAATAGTAAAAAAATTAAGAAAAATGTAAATTTTGATCTCAAAACGCATTTTAATATAGAGATCATGTTGAATGGTTTGGATCGACTGTTTAGAGTTTGAAAACGCAAAAACAAATGTTGTAACATGTTGTAAGATCTAAAATGTTGTAAGTGGATCCCTCCTCTATTATTACTACTTTTTTGTTATAGCCATCGGACATCGGTATTCCTTTTACAACTTTATGGGTGCATAAAATTTGATATGCAAGTGTGCATTCTTTTAAAATTTTATTTAATGGTGTGTTTGGAGCATTAAAAATAATATGAAATTGGCACTGTTTTTGAATTATTAATTATTTTTTTCCACTATTTTACATTTGGATCACTCTTAGAATAGAACTATTCTTGATATTAGCTTTGTTCTTGCTAATCCATCTAAACGATAGAATAGCACTAACTAATTCTATATTAGCGCTATTCTTGTTATTTCCGGAGTTGCATCCAAACGCACCATATTATTTGGCTAACTTATACATATTGAATTATTAGACCAATTAGTCTTTAGCACTTGTTGGTCCTCGTGAACAGGACAGAGTCAGAAAATATGATAAAACGTGACAAAATTATCATAATAGAATATAATTGTATAATTTTTAAATAGACGCATATTTATGTAAATTTATTGAAAAAAATGACAAAAGAAGTATATTTTGAAAAAAAAAAAAAAAAAAGGTATCAGGGATTGACACTCTAGTAAAGCATATAAGACGAGATAGGTACGTACATTGTAGTGCAAAGGTTTAGTTATTTTAATTATAATTATTAATTAAAGAATAGGCTAATTAAGAAATTCATATTTTAAAGATTAATCCTAATTGAGGAAATACTGCCTGGTGATCGAGTTGTTCTAATAATTAAGTACTACTACCATTTGAAACTTCAGTAGTGTCTTAATTTTACTTGATTAAATTAAAGAGAGATTTGAAATTACTGTTGAACTCAGGCCTGTGCTACATCTCACGTGCAACTCATATCCTGTAGTCCTGTAGTCCTGTACTATACCACATCCACAAGGCAAGACTTAAACCAGTCAATTTAAAATGATTAAAGAAAAAAAGAAAAGAAACAAATAGTTCCACAGTTCTCCTTGTCCAAGATGTATATAAAAGGCAAACCCCATATGTTCTGGTAGCCATGTGAGATTTTGAACTCGCATAACACAACAGAGGCAGTTGAGTTGAGTTGAGTTGAATCTCCACTTCTCTCTCTCTCTCTCTCTCTCTCTCTCTCTCTCTCTCTTCCATTTCCAGATTCCAATTTGAACATGGGGAGATCTCCTTGCTGCGATGAAAATGGACTCAAGAAGGGACCATGGACTCCTGAAGAAGACACCAAGCTCACTCTGTACATCGAAAATCATGGCCATGGAAGCTGGAGAGCTCTTCCTAAACTCGCCGGTATATATGAATATATCATCTAATTCTGATCTAATCAAACTAACTATATATATATATATATATTGTTATAAATGTCTGTTTATAGTTTGATTTAAAACATTACATTACTGTTTTAAATTATGTGCATGCAGGATTGAACAGATGTGGAAAGAGCTGTAGACTGAGATGGACAAACTACCTTCGCCCGGATATAAAGCGAGGAAAATTCACCCCGGAAGAAGAAAAGACGATCCTCAATCTCCACTCTGTTTTAGGCAACAAGTACTATCAATTAATCCATTCCCTAACTACTCTTAATTTAGAAAAAAATTCAATATCATCATGAGTCATGAGTAGTCATGACATAATTAAATTCGTCAATGTTAATTTGGCTGATATATTATTTTGAATGAATTTAAGGTGGTCGGCGATATCAAAGCAGCTACCGGGCAGGACAGACAACGAGATCAAGAACTTCTGGAACACCCACCTGAAGAAAAAGCTGATCCAAATGGGTTTTGACCCCATGACTCACCGACCCCGCACGGATTTCTTCGCAGCGTTGCCACAGCTGATCGCTCTGGCAAACCTCCGGCAGATAATCCAGCAATCTCCCTGGGAAGATCATGCGGCAAGGCTCCAGTTCCAGTCTGAGGCGAATGCGATACAAGCAGCTGCCAGAATCCAATACCTGAGTTCTCTGATCGGTTCAGCTACCGGCACAGTAAATGCTTCAGCAAGTCCTAGTTTGTCTCCAAGTAATACTCAAGACCTAAACCCTATGTCTATGTGTCTTCTTAATTCCTCTGAAATGACACCTCTCATCACTTCGCCGACGTCGACAAACCCAATTCAAAATCATGAATTGGACCAGATCACCGATGCCGAAATATTGCCTTCGTATTTATTCGACCAACTGTTATGCGATGATCCAAACCAGTTAGGGGATTTCGGTACCGGGTGTAGAAATGGAGAGGAGAGCAGTACACCTAGAACAGTTTTAGGTTCCCAATCCTCTTTGCCACCTCTCACTGATATCTCCATTTCAAATTTAGGGGATGCTTGTAGTACCTCAAGCTGTGACACTAGTAGCACCCCTTCTATTCCTTTTTGGGGTTCTGATCTCCTGATTGATGATCAATGCTTCATGCCTGACTTCTCTTAAACATATATTCCCTTTTCTCTCCTTTTTTTTGTTCTCTTCTCTTCTTTTTTGTGAATATATTGTCATCTTCATAAGTCATAATAGCTAGCTAGCTAGGGTTGGTATTTCTTTTCTTCTTTTTTTTTTTGTTTTATATTTTCCACTTTATTTGTTTTTGTTATCTTTTTGGTTTGCTATATTGGGAGTTCAATTCATCTAGTGTGAGTTAGCTAGCATAGATTGCATGCATGCAGTACTGTTATGTAATGCAATGCTGCATGCAACTATATACAGAAATCTATACGTATACGTACGTACATTTGTATGTATCGCTTCAATTCATAATTAATGAAATATATATATATGGTTTGTACACTTGTTCTTTGTAAAAACTGGTTGCTTTGTAGATAATTAATTACCACTGTAATTAAATGTCTCCGGTTCTTATTAGAAAGTAAAATTATCACACAAGTAATTTAAATAAATTATATAAGTACCGGTACGTTATACTTTTTTTTTAAAACTTGGTACGTAGCAAGTCCCTACCTTCGCTGTCGTTAATATTTTGTTTGGTCACCTGAATCAGTGCTGACCAAAATCAAACATAAATATTGCTTAATTTATAAATTAAAATAATAATTTGGAAATCGATCCCTACACCTCATCATATCAGCACTCTAATTAAAATTAATTTTGCCGAAATGAAATAACTACTTTCCCATTTCTTTGGTGCTATAATATGCTTCATTAGTTGTTTCAATATAAATATGTCCCTTATCAATTAACTTAAGTTAAATCTATACTAAAATTAAAATTGAATTATTTTTGGGAAGAGTACTCTTTTGAAGAAAACAATATATGTTTATCCTCAACCTCAAGTATCCAGCAAAGTGAACCATACTTAAAGCTGTCTTCTAGACAAAACCATAAATTAATTAAATATAAAGGAGTAGGAAAGAAACTTGTAATGTCAGGTTGTTAGAGGGTTGACCCGTGACTGTCATGTCAAAAAAAGGACATAAAGCTATTAGCAATGATAGGATTAATTATACTATTTTTTTATTTAATGATAGGACTATACTAAAAACAACCTGCACCCCAAAAAGAAGAGGAAGAAATATCACCCTTCTCCATTTTCTTCACAAAATGGAGATACCAGTAAATCTTTCATCTAATAATCAACAATTTATCATCTATCCAAAATTGAATAATTCAACAGTAGTCAACATGAAAAAACACTGAAAAATCTATGTACTTGTCTGGTACAGTGGTACTTCATGTATATGTAATAAAAGAAATTAACCCTCAATTTTGTAATGCAATGCAGAAAATCAAGAACATGTCACATCACCAATTATCAAGTGATGATATCATAAACGATTTATTTGAAGAATTGTGGTCCATTTTCTTTATTAATTGCATTTGTCCGTATCCCCTTGTTGGGGAGCAAACTTCTTACAAAATGGACTGCTCAATTATTATTATTATTTTCAAATACAAGGTTTCTCAAAAGAGCAGGTAAAGTTTGATTCCTTTTCTTACAAGGAATTGACTACTCCTAATGCAACAGTTATACACGCGCGTATACCATACAAAAAGTACGTACGTACTCCAGCCCAAAGACACTCTCCATGCTGACTAATTATCAGGGACGTAGAAGTTAAAACACCAGCGGGGATATATACTTGTCTCTCCTAGATAAATTTTCAGAATAATTAATATTAACTAAAATCTTGGTTGTCCCAACTGAATTTTTTATTTAAAGAAAAGCAAAGCAAAGAGAAAAAGATAAATGAATTTTGCTCATATATACCAAGGAATTCACATCCTCTCCAATTAATATTGCATAAGGGATTAATCTTTTACTTAGTGAATCCGGACCATTTTTTTCAACTTGGCACGAATCTCAAGGCCCAATAATACTGTCCCCCTGCACTAGCCTGAATCCCAAAGCGGTGAGATTTAATCTCAAACATCCTCTACAGTATTGGAGAGGAGTTGAATCCCATATATACCAATTAAGTCGGTGCGTTGCAACATATATAGACCGGTACAGGAACAGGATATACGCTTTTATATATGAAAAGGTTTATTTGATTCCAAGTGGGGTTGGTTATAAACCCTTGCCAAGAAACTTGAGAAGGCGGCTAAACTATAGCTAGTATGAAAAGAAGGGATGCAAAGAGTACCTACTCCTTGCCCCATATTAATTTGTTGGATGGTACATCAAGTTTCTTATGTCACTAGAGGGTGAAATGTGAATGATGTCTTCAAATTTATTTATTTTCTCTACCTAATGAAAATGAAAATGCATCACTAGTTACATTACATGTGGATGGTCGATCTCATGAACATGATGTATATTAATTAAAATAAGATCCAAGCGCAATTAATAATCTTGATGGAAATAAAAATAGTTTTTCATTGCTCGTTTGAGATGGAGAAAAGAGCAATAGAGTCAGTCAGTTTTATTAATAAAAGGGTATATTCCTTTTGGACCCCAACTTATGCTAACTCAAAAACAAAAATAGTCATATGTGGGTTGGATGGAGTAATGATTTTAGTCAGGATTCTAAATAACTAGTTATAGCTCCGCCATAGCTTTTTCATATCATAAAAATTATTACTGTTTTCATACCTTAAAAATAATGACGTGATAATCATTATTTAGAACCTTAATTTTATCTAACAAAACTTTATTTTCAACATGCAAGAACTAAGTCTATAAACTTGACAACGTAAGGGATAGTTACGGTTCTTATCGAACCAAAATTATATATGTAAATTAAACATGAACATGAAAATTTAGTTCGAAGCCAAAAAAAATATATCACAATTAATAGCCGGCAAATTTCGCAACTAGGGGTGTCAATGGCACTCTTTTATCCGTTTATCCAAACCGTATTATATCCAAAAAGATGGATAGAGTAAACAAAAATTTGTTAGTTTATCGTATAAAAGTCACAATTTTTTATCGTTATCTTACCCGTTATCCTATAGATAATTTTTAAAAATAAAATTATATATAGATATATATATTTGTATGAAGATAATACATGATACAATAAAGTTTTGTATTTTACTAAATTCTCATAATACAAATTAATTGTATTCATTATTTTTTTCTTTTTAAAAATATTTTATTGAAAGCACAAATCGAGATGTCAATAGTAATTTTTTATTCTCTTACCCGACCTATACCACATTCAAAAATACAGCTAAGGGTAAAAATTTGTTTTCGTCGTCATAACAGGTAGAGATATGAAAATGCCTCCACACAACCCTATCGTATCCGTTGACACCCATATTCGCAGTCATTGCTATCCAAAAATAAATGTGTTGTTATTCCTATCCCAACCATTCAAAGTTTTCCACTTACAAATCTCAAGAAAATATTTTTTCATGTGCAAATCTCGACAAAGGTCAACGGCTAAATCAGAATAACAGGGTTCTTTTATCCCTTTGCAATAACAGCAGATTTATTTCCTTGCTACCCAGAAACTAACGGGCTTTTGTTACGATCCTGTTTTGATCTGCTACCAAATTCCCCCCCCCCCCCCCCCCCCCCCCCCTCCAACAAGAAAAAATATATATAGAGAGAGAGAGAGAGAATGAAAAATTTCCCCACTTAATTAATAAGTAACCATTTTCAAACTTTATTAAGGAAATGTATATGAAGTGCTACCTTTGTCTGCTATTCATGAACAGATACCAAGTTTCAGTTTTATGTGCTGCATGTCAAGGCAACTAAAACACTATCAAAGAAGAAAGTTGCTGTCAATATCATTGCAGAGTCAAAGAAGTGCACCCCGAGTAACCTCATGTGAAATTATGTCAAAGTGCTATTGAAAGCAGTATCTTGTTAAGAAGTTTATCTCAGATCAGAGAAAATTCCTGACCTGACTTATTCCACAAGGATTACACCATCAGACCTTTATTATTTAAACTTCAGTTAAGCCCCTATCCTAAAATTATTCATTGATGAAACTCAATTAACTGCATTGTGCCTGCTCCCGAGAAAAATAAAAAATAAATAAGCACTATCAGTTCAGCTCAGTTAAATACAATAATGGTATCAATATTATGCATATTATGTATGTACCAGTACTAAACTCGTGCCCAAAGATCCCCTTAAAATTAACAGCGTGAAAAAAAATATTCCAACTCAACAAGATTATAATCTTTTGCAAGGCACACAAAAGAAATAGTTCTGACTTAATATAAATTTTTCAGAAGAACAAGAAAAAAAAAAGAAAACTACTACAAAGAAAAAGGAACCTTGCACATCACTTTCTACAACTTATGTTGAGTTATTTTCTTCAGATTCCTTGCTCTCTTCAAGCATCTTTCTCAGAGAAGGCGGCGGCCGTGGCACAATGCTGCGCTTCCATTTCTTATCAAGCTTTCTAGACATTCTTTTGCCAATACCTTCTGCAATTTCCCTCTCTCTCTTCACAGTCATCATTCGAGCAATCTGTCATTAGACAACAAAAAGTTAAAAAAAAAAAAAAATTGGCACTGACATTACAGATTCTGCTTTTGCATAATCTAAAAAAGAAATGTTATAATCACTTTGTTTTGTCGAAATAAAAAATAAAAAAACTACAGCACTATCAATGACCTAAACTGCTATGCAATATTATAGTACGAAAATACTTAGATCCAAAGAAGGAAATATGCTTTGAAGAATAGCAATCTTTCCAATCAGCTGAGGCAGCAAGTAATTCTATCATATACAAAACTTAATGCTGATTTGAACTGACCCGAAGAAACTACACAGACCCAAAACCAAACCTCACCCAATATTGGAACTTTAAAAAATAATGTTAAGCCAAAAAAATTTACAAGTCAAAGGACCTGAATCCTGCCCACCTCAACCTAGAATCCCCAAATACAAGTACTTGAACCCGAATCATCCTAAACAGGCTGGCCCGTTTATCACCTCACATCATTGCCCATTGAAAAACCCATTATTTTTTTCCTAAGAAATCATCTATTGAGTAATCATGAAACATTCTATTAGCCCAAAATCCAGTTATACCCAATAGCACCTCAATATATTAAAGCCCAAGTTATAAGTACTCATGGATTAGCAGATCTGTTGCACCAATCTAATTGGTACCAGGAGGCACATCAGCTTATTCCTTCCTTTTCAATTGAACTTTTTGGCAAAAGCCAGAGGCCCTCAAATAATTCTTAAACTCAGAAACAATACACTTGTTAAATTCACTAAACAATAAACATAGAGAAAGGCACATCAACATGAGAGAAAACTGTCAAGTTACCATCTTCATAACTAAAACTCTAACTTGAAGTTCCTCCCACCTAGTACCAATTTAGAATCTGCACTTCAATTAAAGTTCTCACTATTTTTTCAAACAGCAAAGATCTTTTAACACACAATTTTGAGAGTAAATCAGCATCAATGATTCCTCCAGCTAACAATGTGAACTTAAAAATTCTCATTTTTTAAAGACACCTCTTAATTTTGTGGGTGTTTTACTGGTCCCAATTTGCTTAGGCCCTAAATACCATCTATGCAAAGTTGCAAACCCAATCAGTTTTGTAATATTTATATATGCAAAGTTGCAAACATCACGTCATAAACAAACTGGAGTAGGAGAACAAAATTGGCTAACTTGAACCTGCCAATTAGTGTTCTGAAGACCATTTTTCATCTCAACTTTGAAACCTCAACACAGCTGCACATTAAAATTTTCAAAAAGTGAAAAAAAAGGATAGCAAACTAACAGTACCCGCTTGCGATTGCGGCGGATAGAACCCTGGTCGTAATCCTTGCGAGCCGACCAGAGGAGCTTCTGCATGAGAAGCTCGCCTTTCAAGTCGACGACCTCTTCCAGGAGCTCCTCTGTGCTCTTCCCTCGAATATCCGTCAACTCAGTCTGTCTCTTAGCCATTCGAACCGCCACCAGTCTCCCCCTCGACTCCGACGGGGCTGCAGTGGCCACTCGCACGCTGTTCGTTCCCAGCCGAATGCCACCGAAGGAGACGGCCAGGGAAGCGTGGAGGCGGGGCGTGGTGGACAAGGACGAGGTGAGGCCGAGGGCTTGCATGGCCGGAGATTTGATTATCTCTTTCGAAGTACGGTTTGGTTCCTTTGTTGGAGAAACCACACTGGATAGAAATAGAAAGGATAACGCTCGAAAAAGCTTTTCTCTGATTCTCTCCGGAATGAGTATGGAGTCCTCTAAAGTAACTCAAATTTTGAGTTTAGATTTAAACCGTCTGATCTCTGATCACTGATCAGTCCGGGTCAATCCGATGGAATTATGGGGCCTTTTAATATCGTGCTAAAGCACATCGGACAGTCCGATCTAAATTAAACTTTAGGATTCGTACAAACATCAGACGGTTTGGAATATATCAGATCTATCTATGTCGTAACTCGTAATGAAAAGAGAAATGGCGATGAGGTTAAAATGTTTTATTTTTTAATTGAGTTTATAAAGTATCTATTGTAAGCAAAATGTTTCATTTTTTAATTGATCAGTTTGTGAGGACAAATAATTATTTTATCTACTTGTGATACATACACATTGACATTCATACATATACTTGTGTGTACGTTACGAGTAAGAAAATAAATTACCTGATCTCAAAATTAAATGACCAATCAGAATACTGAATATTTATTTTAAACTTGCTAAATATTTTTGTTTTTCCCAATAAATAATAAAATAAATACTTTATAAATCTAAATTGAGTTTTAATAGAAATGTCAACAAAGTGAGTAAATTAGTGACTTTTTGAACTTATAATAGTAAATATTATATTATAAATTTTAGAGAGGAAAGTAATTAATTTCAAGAGTATACATAAAATTTTCCCTCGAATATTCACAACTTCAAAAATAAACTCTACTACTGTGAAAGAAGTTAATAATTTCGATAAAAGGTGAAATAAATTTCTTACTTTATATTTAATATGTCAAATAAATAAGAAGTAAAATAGAAATAAATATACAAACTTTTTGCCAATTAATAAAACAAAATAAGTTCTTAAGTTGAGCTCACATTATAGTTCTACTCACTTAACTCATAATTAATTAATGTGTAATAAACGAATTATCAGATGGAAATCAAAATAATATTTTGTAAACTAAAAGTAGGTCTTGTTAACGGATAAGCAAAAGCTGCAGGGTGGAACTAGTAAAATAGTGAACCCATTGGCCATTGGGCCATTGCTGATCTGATTCAGACATTCAGTCCTCGTCCTCGTCCTCGTCCACTCTGCAGATCTACGTACTAACCAACCATGTCAAGCTCTTCTTTGGAGGAAGAAGAAGAGACCTTTGAGCACACGCTTCTAGTGGTGCACGAGGTCTCTGTCTACAAGATACCGCCACATGCCAGTAGCGGTGGCTCCAGTCTGACAAGATTTGGTCAAGCTGTCTCCGTGTGGTTTCCTATGGGACCCACTGCGAGATTCGCCTTGAGGAACCTTCCTCCGGCAAACTGTTTGCTGCCTGTTTCGGTCATCCAGGCTAGAGAGAATAGTATATGGAGACTTTTCTAGGTTCGTCTAGATATTTTTGTGGTTAGAATTGAGGATGGCACGGGAAGCATGCTTTTCTCGGTCTGGGGTTTAATGAGAGAAATGAGGCATTTGATTTTAATGTGGCATTGTCAGATTATGAGAAGTATCTTAGGAGGGGGAGGGGGAGGGAGAATGAGGAGGTGGGAGGAGAGGAGGGGGAAGAGAACCGTATCGACATAAATCCTATGGTTAACTATCAATTGAAGGTAAATTTGAAATAGAATTAGAAAGAAAAATGTTTGATTTTGGTCTTATTGACAGAAATATGCGATTGAATTTGGTTCCTTTTCCTCGTTTTTAGCTGAGACATAATAAGCATAAAAATACTTGGCATACTTACTTCCTGTTAAAGTACACCACTACCTGTTTACCAGAATACAAAACATGAGATGTTAAATGAATTGAAGGGATAAGCAAAAGTTATATGACCAATTTGTGATTTATATTTACCGACCTTGCACAAAATTTACCCAACATGTTTATAAATTTGTTTTTTCAAGTAATAATTGGGATGCACATATGATTTAGGAAGGGGAAACCATTCGGATAAATGTGAAGACAACAGCATCAGGCACCGGGGCTTGCACAGGTATGCTTTTTGGAATGGGGCATGCTAAGTCAAAAACAACAGTGGGTGGGTCAGGCAGCCTCCTGGCTCCACCACCGGGAGGGGCTGGGAAGCTGAGGTCACCTTTGCCGCCTCCATCTAATAATCGTGATGTTGCGAAAATATCTCAAAAGGCAAGTCGTCTGGTGCCGCCGTATGAAAATGTTGGGTCCACAAAGCAGAAAGACTCTTCGAGAGATAAAAATCCCAACCCTTTCTCTGATCTTTCATCAATTGAGGTCTAATTTTGTGTTTTCTCTTTTTCCAATTTATCCCTATTCTCTGCATAGATGTGATGGTGGTTATAACTTTATAATCACTAATTCACTATTGATTGCTAACGTACCTGTTTTAGGCATTCCTTGTTTTAGCTATATCTTGAAATTTGAGGATTAATCGGTTCCCAAGAATTTCTTAATTAAACCACAAATGAACAGAGAAACAACAAAAACAAAATTAATACTGCAATAAGCCTACTTGCAAGCCATATATTACCCAACTTATCTGCGTAATTACACTTAATACGACTTACATTTGGTTAACTTTGACTCGCAGAAAAGTTTACCGTCAACAACAACCAGCTCAGCACCTAAGGAGACTTCGGCTTCTGGATGGGCTGCATTTTGAATATATAAACTGAGAAAAATGAGAACAAAAATGATATATCAGAGCAGTTGAATGTTATTGAGTTTGTCTCCCCCTTGGTTATCTCTGATATTATTGTCACAGATATCACTTTGGTCCGTTTCTATTTGTCTATTTTTGGCTGTTGTGCGTTATCTGAGACCCAAATTGTCAGATGATGTACTTGGTTGGATCAATGAGAAATTTGTGTGTAGTTGTGCTGAGATTGTTGGATTTGCTTTAACTCTTGTGCTCATGAAATTTATGATTGATTGGGTGCTATCTCGACTATTTTTGGGATGTGTCATTTTCCCATTCAGAATTAGAGGTTGTATGATTCATGTTGATATAAACGTATTGAATCTGGCTCATTTGCAGTTATCCATTTTAGATAAATACATGGTACAGTACCACGAGTGAATTCACATCTTCTCCCTTACTAGAAAAGGAATCTTTTATGATTAGTGGATCCGAACTGTTATTTTTAACTTGGCACAAATCTCAAAGCCCAATAATACGCCCCTACGCTAGCCAGAATTCCAAATTGGTTGAGATTAAGGAATCTTTTATGATTAGTGGATCCAGACTGTTCTTTTTAACTTGGCACAAATCTCAAAGCCCAATAATACTGCCCCTGCACTAGCCATAATTCCAAATTGGTTGAAATTTAATCTCAAACCGTAAAGTAAGGTGAATCATCTACAGTATCTGGGAGGATACGAATCAACCACATGGGCCCTCGTCTTTCTGTGGAGATACATATTCAATTTTCGAAAATTGTTCATGTACATGAACCTTTTAATAATGATAAAAAAAGATAAAATACAGGCAGGTGCTTATATTTGCAGGAATTTGGTGTATTTGTTTGGAGGTCACACAATTTGTTTAATATCGCAAACGGGCGTTTATCTGATTTTTTTTTCCCTCTCAATTCGCACAAATTTTCATTTGTTCAAAGATTTGTACTTGGAAGTTTTTAAAGGAAAAAAGAAGTGAGGGATAAAAGTAGGATGAAAAGTCACTCCCCTAATATCTCAAATCAGCAATGGAATTTGAAGAGATGTAAAAAAAAATGATTGATGCTATGCTCCTCCAATTACAATTTTTTTTCTGTGTTTTAGATGATAATTATATTTAATTTTACTTGAGCCATTATTATTTTCTTCGTTAGATGATTAACTTCGAATTATTCGAATGCCATTAAAAGTGCAAAAAGGAAATGAGTCAAGTCAGATTATATTAAGATCCAATTGATTAAAAAAATATTAATTTTGTGTAATTACATGACGCAGCAGAAGAGATAGAAATAGAGAAAGTCAGGATAAAAGTAAAGAGAAGTCGGTGCCAATTGCCAAATGTCCCGCCGACCAATCACGCAAGTCCTTTTCCCGCGACTAAAAACCCCTACCACTAGCACTACTTGCACTATTCTTCCTTTATAATCCAACTTCTCTCTCAATTTCATTTATCCACTGTTGCTCCGATATTGATCAGACGGTTTTAGCGACGTTGCCGATCTCTCCATTTCTTCCGAAACAAAGATAAACTCATCTCCCTCTCCCTCTCCCTCTTTTCTTCCCTAGACTTGCCTACAAGCAACACGTCGTCTCTCTGTCTTCCCCAAGTATCCTCTTCTTCTTCTTCTTCTTCTTCCGGATACCGTCTCTTCGCCTTCTGATAATTATTTTTTTCCTTTATCGGAAGGCGCTAAGTTTAGATCTAGGGTTTCGCCTATTTCCTTCTGTTATTAGAACATGAGATCGATCGGTGATAACGGCGCAACTGCAGTGGCCATAGCGGCGGCGGAGGAAGCTGACAAGGACAAGAAGAGGCGGCGCCGAAATCGAGGGCCCAAGAAGAATACTAGTCTTGAAGGTAACATAATTTATTTTTTTAAATTACATTGTTTCTAAAATCAAATTAGGGTAATTTAGTAAATACGTACAATATTTTTTCTACTAGTGATTACAATCACTGTTCTGGTCTTATTATTTTCTGAAGTTGCTCCTTGTTGTAGCTTATTTTTCGGCGCCTACTAAATGTTTTCATCTGTTTTGAATTGATATATTGCATTCTGCCTCATAATATTCCCTAATTTCGTCTCTCTTTTTCCCAATTTATACAGGAGCTTTGAGTAATCCGATGAATTCAATATGCGGCCCACCTCCAGAGTTCTCAGAAAATGGCAGTGGGGTCCTTGGTGCTCACCCCTTGTACATTACACCTACACCTATAATTCCGTCTGAAACTACATTCAGCTCTCTTCCTCCGATACACATTTTTGAAGATCATGTCGGTTCGAGTGAGATGCAAGGAAAGGTCTCGCAGATTTCCCAATCTTGCCCTGTGCCGTCCACTTCTTACTTTACGCCTGTAAAATCCCGTGAGTTTCCTGTTGCTTCAAAGGAAGAAAGGAGGAAGTGGTTTGATCCCTACTTGCTTGATCATGCTGTAGAAGATGCAATCATGGTATTGAAATCTTAAAATCTCTTTGGAAATGTGTCAATTTATTCAGTTGTTGACTTCAACTGGGAAGATTATATATATTTATTTCATTTTTTTTTTCAGAGAGGGAGTGCTTTTAGAGCAAAGTTCCGTGTGAATGCTCATAATCGTGTAGAGGTAACAAGGCTATCTGAACTCTCCTTATTTTCAAATTGTGATTCTTTACTTTTCTTAATTTCAAAATTTTGTTCTTAAATTGGGATATGGAAATGCAGGCATACTGCACTGTGGACGGTTTACAAGTTGATGTTATGATTAATGGATTCGTGGCCCAAAATAGAGCGGTATGATGAGATTCTCTATACATATGATCTATATTTTGCTCAAGTACTGTGTTTATTTCTTGTTAGCTTTATATTAGGGGTTCAAGCGGATCGGATATTATCTGTCCGGATCTGTATCCAAAAATTAGATACGGATATCCGATATCCGAATATCTGTGTGGATATGGATATGGATATGGATACCGTTTTAAATTTTAATTATCCTTATCCGAATAGTACATATGTACCATATAGTTTAATATATATTATGAAAAAAATTATGTATATATCTACGGATATCTGATTCATATCCATATCAGTCTAATATCTGATCCGTATCCAAAAAGAAAAGCGGATATGGATATGGTTTTATCACTATCTAATCCGTATCCGATCTGTTTACACCCCTATTTATATAGAAAGAGGCGATATACTTCTTGGTCATGATTCTTTAGTTTTTTCTGTTCAATTTTCACTTCTTTGTAATAGTCTCATCAAACTTGTGATTAAAGATGGCCAATAGAAGTGCGATTAGTAATCGAAAAATGAAAGTACTGAAAAAAGACCAAGTGATTTCACATTTAAATAGTGTATTGATTTTTTTTTTTCTTTGCATTGGATTCGTTTCCTTTATGTTTTGTTTTTGACATTCTTTATACCTTGTCAGATCGAAGGCGATACTGTGGCTATAACACTGGATCCAGTAACCAACTGGACGAAAATGAAAGGAGCAAACTCACCTTCAAACCAAGGCCCAGAGGATAGCCCTAGTTCTAACTCTAAAGTAACTCCCGTCACCGGAGTGCTTCAATTAAACAAGAAGGGTTGTTCTGCTAGCACTAACCCAAGTACTGAAAATGGGCATGATATAAGAGCTCCCTACACCTCGGATCAAATGGAGACAGTGGAAAAGACAGATTATGAAAGGGCTTTGGAGAGGATCAAGGCCGTGATTACCTCTAACCCTGCCAAAAGACCGACTGGTCGAGTTGTGTCTATCATGAAGAGGTCACCTCGGCGTGAGGCAGTGGTAGGGTTTATTGTCCCCACACCATTACTTCCTGAAATAGAATTCAGTGGAAAAGGGACTTTGAAACTAGGCATGAGGAAGAATAAAAATGATACCATATCAGCTATTCATTTTGTGCCAAATGATCCTAGGTTACCTAAGATGGCTGTTAACATCGACAACTTACCAGATGTGGCTAGAGAAAGGGTTGAAAAAGGAGATGTAACCATAAAGAGGGAATTAATTGCAGCGAGGATTGATGAATGGAATGAAGAAAGCTTGTTTCCTGTGGCGCAAGTGGTGGATGTGTTAGGTCCTGGGTGTGAGATAGAGACACAAATCGCTGCCATTTTATTCGAGCATGCGATTAACACTGCCAAGTTCTCACTGGATTCACGCTCTTGCGTACCTGGCCCGTCATGGGCGATTCCAGAAGAGGAGGTAACTGCTAGGAGGGATCTTAGAAATGTTCTCACATTCACTATAGATCCCGCATCTGCTATTGACCTTGATGATGCATTGTCTATTGAGATGGGATCTGATGGAGTATTTCGTATCGGGGTGCATATTGCTGATGTGGCTTATTTTGTACGGCCCAACTCATCACTGGATAAGGAGGCGCAAGTAAGGTCCACAAGTGTGTACATGGTACAGCATAAGTTGTCCATGTTACCAGAGGAGTTGTCACAAGGTTGTGCTACACTTTCACCTGGGTTAGACCGGCTAACGATGTCAGTCATCTGGGATGTTGATTCTAACGGCAATATTTTGGACCGTTGGATCGGCCGGTCAGTCATTTTCTCTTGTTGTAAGCTCTCATATGACCTTGTGCAAGATGTGATTGATAGTATTGATACAGGTTTCATCCCCTACCTGAATGGCACTATTCCACAAGTCTATGGCAAATATAAATGGAAGGATGTGGTCAAGTCCCTTAAAAGCATCTATAATCTGTCACAGAAACTGAAAGAGATTAGGTTTAGAGATGGAGCTCTTAGCCTTGGCAATTCAAAACTTGCTTTTTTGTTTGATGAAGGTGGTCTACTGTGTGACAGCTATATATCCGATGAGAGAATTGAGGCTTGTTCACTAGTTGAAGAGTTTATGTTACTAGCAAATAGGTCGGTTGCCGAGGTGATTGCAAGTGCTTTTCCTGACTGTGCGCTGTTGCGTCGCCATCCAGAGCCAAACTTGAGGAGACTTAAAGAATTTGAGGTTTTTTGTGGTAGACTTGGCATCGAGCTGGATGCATCTTCGTCAGGCCAACTCCACCTTTCTCTCTCTAAAATCAGGGAGAAGTTGAAAGATGACCCTTTTTTGTTTAACATCATAGTTTCTTATGCATCAAAACCAATGCAGTCAGCTATGTACTTTTGCACGGGGGACCTTAAAGGAAAAAAAGATGAGTGGGGACATTATGCCCTTTCGTTACCTTTTTATACTCACTTCACGTCGCCCATTAGGAGATATCCTGATATAATAGTTCATAGAACATTGTTGGCAGTTGTGGATGCTGAGGTTTGTCTGAAAAGGAGGGAGGGTACATATGGAAATAGTACTTCTGAGGTGAGGTGCTTTACTGGACTTAATTTTGACAGGGAGATGGCTGAGTCAAAAGAGGGGAAAGATGCTTTGTTAGGAGCTTCCATCAAATTTATGGTTCCAGGTGTAGAGATGCTTGGTGAGTTAGCTGAGTATTTCAATGAGAGAAAATTGGCTTCTTGCCATGCAGAGGATGCAGGACGGAAGGTCTACCTGTGGGCCCTCTTAAAACATAAACAGGTGCTCTTTTTGTTGCTTTTTTTTATTTCTTATACGTTAATATGGATTTTCTGTTAATTCTGTCAAGTTTGCTGTCCTTATGAAGAGAGTTCTTGTGCATTTTTTTTATTATACTAACATGTGTTTTATTTTGTTTCTGGCTTATGGTGTGTTAAATTTCCTAATATATTATTAGTCAGGAGATTTTTCTTTTTATCCTTGCACCTAAGGTCCACTTTTGAAATCATAAATTCCATTCTCTACATCTGCCCAGAGTTATCCATGTTCATTCACTTAGTTAGCGACCTCTGTTTTCCTTCTTGATGCAGTTTCCTTGTTAAAGGATGTCTGGGTTTTGATTAAATTTGTAGAGAAATAAAGGTAGACTATATGCATGTAGTTGAGACCTTGTTTAGAAAAGGAAAATGGCATGATATTAAAGTAAAAAAAAGGCATAAAATGCCCTCAATTTTCTTGACCGATTTTGAAAATTCAAATCTAACAGGTAGGAGATCTGTTATTGAAAATTGCAGGTAAATCTGCTTCTATATTTGTTGACAGGATTCTAGTTTTTGAATTCTTCAAATATTATGTCGTAGTTGTCAATCCATTCTTGTGCTGAAAAAGGATTATTTACCTCTATCCAAAAGGGTCATACCTATGAATTTGGATTTCATTAGTTGGTAATAATAACATTTTCTCTTTATTTTACTCCCTTATGCAGGTTCTGATTTCTGAAGCTAGAGTAATGGGACTTGGGCCAAAATTTATGTCTGTTTATGTCCAAAAGCTTGCGGTAAGAAACCCTTTTGCTTTATTCTCCATTTTGGTTAAACTTGATGCAACTCATAGAGATAATTAGTTTTACAAAAGTTTATATTGGGACTAACAGTACACATTGTTTAATGGATTGTAGTGTGAGAAGCGAATATATTATGAGGAAGTAGAAGGGCTAGCAGCTGATTGGCTAGAATGTACGGCAACTTTAGTTTTAGATTTATACAGAAAGAAGCCCTATCAGAAAAAAGGGACTTTTTACAAATATAGGCCAATTGAAGATGTCGCGCTGATTGAGAACCCGTCAGAGGAATCAGAAGTGATGGAAGTCACCAGCTCTGAGCTGTATCCAGCTGCTTTTCCTGTGGTTCTTCACCATCTCTCATCAGTGCAAGTCGCTCTACATGCAGTAGGTGGCGATGATGGCCCAGTTGACATTGGGGTAAGGTTGTATGCATCCTCCTATTTTTGCTAAATGGAGGTGCTGTTAGTAGTAATGTGGAAATCATTTCACCTGGGGCATCTGAATTTTTTTTTTTTTTTTTTTTTTGTGATTGATGATATTAGCTAAATTGATACTAAAAAAGAAAATGAGAAACAAAAGAAGTGAGAGAGTTGACGGAGTGAATGTGAATGTAGATAATAGGTTATTGTATAGTCAGTGGCTGCTGTTCTTTCAATTGGTGCTTTAGAAGGCAGTCTGGAGCTGAGTAGCTTTGTGTTTTTTTTTGCTGCAAAGCTTCTCACATACCACGGATTTGTTTGACGTGGTTCGTATTTGGGCATTATCTTAGACGAGAAAGCGTAACCGGGTTTAAACTGAGGTTACCACCTTTTTTTATTGGTGGGCTGCAATCTCCTACTTAAATTTTTAGTTATTTTTTTTCTACATTTTTAGTACCCAAAAGATGTTTGTAGCTTATATGTCATTAAGAGACGCACTCGTACTTTATGATGTCATGACAATTTGTTGTTTTGTATTCAGAACATTATTGTAACAACAGCCGTAATGTTCTGTTTTACCTTCTAATTTTATATCATTACAATTTATGAATCTGTTTGACTGTTTAATATAATCACTAGTGACATTTGTCTTGCATATCGTATTTAAGTAGCTGAAATATGAAGCCTAGAAAGTTTCTAGTGTC
The DNA here is from genome assembly GCA_964058825.1 of Carex arenaria. Classification (NCBI taxonomy): domain Eukaryota; kingdom Viridiplantae; phylum Streptophyta; class Magnoliopsida; order Poales; family Cyperaceae; genus Carex; species Carex arenaria. Next base: position 163,093 of record CAXKVW010000452.1, on the reverse strand, counting down.
GAGATTGGATCAAATTTAATGTGAGCATGCCATGTTAAGCTGTAGACGACAGTACTCCAATCTAAAGAAAAAGTCAAGAAAACAACTTTGTTCAGCTGCACAGCATAGTGTACCATATAATGTCGACATATTTTTCGGTTAAGCTTCAAATTATAGATATTATGTAATTTGAATTTGCACCGAGACAGCGACATAGCTTTGTCTACCGTTCTTTTGCTATTGTCAGGTGCTTGTTAGTTTGAATTCAGATCCCCTGAAGTAACTCTTTGAAACCGGACTGTTCGATGGAAACCCATGCATTTCACCCAGATCGAATTGGCCCAAATTCTAATCAGACGGTCTGGATCTAAACTCATAATTTGGCATAAGGGGAACCAGTCCCTGTCTGACTTATCTAAGTAATAACTATTAACACTCACAAAAACCAACAGACAACTGCTCAAAAGGCCAAGACAACAGAAATAAAACCTAGGCAGCTTTAGAGACGTGACAACAACTAATCTGATCACACAAAGCACCTCCACAACACAGATAAAAAGCAGAAAAATAGATAATTATTATTTCTTCCATTCTGCATATATGCTTGGTCTTTAGTTTTAGACAAAAAAAATGTCCTTGATAAAAACAATATTTAATACTACTACTGCCAGCCACCGTATTGTTGCTGCTGCTGATTTCTCATGTTATTGGGTCCACGACCAGGCCCTGAAGCTCCATACGGACCGCCTTGCGGATAGTTAGGACCGCTACCACCATAGCCGCCAGCACCACTACTAGTACCTCTAGGTCCACCGGTGCCTGACATACCACCACTGCCATAAGGTGGAGCCCCACGGCTTTGAGAAGGATATGGGGCATTGCCATAACTGCCTCCTTGGCCTCCTCGATTAGGGTTATAACCACCACTGGCATTAGCACCCTGTGGATATCTGCTGGGACCACCGGAGGGCCCACGAGGCTTACCATAGTGGTGGCTTGGGCCACCGGTAGCCATTGGTGGCTGGGAACCATGCATGGGCTGATTCAAGCCGGGTCTCATCGGAGGGTGCGGCTGGCCCGACTGTTGGATAGGAGGCAAGCGGGTGTGAGGAGGTGGGTGGCTCAGCTTTTGCCGCTTAGCTGCCTCCTCTTGCTGCCTCTGCTGCTGACGCTTTTTCTTCGTCTGAAATTCGTGCGACGATTCATACTTTGGAAGGCTGCAGTATTTAGAGGGCGAATATATAAGGAATTCTCTCTTCTTTTTGTTTCTTTTCTAAGAAATACACAAGGCAGAACAGTTGCTAATTCTAACCTTTTAGGGTCACAAGGTAGTGGATCGGTCCAAAAGTACTCTGCATCAAGCGCATCTTTTGCACAGATTCTCTGTTATAAAACAATTGGATAAACAAAACACTCTGCAGTCATAGCAGGACTGACAAATATAATTCAAAACTTACATAATAAAATTACGAACCCTCCCTAAATTATAATGCACATCAAACATTGGCACATTGCAACTTGTGGTCCTGCCATTATTTCCAATGTAAAAATATATCCAACATGACAAAATAAACTGCAACAAGCATTTTCTCAACACAGACAATTCAAGTAATATCTTGGATGACATAAAACTTTGTACTTCGTACAAATCTCAATCCTTGGTGACTAAGATGGAACTCTTGAACAAGCAAACACTAGGGACAAATGCCAAGAGCAAGAAGCTAATCCAAAGCCAAAATGTAATATATTTCTAGTATAACTAAAGAGATATATCATTGTCTTAAAAAGAAAAAACATAAAAAATATTAAGGTTTACTTACATTTTCAGGATCAAGGGCCAGCATCTTCTCTAGTAGGTCCAGTGCAAAATGGTCAAAACTGCCAAACAAGAAAGAAGATAAAAGTTCCATGCAAAAAATGACAAAAACCATGCAAGATGAACCGACAAATTTACAGTTACTTACTGCTTAAAAACCTCTTTGATTCGTCTTTTCATGGGACGCGCCGGCTTGAAATTGTTGTACCAGGGCATTTTAGTCACACCTGGCCAATTGCTCTCATCGGGGGTCCCACAAAGCTCAAATATCTTGCTCAGCTGCTCCGGCTACATGCATGGAACAAAACTTGTATTGTTACTACTTAAACTCCAGTTTCTTTTTTCCAAGTAGTCTTCATCATTTCAGTAAAAAAGGCGAGAACTGTGAAATTATCAGTTAACAAGACGCACAAAAGAATGGTATAACAAAAAATTACCTCATTCTTTCCAGGCAAAATAGGCTTTCCGTGGAGTAATTCAGCAAAAATACAACCAACTGACCACATGTCAACTTGAGGTCCATACTTCGTGCTTCCAAGAAGCAGCTCCGGAGGTCTATAAAATAACAGACGATAATTATATACTGCCAGATGCGCTAATAATAAGAGCAAATTAAAGTACCAAGATCAAAATCTTGAAGTGGGAGAAGATTACCTGTACCAAAGAGTGATCACACGATTCGTGAGGTTTGCATTCTGATCACCAGAGAATGACCTTGCCAGGCCAAAATCGGCCAGTTTCAAATTCCCCTCGTTGTCAATGAGAAGATTAGATCCTGCTCAAAAAGACTTGAAAGTTAACACGCAACAAACAAATTTGCATACAAAGAAACAAGGATAGAGGAAATATAAAACTGACGAGAAATCAACATGATTCAAACCTTTAATATCGCGATGGAGCACTTGGTTGACATGGCAATAATGAAGACCAGTTAGAAGTTGCCTCATGTAACACTGGAAAATTAAATGGTTGTTAAGAAAAAAGAAAAAGATACAACATTTGCGGGGATTGTTTTGAAGAGGCAAAAAGGAGTATGATTATGTCACCTTAATCTGAGGAATGGAGAATCGCATCCCAGGCCTATCTGACAAGCCAGTGAGGTCATGATCCATGTATTCAAAAACCATGTAGATGTTCCCTTTGTATTTGTTGCCATCAGCTAGTAGTTCAAGTAATACAAGAGAGTCATAACGAGATCACAATATCAAAACAAGACTAGATTTTTAACTTTATTATGGGATATATTACCGGGTCTGCCTTGTTCATCCTTTTCTGGACCTGAAGAAATTCGGGAACACAGAAAGAAGACATTAATCAAAGAAAGTTTGAAAATATAAAGTTAAAGATCAATGATACTCCTTATTAAAGGCGCTACATTTTAGTCTCAGATAATAGTAGAACTATGACCAACTCCTTTATGGGTCAACCCTTCTATGTTTGCATGGTACAAATCCTTGAATTCTGGCCGATCAAGAATCAGGAAAAACTCCATACCAGTATATACATCATTAAATTCAGACCGCTTGAATCATCATGGTATTTCAGAGACCAAAATTGATCACTTTTTGATGAAAACGAGAAATAAGAAAAGCGGAATCAAAGTTGCATATTATAAAAACAAGATAGTTTGCATCCATTGTCTGTGAACCCACCACACATGCATTCCCAGACACTTAAAATGAGGCTCGCAAACATTTTCCACGGACTGTTCATTTTTTAGAAAATTCTCATCTCGGTTTCTGTTCCAAATCACTTTTCTTTTCATAAATTGAAGGATAATAATCAACAACCAGCAGACAAAAAGGAATAATTCAAGAGATGTGATGGTAACCTGGAGAAGTGACAATCTCTTTCAACTGAATAACATTTTGATGATGCAGTTTCTTCAAAATCTTGATTTCACGAATTGCAGTTATTGGAAACTACAAATAATTCAAAATCTGAGAATTCAATTCCTAAAAAGGATTTGTTGAGAGAAGATATGCATGAAACAAAGAAAAATGTACATACCCCTTCTCTTTCATTATCCATTCTAATTTTCTTTAGTGCTACTATTTCTCCAGTTCTCGTCTCCTTCGCCATATAGACTTGTCTGCATGCAAAAGCAAGCAACTCAATACTGTAAAAGCTTCTATGATGGAAGACTAATCAAACATTTATTCAACAAAGAAAATCCTCATCTCATATACCGTAAAACTAATTGAGCAACTTTTAACAAGTAACATGACAAGATGTAAAAACAAATACAAATGCCCATTGCTTAATAAAAGAAACACCTCATCTAGATCTGATCGACAAGTGATATGTGAATACTGTTCATTAGCGTAACCGAAACAAAGACAAATTACATCTTGTAAGACAGTTCAGAGACCAAATTCTCCAGTTCACAGTTAAGCAACCAAATAGCTTTTTCCAACAGAGTGCTCTGGTTCAGAGTAGTATTGTTAGCTGTTTAAATCTAAAACTTAGCTTAATTTAAGGGGATAACAGGGTTTTACTTACTTTTTTCCCACAAGTTCAGTACAATTGCACAATCAATCAGGATAATACCTCCTAAAGTTTAATTTCTCATAAAAGGGAATCTTAGAACCAAACAAACAAGTATGAAATCAAATCAAGAAAAACAAGGAATCCTAGGAAAAGATAACCAGTCGACCAACCCGTAAGTGCCTTCACCAATCTGTTCCAGTTTCTCAAAGCAATCTACGCTTCGCGATCCCCATGCCGGAACCTCGTCGAGATTCAGCTGTCCTGGACCCGCAACAGCCATCCGATCTCAGACGACAAAATTGGAAAACCTATCCATTAAACCGAAAAAGATTGTCAATTAGGGTTAATCGAAGGAAAGGTGACACGCAACAGAGATGTCCAATACGAAGAATTGCGAAATAAAAATAATTTACCAGAGAAAGCGATGGATTCGATCGAAGGCTCCGAGCAACTTAGACCGGGAGCACAAGAGAAGAGGCGGTTTGATGGGAAGATACGGCCGAGTCGATGACGATTAGAGAGGTTTTAAGAGGCGGAGTCCTGCTACCTTTGAGTACACCCGTTCGATATAGATCCAAGGGACTGGATCAGATATTGCTTTTCTATTTTAGGGAGTATTAATATTAGTATTTATTAACATGTTATACAATGTACTAAAAACAGCCCAAATTAAATTCTTTTTTTTGTACGAATCCGGAATCCGAGCCGCTCAATTAATTTTTTATTCTAAAATCTTGTAAAATACTAAAATTTACTTTTAAAAAGAAAATATTTAATATTTTTTACAGATTAAAAAAAAAAGAAATGTTTTGGTCCCCGAGCCATCATACCCGAGTGCGTCCTCTAACTAGTTTAACATAAAAACCTCCTAATTTTGCCCAACTTTCATTTCCAGCGCTCATATCTAGACATTTAAAGCTCTATTTATAACTTTTTACAATGTTACTTGCAATAATTTAAATCTCTATCTAAAAGTATTTAAATTCTAAACTTAGATAGTTTTAACTTCTAACTACTTTTGTTTTCAAGCCAAAAAAGAAAATATTTATTTCACCCAATTTTTTTCTAATCATTCTCATCTATTTTTTCGACAATCCGTGATGATTTTTACGAATTTAAAAATACAAACGTTTTCTATTCGATTTTATCTTTCAAATAAGATCTATGAAGAAATACTTTTGATGTTATTTTCAAATCACTTTTTTAAAGTAAAGTTCATGAGCACTTTAAGTTTTCAAGTTTTTAAACCCCAGTCTACAACTATTTAAATTTTCAAGATGTTGTACATGAGGTTTATATGCTTTGTACATGAGCTTTATGCATGAAGTGTTATTGTTGGTGTTTATACACTTTGAAGTGCTATTGTTGAGGTTTAACTTATTTGTACATGAGGTTTATACGCTTTATTCTAGAGATTTGAATTGTTATTAATGAGGTCCATACGCTTTGTGCATGAGGCTTATACGAAAGATTTGAAGGCTTGTAAACAGAGGTTTAAATGGTTTTGAAGCAAAATAAAAAAAACTAAAAGTCACAGAGATATAAATAGTAAAAAAATGACGACACAAATATAACTCAAAAGTTATTCTTCATGGATCTCATTTGAAAGAAAAAATCGAGTAAACAACGTTTGTAATTTTAGATTCGCAAAATTCATCACTGATCGTGGGAAAAATGGACGAGAATGATCGAACATTTTAAAAAAAGTGGGTGATAAAAATCTTTTCTTTTTTGGCTTGAAGACAAAAAGTAGTTATGAGTTAAAACTATTCAGATTTAGAATTTTAAATGCTTGTAGATAAAAGTTTAAATGTTTTTCAATACTATTTTAAATGTTATAAAAAGAGCTTTAAATGTTTTGGACATGAGAAATGAAAGTTATACATCAAGTACTTGGGGGACGCGCTTGGGAATTTATTTGAGGGTCAATTATCAAGTTCCTTAAAAAAAAATATAGAATTTGATCTCTAAGTACATTTTAATATGGAAATCATGTTAAATGATTTATATATATCTTGATAGGGTCATGTACTAAAGGCCTTATAAAAACTGTTTAGGAATGAATCTCAAAGGCCCAAGAATCATAAAGCCCAAAAAAAAGGATAAACCAAGAGTCCATTCGGAATATAGACCTAATCCTCATTAGACATATCAGAATCAACTAACGAAACACCTCGAGAGGAGACCCGAATTAAGATAGATTCAGAGTCAACTTAAGGTGTCCCGAGTCGAAGCTCAAACCGACCTACTTTCGAGATAAGTTGCTGGTATCCCGAAGGTAGGCCTAAACCGACATAAAAGCCTATAAATATCCAGAAGTTCAGTAAGAAAATGGACGATAAATATAAGACAGAAAAGACACGAATGTGATAGAGTTGCGTTCTTAAGGAACCCGAACTAAGTTTTATTCAACACACACATTCTCTTAACAAATCATCTTGAGCTACTCTTCACTGAAGGTAGTCTGTATTCTGATCGCCTGGCCGCATACTATTTGAACCGGAGCGTATCATATCTACATATCTACTGTTTTGAAATTTGAAATTATAAATAAGAATGTGTGACATAAAAATTAAATGAGGTACTCCGCTCTCAAATAGTAAAATTGCTTGTATGAAAATGTTTACGTTTGACATTGATTGTTTGGATGGATATATGGTTTCATCTTACGGTTCTAACTTTGAAAATAGTATCAATATTTGTATATCAAATAGGATAGGATCATTTTTAAAATTTAAACCCAAGACAAAATAAAGGAACACAATCATTAATTATCTCTTAATTGTATATTGCATGACAAGGAAATTTATTTACTCCAATGATAAAAAGTGATAATAATTTAAGAAGGTTAGGTACATGTTCCTCGCGAATATTCAGTGCAAAAATGCTGCTGTATTTTTATCAATTTATTAGAATAAAGTGTTAAGGTTAATGTTTTTTGTTTTATTTTAGTATCACACAACCATAGGCTCAATCTTGCGCCTCTTTCTCTCTCTCTCTCATTTTTGAAAGATTGGCAGCAGCTGCCAAAATTATATTAAATAAACGAAAATTAAAATACAAAATACAAACCATCGTAGATAGTTTTTCACCACTGCTCACATAGCAGTACTATCTAAATTCTTCCTGTATCTTACCGGTATGTCTAAACAGGGCCAAAAAACCAGTCCGTCCCTGGACTGGTACCATGTCAGATTGACAGGAATACCTCACCAGCAGAACTGATACTGACTTCTACCAGCAACTAGCAATATAAACTGAAAAAAAGAAATAAAGAAACAAACCAGAACAAACAGCATCTCAAACATAAAAACAACATAGATAACCTAGACTCTCTCTCCCCCTCTCTCTCATTGCATTTGTTTATTCATTAACTATTTTTTTTTGCTTCAACTGCAAAAAAGAGAAACTTGCTATTGATTATTCTCTATTGTTACCAAGATCTTCTTCATTACACATGTATTGAAACCATATTGATTTGTGCAACATATACAAAAATGTCGACTGTAAACATGCAAGCCAAAAAAAAAAAAGTTGGCAGAATATCCATTAATTATTTTAACATTTGACACCCAAATTTGGATGTGTCAACTTGAAATTTCCTGATCAATTATCTTACAGTGCACCCAAAACTAACCAAAGCCCAGTATATATAATCAGAAATTGTGTCAGATTTAACTCTCAATGCCAACAGTACCATTATTCAGTTCCTGTTGCTGTTTCATGGACTTTCTTTTAGCCTCCTGTTCTCTATCATCAACAAAAGAAAGAAAAGACTTAAGGCTACGCCCTGACCGAGCACTTGCTTGACCCGATGGATCCTGCTCATCAGGTGGGACATACCGGATATATTCACGAAGCATAATACACAGATACACAAGCAGCGCTATGACACATGCTACTCCACAAAGCAGGAATAATCCCTTAAAACTATCAAAATGAAGCCGATCTGCCTCAATGTCTGTTTGGGCCTCAGAGCTACATGCAGCGCTTCTGATAAGCCACTTGTCGTGTATCTTTTGGAGATCACCATTCTCGGAGAGGGTTAGTATAGCAGTTGACATGTCAATGGCTAAGGGTGAATCCTTTGGAAATGCCTAAATGTTTTAGAGAGAGAGAGTCCTCAGCATTTGTACAAGTATACATGTATAGAATAAATGGCAGATTTGCTTTCTGACACTAAAGTGAGCAACCTAATTCCGATTTTTTTTATCGGTAGCTTAAGCGAATAACAAAATTTCAGTAATACCCGATTTCAGACAATTTTGTTTTATACCACAACCGTTAAATAATTCAGCAGTTGAAATCTGCATGTTGAAACTGGCTCTCTCATAACACAGATTTCGACAGCTTAATAATTCAACGGTTATGATATAAAACGAAATTGTCTGAAATCGATTGTATATCTTAAACTTTTTTTTTTGGTACAGATAAAAAAAAAAAGAACCTAATTAGTAAGATATCAATTGCCAACAGGATCACCACATGTGGTAATGGGGTGCAATGTTAAGGTTATGATATAATCTATCTTTTTTATACGACATAACTACATTAGCATGGTTTTGATGATATAATATTCCTTTATTGATGCAGTATGATGACTTGGCATGTACTATTATGTAACTATTTTTTTTTTTTTTTTAGATTGTTGGTAGAAGCATGCACTATGATGTTCTAACTCGAGATATAATTTGCATGCCTTTCTTAACCAATTCACTTTACATACACTGACAGTTATTTTTTATGCATCTGTTATTTGGTGTGTGAGAAATAATAAAACCTATTACAATATAACACCAATTGTAAATAAATCGCAGAGCTTGGTAGCAAGTAATCACATACGTGATATCACTCAACCAAAAACACAATTCAGGAAACACAAAGTGGGTTTATACCTTGTTAAAACAATAATAAGAATTAAAAGATAAGAACAGCTTAAAATATACTTACAAATCCCCACCCAGTGCGTGTAAAGTCTGACCCAATAACTTTAAACTCACAATGAGAACGTAAGAACAGCTCCACATATGCCATCTCGTCAACAATAGCAGCGACACCCCCGTTACTGGGCCCAGCCTCAAGAGCATTTAAATACTGCTCGGGTGATGTCAGATTGACTAGCCTGTCTCGGGATATTCCCAACTCCTCGACCATGTAATTCTCGGCAAAAGAGCCGGTTTGGTAGCCAATGGGGTCATTGGAGGCAGCAAGAGACTCAATCCCTTGAATGGGGGAGGAGAGCTGCTGCACTGTTAAAATGGAGGTAAGACTTGCTGTGTAGCTTGACTGGATTATTAATACTACAAATAGCCATATGAGGAGTATTGCTCGGCCCAATGTGCTCACTGTGTTTTCTCCTGTGTCATTAAAGGGAGGAGAAGAAATATTAGTTTAGCCAAGGGGTGCTTTGCCACCCCTAGAATTTTGAATTTTTGAATTATGTATATTGTAATTTGATTTAATTTTCTTTTTGTTAAGTTTTTTTTTATAGTTTAGCTTTAGCCCCCCTTATAAAATATCAAATTGATGGTATTCTATGTTTTTGCATTTAATTTTCTAGTCTCGCCCATAAAGAGGACAAGCTTTTGATGGGATCAAGCATCTGAATTTAAATACCCTTTACCATCAGTATACCTTGTGATACTAGCAGCTAATATGAACTCATAATTCAGTAAAAGTAGGGTTGTTTTAAATTTCAAATGAAAGAAAATGGGCCGAACTTGTTGTATGTGGTAATACTACTGACAGACTTGTAGTCTGGAAGAAGGGCAATTTAGCTATTTTTCGGTGTTGAAAAATGGTTTGACTTTGAATTTGAAATATTCAATCTGTATTCCTACATAGTGAAGATGTAATATAAAATTAACATAAGAATTTAATAAAATTTGATTGTAGTGACTCACTGTGTGCAAAAAACAATGTTGAGAAGCTGAACCTGCAGTTCATCCAAAAGAAGAAGAAAATGAAAAGAAGTCTAAAATTGAAGTAAAAGAAATTTAACAAATAAACTAATAACTGTACTGCTTATCCCACAATTTTTTGTATTGTTTTTTACTTAATTAATCAACAAAAAGAAAACAAAAATTACCAGAAAATTGTGGCAATTTGCTTCTTCGGGGGCCCACGAAAGTCCTCATTGATCCTATGCTCCAAAATCCATACAACAATACCAACTACTATAAAAGACACGCCAATGACGCACCACATCACTAGAGTGAATGGTTGTAAGAAAGCCCAAGCATTCGATTTTTGTCTTTTTACTGGAGCCAAAACCACCAAACCCGAATCTACGTATGGTTGTGTGAAATCCACTATCTTTGTCCGGTTCTTGGTTATTACTATGTCACCTATTGCCGCATCAAAAAACTGTAACATATTTCAGTTAAAAATGTTAATACTTGGTAAAATTTAATGTTCCTGGCTACTTAACTGATATATAAAGAAATATACCTTTAGCATACTAAACTAATGATGTGCTGTTATTTAAAAATGTCTCGAAACTGTTGGCCACAAGTAAGATGTGTTGAAAAGTCCCAAAGTAATACATATAGATGATATGAATAATACTGACCAAATATCATGAAATAAAAATATCCACTTCAAAGAAAATAGAAAGAAATATATGGAGCTTACACTGGATCCAACTTTGTTGCAAAGATCTGTGTAATCAGGATTCTTCTTTCCATCTCCAAATGGCACAAATTTGTATGGTACTGGGTAAGGAAGCAATTCAATAGCCTTGAGAAACACATCCACACAGTATCCCTTGAATGTACCGGTAACTTCATCATATGAGACAAACTCCAAAAAACTAACCCGATCTGGTACACCAATTTTCAGCTGCTCACCACTGTTCGGAAAGACCCATCCACGTGGCCTTTCTACCGTACCACCAGGCCAAATTACATCATACAACTTTTGTTCAAAAGTAAAGTTTGCTGGTTTATCATACAATTTTTCAGGCGGTACCACTGACAAACCAGAATAGTTTGACCAAAACCCGATTGTACGCCAACCGGTACCTACAATGTTTAAGATATCATACGAGGGGTGTACTAACTCCCCATCAACATTGAACATTATTTGACCTGTTACACCTGTAAATTTAATATTTTTTATCTCATCTCGCAATAATTTTCCTTGATCAAATACCCTCATTGCCTCAATATGCAAGTTCCCATCTTTGTCGTCCTTGAATCTCGAATCTTTTGAAAATGCAATCTTACCTCCTTTTTTAAAAAATCTTTCCAAAGCCCTTGCAATGGTCCATACGGAATCATATGCGTATAATCCATATGTGTTAGCATTAATTGCAACACCATTCTTATACTTCTTAGTCAAAGTACCCCATCTAGATATTAACCCGCGCTTAGAACTTGAATCGGCTGTATGTTGTCGTAGTGCTATAACCCCTTGAAGAGAATTCATAGTGTCACTTTCAAGAGGGGCCCGCAAATCTAGCATTGACATTAGCCAGTCAGTAGCAATCCATACATACCCATTACCGATCATTTCCAACTGCTGAGCAACTGAGAAAATTTCAAGGCCGTAAGAATTTACATGGACAACTATAACCCTGGATTTCATCAAGTTGACCTTGACCAAAGCATCTAAAATATCATCCCGGCCAGCTACAGGTGGCAGCCGGGCCCGGTATGAGATTTTGCACCCTTTATCAGTCAACTTGTCATCAAGTGCCGCTATACCATTCCGGCCATATTCATCATCAGTATACACTACGGTGACTAGCTTCCACTGGTAAAAATCGACTATAGAGGCTACAGCTGCCATCTGATACAAATCACTCAGAGTGGTACGGATAAAATAGGGGAACTGGATAGGGGAGATGGTTGGATCGGTTGCACCAAAGGAGACAAGCGGGACTTGCAACTCATCAGAGACGTGAGAGATTATATGCGCAACTACCGAGCTTTGCGGGCCCACTATGGCCACTGTCTTAGCCTCCATAAGTTGCAAGGCTATACATCACACAATATAAATAAAATAAAAAAAAGATAAAATACCAACAAGTAACAGGTTTTCTAATTGACAATATTCTATAAAGGCTGAAGATAAAATAAGTTGACATCTTCAGTAATATGATTCTTATAGAAGAGTTCGGGAGTAGTTGATATTAGTAAACTACTGATGGAGCTAAATACTGGTACGATACCGAGACATCACAGGGACCAATACAATACCAGTAAAACAAAAAAATATAATTAAATGGAGGTACCTTCAAAAATGCCAAGAAATCCACTACAATTACTATTTCTTGTGGTGAGCACTAATTTGGATCCATTTAAAATATTTGGATCTGAATTTATATCTTCCACTGCAGCATTAATAGCCACATTTGCAGCTTCTCCAATTGAAGAGTTGAATGTGAAGATAGCCCCAATGTTGATTATAGACGGCCTTGAAGTTATATTTTGGCAAGAGACATTTGAAAATAGAGAAAAGATAAGGGTGCAAATTGAAAGAACTGCCCATTTCATTTTGGAAGAGTTAGGACTTAGGAAGCATATAAACAGTTAGTAGAGCCTCTTTTCTCAAATAATGGCCAAGTTCGCTTCAGTTTAGAAAAAGGTGGCACAATTAAGAGAAATTTGCTGAGAACAATCCACTGGAATACTGTCAAAATTGAGAGAGAGAAAAGTCAGGCTCAAGGTGAAACTAATCAAGAGAACTAACTGGATGAAAAACCATGGGGGTATTAGGGGGTTTAACCAAACTGTCGTATCACCAAAACAGAATTCAAATAAAACTTTTAAAATGAACTAATTTAGCTTTTAAGAGACAGTAACAGTATAGAAAAAAAGTAAACATACAGAGAAATTAACTGTCAAATAATCTTTCGAGATTGAAAGGTATATCGCTTCTAGGACAATAGAGTTATCACTTACCACTTACCAAATAATATGCATTGAAAGAGAACTGAGTGGGGAGCTAATGCTGTATATGTGTATCAAATTTGAATATCATCCAGCAGGATTAACCTCAAATTCATATAGGATTATTTCAATGAGAGAGTACTTGAGAGTTGGGAAATGTGTTTAATGAGAAATAGTTTGCCCAGTTGAGCTTGGGCAAGAGAGGAGACTAAGTGATAAATATAATAAAAAAATTACCAGTGCTGGTTGCGAAAAAAGGGAAGGTAAAAGGTTAGATTCGAATTCACATCCTCTCCGTTACTGCATTTGATAATCTTTTACAATTAGTAGATCTAGACCATTCTTTTTAACTTGTAACGAATCTCAAAGTGAAATAATACTTCTCTCCTGCGCTGGCCCGAATCCCAAAGTAGTGAGATTAAATCTCAAACCGTAAAGTGAGGCCCATTATCTACGGTAGTGGAGAGCATTGTACGAAATATTTTTTTCTCTTTAAGGTCACTCACGAGGAATATGATTGGATCAAGCAAGGAACTAACACACATTCCCCTATGGCACTATCTTACACAGTACTGGAGGTGGCAAAAAAGCTGCTAGCTTGTGCTCGATCGTGATTCGTATTTTGCTCGCATGTTATTGGACTGAGCTTTGAGCTGGGACTTAAGCTTGCTCGTCAACTCAGTTGAGCATCAATTTGTGAATTTATATAAATTTGTATGTATTTTATACTGTTAAGCTCAGTTCAACTCGGTCAAAAAAGATTGGTAAAATTTATTTTCTTCTTAAAACAAGGTCTAGCCAGACCCAGTGAGCCAGTTTGTCAGCTTGCGAGCTAGCTCGGACTGGCTCGTCAAGAATTTGAGCTAAAATTTGAGCTCGGAAGTCCTAGGTCTATCTCGCTTAGTCCAGAATTAACGATCTGAGCTAATGTCCAGATCGGCTCGAGCCAGCTCGTTTACAGCCCTACACAGTACTGTATATAAAGATGAAGGGTCCTGTCATGTAATACTGCAAACGAATCGAACCAAATCAAACTTATCTAAATTTGAATTTAATTTGAATTAATTTCGAATTGAATTTTTTACAAACTCAATTTCTAATTTTTTACAAACTTTTTTACGACAAGAAAGAGTGATCATAGCCACCGAGAGCAAGAGGTGAAAGTTGTCTAGGATTTCAGAACTGAGAGCGAGGGTTACGACTTACGAGTTATGACTTATGGCTTGACGACCTTATGTTTTAACTTTTAAGTCATCAGTGAACATAAGTCATCAGCAAAAATCAATGATTCACGTTACTTTGAGATTCGAACTAAAATAGTTTGCTAACTTATTTCAAACGAACCAGATTTAGTTTGAGTTTGGTTTGAATTAATTTTGAACTATTTCGAATCAAATCACGAAATACGAATTTTTTGTGCAGCCCACTCCTATGTGACCATTGCTTTACCTAGGCTGATGATATCAATATTACTTTTTATTAACACGACATTATTTCAATATTTCAATATATAGACGATTTTGCTCTTCATTAATTATTTTCTTTAAAAGATGCTTCTCTCTCATATATTATTATAGGATTTTCTTTCCTTAAAAATTCTATATTTAAAATATATTATTTCTCTTATATGATTTTCTTTCTTTAAAAGGTAGATTGAGTTGGGCTACGCTACTTTGTGAAGTAAAACGAGTGTTTTACTTCACGTCTATATTTTCAATTTCAAAGTTCAAAATGTCGATCCGAACCGTTCAAGTTTATCTTCATATTAAATTGTGCTTGGATATCAAATTTTACAATTTTTTACTATTTTTTTTTATAATTTTTGAAAATTGATGTTTTTTAGACCATCAAAAACTGCGATTTTCACAAATTCTAAAGAAATAGTAAAAAAATTAAAATATATATATAAAATTTGGTATTCAAGCACAATTAATTTAATATGGAGATCAATTTGAAAGGTTCGGATCGACATTTTGAACTTTAAAATTGAAGATATAGACGTGAAGTAAAATACTTGTTTTACTTCGCGAAGTACCGTAGCCCAACTCAGGTAGATTTATAAATTAAGTAGATATAATGCAACATTCGTTATTTGTATTTATTCACATTTTCAATATTGTTTTAAAGAGAATACAAGAGTGAAAGATTTTAGTATATTATGAAAATCTATTAACGTTGTATGTAAAGAGATTTATTTTACCCAACTTCAGAAATTTTATTGATGATCTAATTAATTTTTTTTTTGGCAATTCACATTTTATCTTTATTTTCGCGTTAGTTTTTCATCTATTCAATAATAAATAAAAATTAATTACAAAACATCAATTACAATAGACGTATGGATATTTTAAGTATAAAACTAAAGAGAAAATATTATAAAGATTAAACAATATACCTGAGATGGATCATATTACAAATTAAAGTGAGTGTGTATCATCAGGGGTGTAGCTTAATTTTCGAACTATGAAGATCAAACACAATAAGAGTCAATCATATAAATTTTTTAATTAAAAATGTGATCAGTTTTACAATATCATGATATTTTACTCTAAATTATATAAAATATCATATATAAATAAAATAAAAATAAAAATAAAAAATGGAGTTCAATTGACACATTCCTCAGCCCATATTATCAAATTTTTTCTTTAACTATATCACTTTTAATATATATAAATTATAAACAAGGAATAAAGTAAATACTTACCTTAACTTGACTACTTGAAACTTGTATGGAATTGATATTTTTTTTCTTTTGTAAATTATTTTAGCACATTTCTATGAGTTTTAATACATAACTTAAAATGAATAAAATGAATAGAAACCCGTTAAAGCAAAATTAATTTTATCTGTTACATGTTATGAAAATCAAATAAATAAATAATTATCAAAATATTAATTATATTATCAAAAGATATGACAACCGAAAAGATACATATAAGAATTAAAATTATTTTATATTTTAATTTTAAAAAAATATTGCGATAATTACAAAAAAAAAGAGTAGTATTAATACATAATAGTTTCCGATTTTTTTATTAATACTCCTAAAAAAATCCTCGTTGTCAAAAATATTTTCAAAAATGACCAAATTGTCTCTCAGTGGAGTGGCCAGTTCTCAATACCAAACCGCCATTGCTATGAATTTTTTTTTTTTTTTTATAGCAAACCATCTCACTGTAGGACGGTTTGCTATGTTTTTTTAGAGATATTATTTAGCATCTATAGAATGATTGTCTCACTGCTTCTATGATTTATATTCTTTTTTTTTTCTCTTTTTGGATACTCTTATTGTTTAATTTTGATCAATATTGGTCTCACAGTAAATCTGATACAATCCGACTCAAAAATCCATTAAGAATACCTAAGAAAATAAATATTATTTGAGTTATTTCAAAGCTAAATGAGAAATATTTTACTTTCATATGGATGTTTATAAAATGCTCCAATAATTTCAATCTGTGTCTTTCTGTTATAATGCATTTGTATTAATCATTTTGTAAGTCATTTTTCTCATTTCTAAAGCACATGTATGTTGTACACAGTGGCGGAACTGGGGGGGGTGCAAGGGGGGGCCAGGCACCCCCCATAAAATCAGTAGTTACAGTAGGTATATGGAAGGATTAGGACCCGTGGCACCCTCCAAGTTCAAAATTAAATGTTAAGTATCCATTTAGCCCATCAAGAAAAATAATTTTTGAGTTTTTGTTATAGAGATGTTATAAGTTTGAGTTTATTTAGTATTTAATATTGTTGTTAAGATGGTTATTGTTTAATTAATTTTTATATTTGCGGTTGTTCTTTCATCTTTCAGCGGCTCGCCCCCCCGCCCCCTCCCAAATTTTCATCCTGGTTCCGCCCTTGGTTGTACATGTATTTATCTAAGACATCTCTCGTAAACAGTTGAAGCTAGGACAATGGATAAGACAAGAGAGACAAAATCTTCACTGAGAAGGCGAAAAACAATGACGAAGCTTCAAACGGCCATAAAACGACGCTCGAGTGTTCGATTTCAGCAAATGACTACTTTTCGGAAAACTTGCAAAAAGATGCATGCATCAGTGACAACTATGTTGTTTTTCAAAAAAATATAAAACAAAAATAAGAAAAGATTCTCAAAACTTAAGTTGAAGTTTCCGGTTAAGATTTTTATTTCTATTTTTCGAACTTGTATTTCTACTATTTTTGGATTTTTTTACTATTTTTTATGATTTATGAAAGATGATACAAAATGACTTAAAAATAATAGAAAATTTGTCAAGAGTATATTTTCTTGATATTTGAGTTGGGTTTTATACAATATATAAGATTCAGCTTTAATTTCACACATATATATTTTATTTATCATACATTCTATTTATAAAATCAGAGAATATATGAGTATCTAAAAAGAGAGAAAAAAATCATAAAAGCAGTGAGACTAAATTACTGTTATTGTCTATATGTAAAATATTCATTCTATACACACTAAACATATATAAAAAAAAAAACCAAACCGCTCCACTGTGAGGTGGTCAGGGCGTTTTTCGAAATATTTAAAATCGACGATATATTTGTTATTTTTTTATTTTTTGAGGGAATTTAAAAAAAAATCAACGGCAGTTTCTGCTTAAGAAAACCTAGATCAACATAAGATCGGAGAGATAACAAAGAATAGAGCGAGTCTATGATACTATGCATATCATGGGTTGATCCGTAATATGGGTCAATTTTCGTTTTTAAAATCTTAATGATCGATCTGAACCATTCAACATGATCCTCATATAAATATCTACTTGCAGATTTTATATTTTTGAGAATTTTTTTACTATTTTTTAACATAAGCAGAAAATCACTTGATCTGAAAATTTTGAACAATCCAAAAATAATGATTTTCTACCCATCTTAAAAAACACTAAAAAAAAATTAAAAAAATATAAAATTTGGTCTGCAACTGCAAGTACATATGAATATGAAAATCATTTTGAATAGTTAAGATCAACTGTTGTTTCCATAACCCATTATCGTTTTGTTGGGAACTTGGTTTCGTTTGGTGGCTACTGGTAGTCTGCTACTGGAACTGGAATACTGGATTGGAGGAACTGAGAACCGCACAAAGGAGACCCGATTTAAAAAGGAAAGGGAGAGGGACCGTGGTTCATTGAATTTTTTTATTTATTTTCGTTCTCCTTCCCTTGCTCCCCAGACGAATCACGAATCACGAATCACGTACGTGCGCCTTTATTAGTTACGGGGTTGGTTTTTTCTCTTTATGTAATTACAAGTCCGTCTGAGGTCTTCCCTTAGTTCCCTACACGGCTACACTACCTATTATTCCCCGTTTTCTTTCTTTCTTGCAATTATATTATATAGGGTCCCCTCCACTTTTGTACCATTAATTCATTCCATCTGATATCCTGGTCCTGGCACAGATAGATATTAATTGTTCTGCTAGATCTTGTTGGATAAATGATTTTATAGAACGTCGATTATACTTGCTATTCTTTCAATTAACTGTACTTGCTTTGCAAATTCAAAGAAGAAGAAAAAAACAATTGATAGGTTTAATTCTATGGGGATTGGTAAATAAAATGGTCAAATATCCAGTACATATAATAGCGATCAGTCGTCTCTCAAAAATCAAAATGCAAGTTAATTTCGCAATTCTTCGACCTATCTATCTATCTCCCGAAATTTTTATAAATATACAAAAGCAAAAATATATTTAACAATCTATACATTTTTCGGGGAGAATTCAAAAAATATCCATACCGATTATAGGGTCAGCGGTTTTAGGACCCATAACCGATCACACGTTCATCGGTTTCAGAAAGGTAGAACCGATGACAATGTCATCGGTTTAAGCCAAGCACGATTTTTGATGTTTTCTGCACAATTTTTGAAACAACGAACGACTCAGATTAAAACACTATTTGTAATCATTACAAAGTTGCGCAAACAGTGAAATCCAATGGGATATTTTTGTTAAATTTTTATTTTTTCAAAAATAGAAAGACCATAATATTTTCTGTATTTATCTAGAAGTGACTTTTGAACCGGGATCAATAATTCAAATTCAAAGCATTTTTATTTTTTTTTCTAATAACACACAAAGAAATATTTTAATTTTTCTTACAGCCGTGAAAAATCGGATCTGAAAAATATTGATCCGGGTTATTCGTTTAAGTCTTTCTAATAAATCAAGTTATATGGTATTCTATCTAATTTAAAAAAATATATAAAAATATTTCTAATATTTTGATAAAAAAAAATTATAATATTTTCTAATTAAATAAAAAAAATAAATAAAAAATTATTTTAAATAAAAAATATCTAATTTGATGACATCGACGGATTTTTTTTTTTTTTACCACACTAAAAAATCAGAATTAAATAAAAACCACTCTTAACAGATTTCTATCACATATACCACTCCCACAGACTGGATCCGCGTATCCAGATAAACCGGATACGCGGACTGAGAGGGCGGAGCCGGATCCGCGAACTGAATCCGCGTAAGGGCGGATACGCGACCTCAATCCGCGTACCCAAGTTATTCGGACACCATACACCTCTCAGTTTATCAATGGGAGCTCAATCCGCGTATCCGCGTATTATTTGACTTTGAGATTCGTGCCAAGTTAAAAGAATGGACTATGAGATTCGTGCCAAGTTAAAAGGAATGGTCCGGATTCAATAAATATAAAAGATTCCCTTGTGAGGCAAGAGAAAGGATGTGAATTCCGAGAAAACTGCAAAGTCACGTGGGGTTATTTTTGTGAGGTAAGAGAGAGAATGTGAATTCTGTAAAGATTCTTTTTTGGAATATATAAACGGTTCAAATACTTTATACACGAATCTTAACTCTCAAATAATACTTTATGCACGAATCTCAACACTCAAATTATATCTCAATCGTTCAAAAATTCATACTTTATGCACTCACCGCATCAAACTCGGGTACGCGGACTCAGTCCGCGAATCCGCGGTTCCGCGGATCCAGCTCACGGATCCGGATCCGCCCGCTCAGTCCGCGTATCCGGCCCATCTGGATACGCAGATCCAGTCCGCGGGAGTGGTATGTGTGATAGAATTCTGGGGGGAGTGGTTTTTAATTAATTCGGATTTTTCAGTGTGGTAAAAAAAAAAATCCGTGACATCGAGTTTAGATATTTTTCATTTAAAATAATTTTTTATTTTTTTTATTTAATTAGAAAATGTTATAATTTTTTTATTTTTTTATTAAAATATTAGAAATATTTTTATATATTTTTTTAAATTAGATAGAATGCTATATAATTTGATTTCTTAGAAAGACTTAAACAAATAACTCGGATCAATATTTTTCAGATCGGATTTTTCATGGCTGTAAGAAAAATTAAAATATTTCTTTGTGTGTTATTAGAAAAAAAATAAAAATGCTTTGAATCTGAATTATTGATCCCGGTTCAAAAGTCACTTCTAGGTAAATACAGAAAATATTATGGTCTTTCTATTTTTGAAAAAATAAAAATTTAACAAAAAATATCTCATTTGATTTCACTGTTTGCGCAACTTTGTAATGATTACAAATAGTGTTATAATCTTAGTTGTTTCTTGTTTTAATCTGAGTCGTTCATTGTTTCAAAAAGTGTGCAGAAAACATCAAAAATTGTGCTTGGCTTAAACAGATGACAATGTCATCGGTTCCGGTTCTACCTTTCTGAAACCGATGAACGTGTGATCGGTTCTGGGTCCTAAAACCGCCGACCCTGTCATCGGTATGAATATTTTTTGAATTCTCCCCGAAAAATGTATAGATTGTTAAATATATTTTTGATTTTGTATATTTATAAAAATTTCGGATCGATCTATCTATATAGCTACAGATTTTATAAATTTAGAGCTAAGATGCAAATTAACTGGAATGTAATGAGTCTGGCCAAGTAATTAATACAGTTATTATTGTAAGGGACATCTCTATTTGAAATAAAGGGGTATAGTTGTCAATTTAACTTTTAAAATATCTAAATAATTAATATATTTAATGAATACAAGAGGATTGAAAAAAGATATTAAATTTCTATGGATATATTTGATATTAAGATGTTTTGATGAGAAAATTAGTTATTTTGAAAATTTTGACAGATACACCAGAAATTTTCCCTATAATTACTATATTTTATCTTTTAAAAAGTGATCCTGCAACAAACTAGCATAATTTGACTGCTAAGAATCATTAAGGACATGTTCGGTTGCACAGTGGATAGAAAAATGGACACAAGAACTGATTTTTACTGTTCACATGAGAAAAAAAATTTACTCTAAGTAAATTTTTTTTCCACCTAAACAGTAACTTTGAGAGCCACCAAACAGGTCTAAAAGAGAATTTAAAGGGTTAAAACGAAGAGGTTGCGGGGCAAGAAATTAAAGCATCAGATTCTCGAAGGAACGTGCTCCAAATTCCAATTGTTGGGTTTGAGTAGTACTAGGCTAGTTATACACAAAAGCTCCTCGTGATTTATTTATAAGATAATTAATAGTCTGCCCTAATAAATAGATATAAAAGAACGGAGAAATTCATGTACATCGCTCAAAAATCTTTAAATTACGTATTTCGTCCTTAAAAACTCATAGTATCATATTTACGGATATTACATATTTTTATTTTTTAATAACAGATAAAATGAGTACTTTATAAATTTAAATTAGTTTTTTTTGTAAAAAGTTAATAAATTGCGTATATTTGTGAGTTTTTGAAATTTAGAAGGATGCATTTAATATTATGAATTTTAGAGAGAGAAATATGTAATTAATTTCGAAATTTTTGAGAAGTTTAGATAACTATTAACTAATAAGAGTCTATATATGTTTCTATGAGAGGAATGAAAAGTGACGTTGCTCGTCTATTTTGGGGATACCTTGAAACTGATAGTCATCAATTTGTTAATTACTTCTCAGCACATACAATTTGGAATTTAATAGCCTTCTTTAATCGATTTATTTTAACCTCTGATTTATTGATGTACAGATTTCTCTTAAGAATAAGTTTTTGATTGAATAAATAAGAGGTGCAGTTATATGACCAATTTTATTAGAATGTAGTAAAATTATTGCATGGGCTTCTTATTCGAAAACAAATAAAATTTAATCTTCATGCACAATTTAATATGGAGATCAAGATTAACAATTCAAATTAGAATTTTGAAATAAGAAATAAGAAATAAGAATGTGAGATATAATTAGAATTTTGTCTTTTTCTTTGAAACTATTTGTCTAGTTATTTATTTTATTGTGTAGCTGGTTTTTCTGTAGGTGCTATACTTTTTAAAATTTTCAAGTAGTAGTTGTAGCATGCGTTAGGTACCTGTCTTGTGGTTTCAATAAAAACGGTGGGAATCAATATTCTTTTCTTCGCTTAATCTATTCTTTCTTTTAGGTACGTTTGGATGCATCAAGATTATGTTATTTTTGGAATTATGCTATTTGAAATAGCATATTCGGTGTTTGAGTGGGTTAGAATAACTAGAATAGTGAATTAGTTTTTTTTTTTGTCTTATTAGAATAGAATGTTTTTAAGAATTTGAAAATTTAGCTATTCTAATAAGACAAACAACTGCTATTATTGTTCTTCCTATTTTTACTATTTTTGTTTTGCATCCAAACATATTACTGAATAGCTTTCTCATATAGTAAATTTTTACGGAACACTTTATCATCTTCTAAGATGAACACTTTATCTCCATTCTGCCAGCAATTTCTAGAAGTTCAATAAATTAAAAATAGAAACACCACCGCTCAAGTAGTAAAAAAGAAGTCCTTAAGAAATTATGCTAATTTTTTTTTACTTAATATACTATTTTAAGAATTGTTTGGTCCTACCCAAATTTGAGACCAAAAGTTTAGATGTTAATGACTATCAAACTTCGTGACAACCCGCAACATATTTATACGTAAGACGTAAGCATAAAGCACACATTATTAATAAAAACATATATGCTGCTACAAACATGTATGTAAATTACACATCATGTATTTTATACAAAGATCATAAATGGATACGGCTATTATATAAATGTTTTATAGCCATGTTTATTCTATGGTTTCAAGCAAAATAAAATGAATAAATCAAGTGGCAAATAATTATCCTTGCTTTGTCTTCTCGTCTTTACTCCTCTCCTTTGTTTAGTCTCATTATCTTCATCACCTGGAATTCACATAAATAAATTAAGTGGTACAGATGAGAGCTCGAACAAACTCTTAGTATGGGTTTTTAGTTCTAGCTCGGATCTTTGTGAAATTATCTTTAGATATCAATTAACATTTCTCATTCAAGTTCAGTTATCGAAATCTATACAAGGATGCACCAATTTAGTTATTTATTCAAAAACATAATTTTTTTTCTTTTTCATTCACATTTTCTTTGGTTTTGGCCATCTCACTAGGTAGTGCATCTAGCTTTCGGCTAGGTCTTGACTGTCTCACTAGGCGGTGCATCCGACTTTCCGCTAGATATTGACCCGTGACAAGACCGTTTTTGCCTACAGTCACGATAACTAGGAGTCTAATCAAACACCGAACCCAATGTATACATCCCGATATGTAAAACATATCAGCCCCTATTCACTGTTCATATTCTTTTCTTTTCTATTCACATATATCACGTTCATTTCCAAAATCCGTTTTAATAATAATCATGACATCTTTTCTTAGATTTCCAAAAGCACCATTCATCACATAACAATAAAAATAAATATTTAACAAAAACGGTAAAGTAATTTAACAACTATCCGAGAAATACACCGCACCTGAAATTTTGTAGGTTCCTAGATTGTACTCTTCACGTTTGTCACGTTCTTTAATCTCAAGACTTGAACAAGGATATGTGTCGAAGATCAGTAAGTTGAGATGAGAGTAGAATTAAGAAAAAGAGCTATTGGCTGTGAGAAGAGATGAAAAATGAGATAGATGCAAAGACATGATAATAACCATATCTAATAAGCCGTCATTTTTATCCATGCCCACTAACTCCCACATTTCTCCAACTCTGCCCAGAAATTTGAAATTTCGTCAAAAATACCCAAACCGGCCACTAAACCCGCGGTTTCTAATTTTTATTAGAAACCGGCTACTAGACCGCCGGTTTCTAATAAAAATTAGAAACCGCGGGTTTAGTGGCCGATCGCTCAAAAAAAATAATTTTATATATATGTGTGCACTGTTCCGAAATTTTCTCACAATTCATTTCATCAAATTTCACACTATCTCTCCTCACATTCTCTCTTTCTCCCAGATTTCTCCTTTTCTGCCTGCTTTTGCAAGTAAGTCCTTATATATTATTTTATATTATTCAGTAGGCCAAAATAATTGTAAATTGGTACCAATTGTTATAAGTTGTTATAAATTTATTAGAAATTGCTACCAATTGTTATAAATTGTTTTAATTCATTAGAAATTGCTACCAATTGTTATAAATTGTTAAAATTTATTAGAAATTGGTATTAATTGTTAAAAATTGTTAAAATTTATTAGAAACTGTTAAAATTTATTAGAAATTGGTACCAATTGTTAGAAATTATTAAAATTTATTAGAAATTGCTACCAATTGTTATAACTTGTTATAAATTTATTATAAATTGCTACCAATTGTTGACTATTGTTATAATTTATTAGAAATTGGTACTAGTTGTTATAAATTGCTACCGTTTATCAGAAATTGTTAAAATTTATTAGCAATTGTTATAAATTGCTACCAATTCATTAGAAATGTTCCAATTTATTTTATAAATTAGGAAAAAATTGCTACCAATTGTTATAAATTGCTACCGTTTGTTAGAAATTGTTATAAATTGCTACCAATTCATTATAAATGTTAAATTTTTTTTTTATAAATTAGGTAGTTTAGTATAGTTTAGTATAGTTATAAATTAAAGTATAATTTGGGTATAAATTATGGTTTGTTATAAATTAGGATATAATTTAGTATAGTTATCGAACTTGATAAAATTTTGTATAATTTCGGATAGTTATATAACTTAGCCTAATTCGAAAATAATGAGTATAAAATAGTATAATTAGCTCATTTTAGCTAATTTTAACGCGTTTTTACACAATTTAAGTTTAGGATGGCTGGAGGTAGAGGTAGAGGACGGCCCAGACGTGCACCACAGGTTGAGGCGCCGATTGACACCACCAGTACCGAGCACTTCAGCCCTCTCTTATGGATGCCCCACCGCGAGCACAGGGTATCATTGGCTTCCGTTGAGGTATGCTAGTTTTTGTCCATATACGAAGTTTAAATTTTGTTGTATACATTATGTAATACTTTTGTTGGCTTTCAACGCAGGACGATTATCTGATGGAGGTCAATTTTTATGTCCCTCGGATGCAGTACTTCTCACAGATGGACCCATATCTCATCCGGCTGGGACTATATCAGATTGTGTCCATCCTGCGGGACACGACTCCCTCCATCAATGCATCTCTCATCGCAGGATTTGTTGAGCGATGGCGTCCCGAGACGCACACGTTCCATATGCCTTTCGGGGAGATGACTGTCACGTTGCAGGACGTGAGTGCCCTCTGGGGTTTGCCGATCAGGGGCATTCCCGTAGGCGGAGTATCTGACAGCAGAGACTTCGCCCATGACATCGATCAGTATTTGGGGGCAGATCCGACACAGCTACGGGCCGATAAGGGGAAGTCCAGTTATCACATGCAGAAGACAAAGTTGCGGCAGCACTTCAGTGCCGGTCTGACGGATGCCTCTAGTGATCTGGAGATTCGGAGGTAATAATAATAATAATAATTTATTTTTCATCTATTAATTAACTTATGTAATTATAATACTAACCATCTACTTTGTTTTTACAGATACACCCGGGGTTACGTGATGGACCTCTTCGGTACCGTTATGTTTCCTGATGCCAGCGGCGATGGCATCCCCATGATGTATTTGTGACTTTTGAGGGACTTTGATAACCCGCTGGCCTACAACTGGGGTGGAGCTGTGTTAGCACAGCTGTACCGTAGCCTCTGCACTGCTTGTCAGGTTAGTTATTATGTTGTTTGTTACTTAATTATTTCATCAATTAGTCAAATGAAATTACGACTTATAACCTCCGAAATACAGGTGAAGGCCAAACAGGTGTACGGGCCGGTTCTTTTGTTGCAGCATTGGTCATGGTCACGGCTACCGGTGGGCCGTCCTATGCCAAATAAGCCAGAGCCAGTTTGGGAACAGCCGCAAGATGATCAGGAGCGATGGCCGGTCTACGGCCACCGTTGGCATGGTATCCACCACTATCGGGATGAGGGGCACGGACGCACCGTAGGTATTATGTTGGTGCGTTTACAGCTGAATAACCTGGACGAGTCGCAGGTGCAGTGGACACCATACGCAGATCTGTATGCGGCTGAGGAGTTGCCTCTTCGTTGTCTTGAGGAGCGTGACAACTGGTGGTACCGAGGCCCGCTAGTCTGCTTCTGGATAGTGGAGCACCACTATCCAGATCGGGTACTTCGGCAGTACGGAGAGGAGCCATTGATCCCAGTGGAGCCGGCATTACCCAGGCAGGAGATCAGGAGACTGCACAAGTAAGAAATTTAATTAATTATCGATAACCTCTAAATTATATGTTACATTTTCATTGCAACTAACATTTAATTGACAGGATGTCGCACGCCAGCACTATGGAAAGAAACTGGCGCCTTGAGTTACCAAATTATTACGTAGAGTCTGAGATTCCGGCTGAGCCTCAGATATATCAGATGCCTGATGAGATGACTCAGACCCCAGGATCTCATCTTCTGAGGTACAGCACTTGGTAGTCCAGGGTTGGCGGGGGGTCATTATATCTGAGGGGCGATTATAGTGCATATCTCCGCTAGCCACTGCAAGAGGATCTATCAAGTCACCAGCCTACCGAACGTCGCTGGGCTCGCTGGGTAATTAATCCAACACCTTTATATTATATGTTCATAAAACGGTAATTACATAAATATGTTGACTAATATATGTTTTTTTGTTCAGATATTACTGCCGATTAAGGCCGCTGCGCATGCCATCAAGATGCTCGGGGTGAAGGGCTGGCGAAGAGTTGGATGGAGTCAGTTGCAAGATCATGGCCAACTCATTGAGGATGCCGGATCTGGTGGGCGTCTGATCAGCATGCGCAAACATGAAACATGCATCTATACTGATCACTGGTCTCAGGTATCGAAATGCTGCAATACATGGACCAAACGCCCAGGCTACTGCAACGAAGTGTTCAACACCTTGCATAATTGCACCTGTGCTTTCTCGGATTGGACTGGTTAGAAACTTGTACTTTGAGCCGGGATTCTTATCGCATATACCTATTAGTAATTTTGGCAAGAAGCTGTATGAACCCTCCCAACTCCCGAATTGTCGTGCTATTGCAAGCTCACGACCTCTCCACAATCGGTTGTATCTCGGTTCACAGTTGTTGTATTTAACCCTCACACAGTTTGCGACTGATTGGATGCTCATAGCCGGGTCCTTTTTAATAGAATCCTCAATAATATCAGCAATAATGGACGCAGTAAGCATTGCATTGTCTGTCCTTGTGTGATCAATCCTGCATGTGTGAGGATGGTTTTGCTCTGTGATAACCCATGCATCCCCGTCACCCGTTGGTTGAGCTCTGAGTTTGAAACTGCAATCTTTATCCTTACAAACCACAACCATTCGAGTCTTGTCGCTTTTTTGCCTTTCAACTTCTTGATTCTTATCAACGTGGTACTCGTTAATCTTCTTATTCAGATCAGCTTTGTTTCTAAAATATAGCCCGGCTGCCAGGTCATTACTGTACGTGATTCGGGCACCGAAAAATCCGATATCAGCTTCTTGAAAGCCAGATGTATCATTGAAGCATTCGAACGGGTGCGTGCTAGCCCTGCCATTGAATGGGTTGATACGAACTGATCCTTCTCCACCCCCCGAAGCACCATCTTCACGTAAACCCTCCAAGTGGTCCGAATCCCATTCTCCTTCATATTCATCCGCCGTTTCCAGTGTATATTCTGGAATTTCATTCATGTTTTCAAAATCCGACCCGGCACGCTCATCTGCTGGTACTGGTAACGGTCTGGGGTGAGGTGGTGATTTTCTTAGTGGTGATTGAGGTAATGGCAATGGAATTGTGTTATGGATTGGTGGTTCAGGGGTTGGCTCGAAATATGGACCAACGGGGGTGTATGGTTCGGCATATGTAGTAACGGGGTTGTATGGGCCCATGTCTGGTGGTGAGTGTGGTTGGAAACTTGGACCAGCTGGGGTGTATGGGTCCATAACTGGTTGTGGGTGTTGTTGGAAACTTGGACCAACAGTGGTGTATTGTTCTATGACTCGTTCTTGTCCATAGTTTGGCGCCACCGAATTTTGTCCCGAACTACTCCCACTTTCATCTTTTTTAATTCTCTTCACGTACAGTTCCATAAAAGAAAACTCCTGCTCCTTAAACTTGTTACACAATTGACTCCAAAAAGGATCATTATCTATCGGAACTTGGATATACATTGGTCTGTTCATGGCTCGGGTTGACAGCTTTAAGTCACATCGATTCGGGTTAAAACCCACACAATCATAAATTTGAGACTTCAAGCCCGAAATGGAGGTACCCTCTTGAACAACAAAAGAATGCGATGGCGGTTTGGAGTAATATGCTCCTTCTGGACCATGTAGAAACTTTCCATTATAATGTAATATAACAAGCAACGCCATCACCAACAAACTACATTGTCGTAAATGATAAACATCTTTCAAGTAATCCATTTTTTATTCATAATCCACTGATAAATAATAATAAAAAAATAAAACGTTACTGTACAATGTTTACTGTAGAAAAATTACTGTTGAAATGTTACTGTAGACAGATTACTGTAGACATAATACTGTACAAATTACTGTTGGCAGAATACTGTAGAAATTACTGTACATACGTAGTGTACAAAAATACTGCAGGTACTGTACAAAAATACTACAGGTACTGTACAAAAAATACAGGTACTGTACAAAAATACTACAGGTACTGTACAAAAAATACAGGTACTGTACAAAAATACTATACGTACTGTTCAGAAAATACTGCAGATCACTGTAGATTCGCTTCTTCGCGTCGTTCTCTTTCTCTCCTCTTTTCTTCTTCTCTAAAAATGGGGCTACTGTACGTTTTGAGAGAAATCGGCTATTAAATAGCTCTGGCCGAAATTAATCATGGAAACCGGCCACTAAACTCGCGGTTTCTAATTTTTATTAGAAACCGGCGGTCTAGTAGCCGGTTTCTAATAAAAATTAGAAACCGCGGGTTTAGTGGCCGGTTTGGGTATTTTTGACGAAATTTCAGATTTCTAGGCAGAGTTGGAGAAATGTAGGAGTTAGTGGGCATGGATAAAAATGACGGTCTAATAAGTATTGAAGTGGACAGAGAAGTAATTATATGGTAACGCGTGTAAGTAGAAATATAAGAAGATAAGCCAAGATAATTAAATGAGAGTATGAAGTGATTGAAATAATAGTATATTAATAGATAAAGAAATAGATAGGAGAGAGGAGTCTACAGGGGCATCAAAACATGGGGGAACGCATCAGATGGGAAGGGGTGCGACCATTGTTTTGAAATTCAGTTCCCATTTGGTATTCGGAAGACCACCGCATACTGCATGTATGGTATGTGGCTGCATATGTGAATTTTTATTTGAATTTATATATACGAATTTTAAAATAAAAATTCATATCAATTTGTATGCAAATTAATAAAGTATATAATATTTTACATCAGAGGCCGAATATGCTACCGAATATGCAGATATGTGGCCGAATATACGGAACTAAATACCGAATATGCGGAACCGAATACCGAATATTAGACCAAATATTTATTTTCTATGCGGATTCCAACCGAATACAAATATTCGGCCGAATAGACTGAATTTCAAAACACTGGGTGCGACCAAGGGGTTTGTACAGAAGAGATAAATTGGATTGCAGATTTAACGAAATTTGTTTGCAAGTTTAATTAAATTTGATGGTTAAATATATGGGCAGCAGAAATTATCAACGAGTTGGGCTGAATAGGGCCTCTTTTGGTCTGTTTATATAAAAATTATGTGGCCTGCTATTTAATTAGTTAATCTGAAATTTAAATTGAAATGTTTCTTAAATTGCTCTAAAATATACGAGTCGTTACAATGTCGCATACTATTTTAAGACTAAAATAGCCTTTTAGAACACTTTATCAATAGCTATTGGGCGTTCTTAAGCTCACTAGCCTCTTTGATGAGCTTAACTCTAAAACCTATTAAATTGTTTTCAAACAACACATTCAATCTATCCGAGTGATACGTTAAATATCAAATTTATAAATTTATAAATTTATAAATTAATTTAGTATAAAGTCATGCAGTCAAAGGAAAAAATTTATAAGCTGATTTTAATGCATTATTTTTTCTAGTTTATTTTTTTTCTGCTTGCCTTTATACTAACTTATTTCATATAAATTTTACTTGTAAACACATTGCTCATGAACTATATCGATTTTAACGATTTAAATTAATTATTTTAAAGTCAATCTAATAAATTTCAAAATTAAGCTCACCGTAAACACTCTTAGTTCTACTCAACACTTCATCCACTAATAAGGAGAATTATACACGACTTCACTTTATGCATCTTTATTATTCCTTCAATGTTTAAAAGTTCAATAAATTTAAAATCAAAACACAATATTACTACTCAAGTAACAAAATAAAGTCATTTCTCTTATTTACATAAAAATATATTATTTTGAAATAATTTCGATAGACATAAAAACCGTGAAAAATATAGCTACGAATTTTGTCAGACAAAAGTTTTCCCCATCTATAATTTTTTTGTTTTTGAAAAAAAGACATAAACGCCCGTTTCATATATGAAACATAAATTACACATGACTTGATTCTAATCACTAGCAGATATATTTCTAATACAAAAGCAAGAGCAAAACAAGCTCTGTGTTGATGCGTGAAGCCGAAACTAATTTTGGGCTTCGGCCCATATTGCATTTCACGGAAGGAAATGATTTCCGATTGGAAATAAAAGGAAACAGAGAGAGGAAAAGAGTCTGAGCCGGGAACCGCATTCTCTGCTGCACTTTTATTGTGCAGCAGGATGCTGCACTTTTAGATGGCCCAGATGTAATCTCAGCCGGTGAGTGCTCGGATGATGGAGGGGGCAGTATTAATTTTGCTTTAAAATTCGTGCCAAAATCTTATTTCGTCTGTCCGATAAAAAACGAACAGACTAGATTAAAAGTGCAGCATCCTGCTGCACAATAAAAGTGCAGCAGAGGATGCGATTCAGTCTGAGCCGTGATCTTTCGGTGTCATCTTCTCTAAGCCATCTCTTTTCTAGGTTTTGCTCTCTCTTTGTTCTAATCCACCGGTACACTTGAGAATCTCATAGATTAGTGTATGAGATTGTAAGAGAGTGTGAGAAAGAGTGTTATTGGCTTGTTAATCTTCTTATATTTGTAAAGACTCCATTGATCTAGTGAATTTGTACCGTGTGCTTCCGTAGTTTTTTTCCGAAAGGTTTTCAAGTAAAATCTTGTGTCTCTCTTTTATTTTCTGTGATTGATTGTTTGTTTGTGTTGGTTTCTTGTTTAACTTACATATTTATCCATTTGGTCGGGTATTGGTGTATGTCCGCAAGGTGTTCGATAAAATTACTCCTTGAGCGCTTCCATATTCGTCACCAACACTCTGTAAGTATGAACACCAAAAGAACTGAGATAGAAACTAAACGAACTAACTAAGCCTCTAAATAGTGGGCTGAGGGAAAACATAACACTAGCTTAATACCAAAATGAACTTTAGAGACTGCAATATTTAGTTGGTTGGAAACCCAACACCTTCCTCTATGCGTAGCTGTTGTTATTCTTCTGTAACACCCTAGTACAGTATCATCCGGTTGTCAGAGGGATCCCAAATCTACAGAGGTATCATATTAACGTCTTTAGGCAACCAGTTGGCAGTGGCGGGCCCTGACCAATATTCAACAAGAGAGATGGTTAGTAGAATAAAAAATCGTACTGTTTTAATATATCAACTATTCATACTTAAGATACTAAGTATTTCAAAAAAAAAATTGTACGTCACACACCCATCTTTACACTTTTTTAGAGGTGTTTTTTTTTCTCCTTTCAATCTTGCAAATATTTATGACGATCTATGAGAAAATTTACGAATCTAAAACCATGAACGTCTTCTACGTAATTTTTTCTTTCAAATGAGATCCATGATAACATACTTTCGGGTTGTTTGTCGCGCATGTATTCATATTTCGTCGAGCAAATATTCATACGTCATCTTGCAAGTATTCATACCTAAGATACCAAGTATTTCGGAAAGTATTAATATCAAGTATTAATACCAAGTATTGCAATTTCTTGGAGCATTAGATTATTTTTGAAAGTATTAATATCAAGTATTGAAATGATACCTCGTTATGCAAGTGTGAATAGTTCATGTATGAAGTATATTTATCTAACATATTTTATTAATTTTTTTCCTTGTGACATTAGATGATGTTTGAAAGTATTAATATCAAGTATTCATACCTCGTCATACAAGTGTAAATAGTTCATGTGTCAAGTATTTGTACCTAACATATTATATCAAATATTGCCAATATTTGTACCTAATATATTCTTACATTGATTTATGAATACTTGCACGTCGATATATGAATACTTGCTTGATGTGGTGTCAATATTTGCTCGACGAAGTATGAATACTTGCACAAGGGGTATGAATACTTGCGCGATGGATAACTCAAAAGTATTTTATCATAAATCTCATTTAAAAGAGAAAATTGCGTAGAAGACGTTTGTAATTTTAGATTCTCAAAATTCTTCACATATCGTCAAAAATATGGGTGACATTGAATAAAGAAAAAAAAATCACCTTTAAAAACGTGTAAAAGATGGTTGTGTGATGAAAGAGATAAATACAGTTCATGTTCATTTTTTAAAAAAAATATTTGATATTTTAGATATGAATACTTGATATATTAGATGTTAATACTTGTGTGTATAAGTATAAATATTTGCGTGCGTCAGTATTAAAAGTTTTCAAATATAAGCAGTCCCCTCTGTTAATTAGCGATCCCCACGTAATTAATGATTGATACACGTTTTCTTCTGTTTTTGTGTGCTGGAAGTTGTGATCTCCTAGATGATTAATGATTGGGGGGATGAATGAGAAAATAGAGTGGGAGAAAAAAAATCTTTATTCTAAAACTATATGAATTTTTTTACAATTTGTGTATAACACGCGGTAAGACTGTGATTTATTAAGTTGATGATCTGAGTTGTTCGAGCTAGCAAATATTCTATAAATAATATACTATAAAAGAAAATGTGTATACAGTGAATATTGCTCTCAGGTGACAAGCTCTTTCTATGCTGTCTAATGTAAAAATGTGTACTTGAGGTTGAGCTAAATACAATCATTTCAATTTGATCATGATTTAAAAAAGGCATGTTATGTGGAAACATCTGTTATACAATCAGATACAGTTGTAATTAAGTTAGTAGTTGCTGATCGATGTGATCTCCATTCGAAGCTTCCATCCAAATAATGGGCGCCGCCTCCAGTCCTTGTACATTTTGAAAGTATAAATGTATAATTGCCTGTTTCTGACATCACACATGAATCTAAGTAGGAAGTATCAAGTATGGGCTAATCTTTCAACAGGATATTTCTATTTTTAGTTTATTTCTGTTGAATCTACCGTAAGATCTGACACCAAAATTACATTGTATTCCACTTTTCCACTTTTCTTGAAAAAAAGGCTAACGCCAGTTTCATTTAAGAAATTTGTCCAAAATACAACCACAGGTACGAAACTGAAAATAGCGCGAAAATGTAAATCTAAATCTAGAGAAATTCATCGGCACTTCTTTACAACATCAAATCAAAATAATTACTAATTAATCTTATTAATTAATTAAATATGGAGTGACCTTGTAAGATGCATACTTTGCATGACAATCTTAATTAATATCTATGCATTAAGCATGCAACATTTGACACACG
Source organism: Carex arenaria (assembly GCA_964058825.1). Lineage (NCBI taxonomy): Eukaryota > Viridiplantae > Streptophyta > Magnoliopsida > Poales > Cyperaceae > Carex > Carex arenaria. Next base: position 128,857 of record CAXKVW010000452.1, on the reverse strand, counting down.
ATAGAATCACTTGGGAAAAATTTAGGTGCAGCTAGATTGGAAGAAGCCAAGGTGAGCTAAGACTTTGGAGTAGGGGTGCAACGAGCTGGCTCGTCTAAGTCACAAGCGAGTTGACTTTAGGATCTGAGCTAAAATCTCAGTTTGAAATCGTCACGAGCTGGACTGAGCTAGCTCGTAAGCTGGGGAGCTAGCTCGTTGGGTCTAACTGGACCTTATTTTAAAAATAAAATAAATTTTATAAACTTTTTGAACCGAGCTAGACCAAGCTAGACAGTATAATATGCACACAAATTCATACAAATTCACAAATTGATGCCTAGCCGAGCTAGCGAGCAAGCTAGGCCCCAGCTTGAACTCGTTAATTCTGGACCAAGCTAGTGATGAGTTGGCTCGTTAGCAACTCGGTCTAGTAAAGAATGAACTGTTAGGAAGCAAGTCAGATATAAGTCACGATCGAGCCACGAGCTACAAGCTTTTTTTGCCACTCCTACTTTGGAGGGCCCTATTGCAGACTAAAATTCACAAACTTGGAGGGCTCCTTTGCAAAAATTCCTACTCTGAAGATTATGATTTTTGGAGAAATTTTATGAAATGTCCTCTTGAATATGCCATCAAACAAAATATCCCTCGATCTTAAAACTATTAACAAGATACCTTTGTGGGTTCCAATATTCTCCTCCTCACCCTCCCTTCTCTTCCCTCCCGGTTACTTCCTTCCGCTCTTTTGATGCAAAGCTAAATAAATGTTAAAAAATGAATAGCCCTTGCAATGGAAACAGTAAAACTTACTTCTTATTGTTGGGATTTCAGATAGGTTATAATACAACAATTTGATTCAGTTCTTCAGATTTGTTCACTATCTGAAATCAGAATCCATGTATAAAACTAATTCCAAGATTAAAACAAAGTTTACCACTAGACGCGTAGTGCAGCGAAAATCTTCTTCTAGTCTAGCAGTAGCATTCTTCTCCTTTCAATCTCGTGTCAGATTCACGCAATAGCCCAGCAGTCACGTCTCTATCAGTATCCACACGAAAAGGTTGACAAACTTCTGTAATTCAGTATGCTAGTACCGAATTAACAGCCCTGTCTATTCTCTTTATTTCTCTCTTACGTTTTCTGATGTATATATTATAGAATTTCTGGAACTCTTAAAATTGAACTCTGCATGTATATTTATAATACTATGCACCTATTCAATTGCACCATTTCATTGCATCCATTCAGAAAACGTGATCTGATCTGATCAGATTAGATTAGATCAGATGAGAATAAGAATTCGGGCCCAGTCCATTAAGACCTGATCCATATTAATTATTAATATAGCCCATAATATTCTGGCTTATAGTACATTTCTAACATTTATCTCTGACTTGCAAATAATTAAACAAGAATATAAAATAGAGAAGAACGAAACAAAATATTCAAATTTCGTATAGACAAACAAATACTAAAATGTCATTTCCTTTTTGTTCATAGTTATATTTGTCTTAGACCCGACGTGGCCGGGTTCATGTAGATTTTGATTATGGTGGCACTAGTGAGTACTAAAGAGCAATTAATTTTCGTTGCACTTGTTTGTTAGACACTAGATATATAAATGAGATAGGATGGAACAATATATCTGATTCGGCTAGCTTTTTTTTTAAAAAAAAAAAAGGCTAATGCCCATTTGTATTAATTAGGAATGTCACTTACAACCACATCCAAAACAAAGTCAAGCATGCACAATCAACTACATACATCAGCAGAACCAAAAACAACCAAAAATCTATTAAAAGACCATATATCAACCACGAGTTATAGCTAACGACCAAAAGTAATCTAGATTAGAAGTAACTAAGCCACTAAGGATAGGGCTAAGGCTAACTATATAGAGGCGACAAAATTGTGAAGCATTCTTCATGTAGAACTAAAGGGACTCACTATCAGCACCATATCCACCAGTGGGCTGATATACTACGATATCCAGAGGTCGGATCTGAGCAAGAGGAATGGCATCTTCAATAATCGGGAGCCACTCGCCCACAGCATCCTTCACCTTCTTCGGCATGTTTCCTGCCCAATACAAACAACAAGACTTAATCATTAAAATGAGGGTTCTGGCTGTTTTATGTTGACATTGTTTGAAAATTATCTCATTCCGATGTTTCCATATGGTCCAGCTAACAGCACTAAGTATAATCAAGAAACCTAGTCTATCAACAGTAGGTAGAGACAGTGCAAAATTAAGTATATCTTGCCATGAAAACCATTGATCCATAACGAGTTGGCTTTTCCCTAACCAGAGCCAGATTCTTTGTGCTAGCATACAGTTAAGAAATAGATGGTCAATCGTTTCATTAGCACTACAAAATTGGCATGTGAGATCTCCAATCCAACCCTTAGCAGTTAGGTTATCCTTTGTTAATATAGTATTATGGGATATTAACCACATAAAAATTCTGATTTTGGGTGGGACTGGTAAGTTCCACCAGAGCATTGACCCTATTGGTTGGATCCCACCAAAGTTAAGAATTTTATAAATGGAGTGAGTTGAAAACTGCCCTGAATGTTCCCACCGCCAGTCAATTTTATCAGTTGGCAAAGAAAAGGAAATTGACTTGATGAGATGGAGTATTTCAGCCCATTCCCTATAGTCTACCCCTACTAATGTAACTCTTAATTTCAGATTTCGACCTTGAGAATGAATGACATCTGCTAGCAACATTTGTTGAGTAATACATTTGGTGAATAAAGAGTAGTATCTAATGGCCAAAGGGCAATTCTGGTACCAATGATCTGTCCAAAATCTGACCTGAGTTTGAATGCCTGGTTCGTAAGAAACACTGTGTTCCCCTGTAGAATTGAGTTTTAAAAGAGTATTCCAGAATGGAGAAAAAACAAGTGAATTGTTATCTTCATATTTGTGAATAACCAAAGTTTTCCAAAGACTATTAAAATCATTGTTTTTTAATTTCCACCACCATTTCAACAATAGAGAAATGTTCATCTGCCTTAAATCTAAAATACCTAACCCTCCAAATTGTTTCGCTAAGGTTGCTGTGTACCAGCCAAGCAGAATATATTTTTCTTTTTAGAATTACCTTGCCACAAAAACCTACACCTAATTTTGTCAATTTGTTTAATAATGGTAAGAGGTACATGGTAAACTGAAAAAGGATATAATGGGACAGCGGTAAGGACAGAATTGAGTAACGTAACTCTACCTCCAATCGATAACATACTCCCTTTCCAATGTTGTAATTTATTTTCAACCTTTTCTACTAAAAAATTCCAATCAGCTACTTGGAGTTTTCTATAATGCAATGGGAGGCCTAAATATTTAATTGGAAACTCACCTTTTTGACATCTAAAAATACTATGTAAATCTACCGTATCCTCTACATTTAGATAATACATTTCAGTCTTGTCATAGTTCATTTTGATACCTGATATTGATTCAAATGATAACATGGCCCACCATGCAGCTTCCACATTCTCCTCTTGGGCTGCCAAGAAGAGAATTGTGTCGTCTGCATAGTGGCAATTTGTGACTGCCTTGCTATTCATACATGGTGGCCCTAATCCTCTAATAACATTACTTTGACGTCCTTTAGCAAAAATTTTACTAAGTGTATCAGCTACAAGTATATACAAGAAGGGAGACAGAGGGTCACCTTGACGAACCCCTCGTTTGCAATAAAAATACTCAGTCCATTCACCATTAATTGTGATACACGACTGAGAACTATATAGCCAGCTAGTGATCCATTTAATCCATTTAACTCCAAAAATTCCTACTGTTAAGTATTTCTAAAAGATAATCCCAATGAATTTTATCGTATGCTTTCTCAAAGTCTACCTTAATAACTACTCCTAATTGCTTACTAGTATGACAGGAATGTAATATCTCTTGACTAAGTATCATGTTATCTAGAATATATCTATTCTTAATAAAAGCTGCTTGATTATTATCTATAAGTCTATCCATAACTACTTCTAATCTATATGTAAGTAATTTAGATAGAATTTTAAAACTACAATTAACTAAGCTTATAGGCCTAAATTTTTTTATAAGAGAGGCATCTTTTTCCTTTGTTATAAGACATATACATGACTTATTTATTCTATGCAAATTTAATCTGTTTTCATAAAAGAAGCAAGTATCATTAGATCAGATTTAACAACATCCCAAAAGAATTGGTAGAATTTAAAGGTAAAACCATCAGGACCCGGAGCCCCGTTAGGTTCAGATGCAAATACTGCCTTTTTTAGCTCTATTTCAGTAAACGGTCTCTCTAATTTCCATTTTTCTAACTCAGTAAGTCTATCTTCCATATTGCCCAAAAGGACTGTTCTAAATGACCAAATTTAAAACCAGTAATGCCTAATAATTCCTTATAATACTCTACAATATGGTGTTTTATCTCTACCATGTCATGAGTAGTGTTTCCATTAATTTCTAAGCTATTAATTTGGTTTTTCTTAGACCTATGACTAGCAATAGTATGAAAGTATTTTGTATTGGCATCCCCCCCTTCTAACCAAAGCTGTCTAGATTTAATTTGCCATTGAGATTCTTCTTCTTTGTATAATTCCTCTAGCCTACTGGTAATTGAGATCCACAACTCTTCCTCCTGTGGTAACATATCTCTCTCTTCTTTGATTAATTCTAAATCATGTAATTTCAACAGTAGGGCTGTTTTTTCTTTTTTCCTTTGTCCAAAAATTTTTTTGGCCCATCCTTTTATTTTTTTTCTCAAATTTTTTAACTTGTGTATCCACACAGAGAGATATCTGGAGGGGTAAGAGGGATCTCATTCCACCACTTAGGTAAGAGTCTAACAAAGTCCTCTTGTTCAGTCCATAGTGGATCAAATCGGAAAATTGGGGGAGGTGGATTTGTATTAGTAACAGATTGTATGAACAACGGGCAATGATCGGACCCGTTGCTGCTAAGATCCGAAATAAGGTTGGAGGGGTACAATTGATCCCAAGCATTAGAGGTAAAGACCCTATCTAAAAGTGCAAATCTAGTGCCATTTGACCAGGTAAATTTTCTATTTGCTAATTTGTGTTCTACTAATTGGTTATCATTAATAAAATTGTTAAAATCCCTACTAATTGAGATGTCAAAACAGTGGCCAGTTTTTTCCTTTTTATTCCTAATAGCGTTAAAATCACCACAAAGAAACCAGATATCCAAAGATGTATCTCTAACCGAGTTTAGTTCAGACCAGAATGCATGTTTATGACTACGAATACCAGGACCATAAACGCTAGTAAACTGCCAGATACGATTATCTAATTTATTCTCTAATACTACATTTAAGCAATATATATGTATAGAGTGTCGTATTACCTTAACCTTATTTGAGTCACACCCAAACAGTATACCCCTGGAACGCCCTAAAGAAGGTAACCATAACCACACATCTAACTTAGATGAGATATTTTTAAGCAATCTATTGGAAAAGTCCTCTTTTTTCGTTTCTTGAATTGTGACTACATCTATCTTATTGTCTATGATATGATCTCGTAAAATTTGTCTAGTTCGAGTGGAATTCAGACCTCTACAGTTCCAATTTAGGATGTTCATTTAATAACAGAACTTGAACCCTCTAAATTATTATCAGAATTGTGTAATTCTAAGATTTCTAATGTATGCTGTCTAGGAGTGTCTACTACTTCTAGCTGTTCTAAATTGAGTGTAACTAACTGTTACTGATAACAACAAAACTTCTTGTCTCGTATCCATTCGGCCGATGTATTAATTGCATTTTAGTTTCAGTTTCTTCTGCTTAATTTATCAAGCAGCTAAAATACTGGCAAATTAATTGTGCGATCGAGGAGAACTAAAAATTAATGTTTTCAATAGCTTCCCTACAAAAGCTTCATGAGTGAGATGGATATTAATTGAGAGACACCTGGATCCTGCTCTGTTAATTCCGATACAAGATTATAACATCAAGGCTCAATTCCTGCTTAATTTGTCCGTCCTGAATTACAACATCACAGACTCACAGTTGAACAATTAAACAGTTATATAATCTACTTCAGCTCAGGGAGAGCAGAACAGTAATGCTGCATGACAGCTGCACCTTTTACTTTCTGCTTTTGTTTTTGTTGAGTCTGTAAGACTGTATCTCTATTTAGTCGATCTACTATATATGTACTTGTTCAAAGTAACGATATTACTTTCGACCCATAGCTATTTTATTAAAATAAAAATTCAGTGCTGATCATTACAAGTTAACTAGACATTTGCCCTACATATTAAATGGATTCAATGTTATTTAAATTAATTTGGAATACAATGTCTTTTATACTCACAAACAATTAATTAATTTGGCTTACTTGATATTTAATTATAGTAGCTAAGCTTGTTACTTAGCCGTGAAAAGTGTGGAAAAAACAATACGTGAAGGAAGAAAAGAAATGAGTGATTCTACATTGTAAATTAATGTGTGACAAATTAATATTTATTTTGCTTAACGCACTTAAGTTAACATTTTACTACACGAAGTGTAGACACACAAAAAATATTTAGTTTAAATAAATAAGGAGAATGAGTAATCTGATTAAGATAGATGTTGAGTAGATCAAATAAAATTAATCGAATATAAGTATCAAATAATATGACATGATTAGAAAGTTTGGAAGGCTTAAATATTTTATGTATTATAGATTAATTAGGTGGAAGAAGATGTATTTTTACGTAACAGGTGAAAGAATACTGCAAAGACAGTGTATTAATTACGTTAATAGCTAGCCAAATGCATTCAAGCCCCATTTGAATTTAAAACAGACTGATTCAAGATTTGACTTGTGCACATTATTTTGTCTTCGTTAGAGATATTGAAACGGCACTCAGATCTATATATATATGTGCATGTTATCCAATCCTCGATGAACCAATTGATGAAATTATCTCTGTAACAAACAGTAATTAATTAAAAGAATAAAACTTAGCATTCCTACAATGAGCCATGTGCTTCTGTAAATTATATGTAGGTATTTGGTAACTAGGTTGTTCCTTCCAAGTTATACGCACAATTGACAATTTTAACAATTAAACATGAGCCATGTTGGTTACTAATTTATGAAAGTCAAATTAAAGAAACAATTAATTATGTGCTCTCGATTAATGTACCTAATTTGTGCATTATTGTCACCGCAGCGTACAAATGAGAGACATATATATACACCGATTTCGAACTTATTTAGTTATCATGCATCTTAATTTAATTAATATGCATAAGGTCAAGTACACTTGAATTCTTAAATACGCTATTTTTGTCCATGATTAAGTCTAAAATTAAAACTTGCATTATTTGATTCTCTTAGCGCATTAATTATAATACCGTTTTACAGAATGACATACTCCTTTATTATTGTCGTCGGTATTTCAAAAAAAATTATATATCCACAGTTTTAAAATTGATTCTTATAGTCTTAAGGTATAACTTGAGTATAAATATATTCCAAAACACTATTAATATACTCAAGTAAGAGTCAGTTAATTATCACCATTTTTTTAGAGAAATTATTTTGGACCCAGATAACTGTCCCCGTACATTCATCCCTCCTCTATCCCCGCACTAAAAGACAAAAAATCTGGTCCCAACAGTTTGGGTATTTAAATTTCCATCAGTATTTAACATCTATCTGCAATGTATTTACAGTGCATCGAACAAGTATTTAACTCTATTCATTGGAGTATTAACCGTCTATCCAACAGTGAAGCAATTTATGTCCCCACAAAAAATTAAGTTTTCTGTCCCCGCGTCCCCGCACTAAAAGACAAAAAAAATTAGGTTCCGACATTTGCGTCCCCACACTAAAAGACAAAAAAATTAGGTTCCGATATTTGATGTTTAAATTTCGTGCAGTATTTAACTCTATTCATTGGAGTATTAATAGTGCATCGAAGAAGTATTTAACTCTATTCATTGGAGTATTAATAGTGCATCGAAGAAGTATTTAACTCTATTCATTGGAGTATTAACCGTCCGCGTCCAACAGCGACACAATCTGTCTCCGCAAAAACTGACAAACTAATGTTCCCGCGTCCCGCACATCGGTATTTAATTTTAGGAATGTTAGTATTTAACATTATGAACGTTAGTATTTATCTTTAAAGTCAAAAGTATTAATCTCTAAAATTATAAATAAGTTGCATGGATTCTATTTAGCATCTTATATCTTAGTATTTAATTTTGTACACATCAGTATTTAACTTTAGGAATGTTAATATTTAACTTTAGAGAAGTTAGTATTTAAGATGGGATGAGAATGTGGGGTTCTATATAATTATTTTTAACAATTAGAGATAGTGGTAATAATGTTTATCAATCTGTAATTATTGTCTCCGCACCACCATCCTCTCATATCCCCCTACTAAAAGACAAAAAAATTAGTTACCGACAATTTGATGGTTTAAATTTCCTGCAGTATTTAACTTCAGTCTTTAATGTATTTACCGTGCATCGATCTAGTATTTAACTTCGTTCATTGTAGTATTAACCATTGGTGTCCAACAACAAAAAATATTGTCCCCCACTAAAAGACAAAAAGTTAGTTAGCACTTTCCTTTTTAGGACTGCGGGGATGAAGGGGGGATAGAAATGGGGGGTTATATATAATTATTCAATTATTTTAGTTTTACATTTATGTCGATACATTTTATTAAAATTACCAATAGTTTTTTCAGAAGAAAAAATAATGGCTGAACTCTAGTAAACTGTTATAATTTGAACAAGGTATTGTGTATATATATACCAAGAAATCCGGTCCGGTCGTCGTAGCGCGATGACAGTCGAAGAAAAGCATATTCGATCATGTAAAAAGATAGAGATTAAAGTACAAAATAATTAAGAGTGTATATAAATAGTACGTATTAGAGGAATATATACAGAGGATTTTGTGAGAATAAAAAATAAATCTAGAAATTGTAAATACATATTTTTATCAATGAAAATATTAATAAGCATTTAAAGTCACTAATTTAAAAAAAAACATTTAATATTATATATTGATTCAAGTTTTAGTTAATTAGAGAACCACGTCTTGCACAGTTGATTGGTACCAGTACAATTTTTTTTTTTATTTCTGTGAAACGTCGCCGGCTTGGGATTCAATATACGTGCTTGCAAGTAGGAGATATATTTTTGAACTTTGACCCTATCTCATAATCTTTTTATTTCATTATGTTCTCTTTTTTTACTATAAATTATGGGTAAATTAGCTAGTTATATATGTATCTTAATTTGTCTTGCCCTTAATTATGGAATTAATTTTTTTTTTTTTATTTAAGCCCTTAGGCACTCACACAACACTGCCATTTTTATTTATACCCAACATTAAATAGAAATAATCAAATATAACCACCAAAGTTAGGTTTTATTAAATATACCCAAACCGCCTAATAATTAGGCGGTTCTTAATTTATAATAGGAACCGCCTAATTATTAAGCGGTTCCTTAATCTTTTTTTTTTTTTGGAAAAAGTTATACTTTTTTTAAATATTAGAAATATTAATTTTGTTTCTTTGAAATTAGATGGAATAATACATAATTTGATTTATTAGAAAAACTTAAACAAATTACCCGGATCAATATTTTTCAGACCGGACTTTTCGCAGCTGTAAGAAAAATTGAAATATTTCTTTGTATGTTATTGAAAAAAATAAAAATGCTTTAAGTCTGAATTATTGATTCCGGTTCAAAAGTCAGTTCTAGGTAAATATAAAAAATATTTGAATTCTTCTATTTTCAAAAAATAAAACTTTATCAGTCAGAAGTTCCGAGTTATTTGTTTCAATTTTTCTAATAAATCAAATTATATATTATTCTATCTAATTTCAAAGAAACAAAATAAATATTTTTAATATTTTAATAAAAAAATTATAACTTTTTTCAAAAAAAAAAAGTTAAGAAACCACCTAATAATTAGACTGTTTCTATTAAAAATTAAAAACCATCTAATTATTAGACAATTTGAGTAGATTTAATAAAACCTAACTTTAGTGATCATATTTCACTATTTCTATTTAATATTAGATATAAATAAAAATGACAGTACACAACACACTCACGTGACTCGAATTCATGTTCTTCCGTAGGAGAACTGATGTCTTATTTATCTGCTCGATGCATTGCTGGCGAATTAATTAATATCAGACACAAACACAAAGTATATATCTAATAAATCTATAACATTCAATTAATATAAATTGGTGTTTGTCTTTCTGAAGTCACCGCGCGCACGCGCTTCAAGATTCATTTTAAATATATTAAGTCAACTAGGTCGACGTTCTTCCTTTTTTTCCGGTCTTATCTTCATCAATGCACATGCATTTTATTTAGAGCTTAATCATATCTCTATTCTATTATTAAGCATATTGGGTGTCCGATCCGCCAACAGTTATGATTGAAGAATGACATTTCGGATTTAATCTCAGCCGTTCAATCACATAATTTGTCTTCTTTTGATTAAATGAATCTATTTTATGTGTAGAAGTCTAAATTTAATTAAAAACATACCCGCCACATGTACTGCCACACAATATGTTACAATTAAAATTTAGCAAACTTTAAATTTTAGCAATATATTTCTCCCTCTTCAATTGAGCAGACTTCACCTTCCATTTTCTTATTTCTTTGTTTCCTTACTTCTTCTTCATTTCTATATAAATTGATTTTTTTTTCTTTATTTCCTTATTTCTCTTTCTTTGTTTCCATACATACTGCCGTGGAAAATCTAGAATATATTTCTAATTTTGTTTCTAAACATATTTGATTTAAAAAAGACGCTTGTTAGAATTTGTGAACGCAATTCCAAACCAATCTACATGTATTTTCCCTTTTAATTTTTTAATACTAGAATCATGAAAGGCATCTAATTTTAAAAAAAAAAAACGAGGAAAGTATTTTCTAATATTTTCTCAATTCGTTGTAAATGAACGAACTATACAATTTTCTGATTAGCAATAAAAAAATCAATTATTATTTATCATTTGGGTGCTAATAGTAAGAGTGGCACATTTCAGGTTTCCAAAATTACAAATGATGAATTTTTATTTTTCAATGATGCACAAAATATCTTGAAATTTCTCATTTACTTTCAGTTTCTTAATAATCTTGTCCAACTAATGTTTGTTCAAATGCATCTTACAATTAAATAGATCCCCTCTTTCTCTGCCATATAATTATTTCATTATTTCTCAAAATCTGACAAATTAATTAGTGTTCATTAATTTGTCAAGAAAATTATTATTTCAATGGCTACAGTTTTGGAGGGAGGCGAAGAGGTAAATAAAAAGAATGAGAGTAAATTAGGAGGAGGTTAAAGTTTTACATGGGTGGGTCCCAGAGGAGTATTTTGTCAATAATTTTTGAGAGGGGGTATTTTGTTTGATTTTATTTCAAAGGAAAGTTATTTTATCAAATTTCCCATTTTAAACTTTTAATTGAAAATTGTATTTCCTCAATAATAATCTAAACTTGCATATTTGGGATTGAAATTTTAATTGTCTTGCAGAGGTCAATTTTTGTTTGCAGGGATGAGAGATCACAACAATAGCGTAGATTGTTTATGTTATGTGATGATATTATTCACTTAATGCATACAATATTTTCATTTAATGAGATTTGGTGTTTGTCCAATAAAGAGTTGTATTTTTATATATTTTGTCTTATTCCTTTGGTTTGGGCGTTTGATTTGGTACAGTTGGTACAATAACTGTCAATCAGAAAAAAATAAAACCAGTAATCACGGGAGCTAGATTGAGAGAGAAAAAGGTGTTTCTCCGATCTATTTTTCAAGAAAAAAATATCATTTATGAAAATAATTATTCTCTAATAAATATTTTTTTATTATTCCTACAATATGATTTGTTGCAACGCACGGGCTCGATACTAGTATAGTTATATATACCACTACTAGTAGTAGTAGCGGACGCAATTGTTGAAAATGGGACAACTTAATTAATTCGTGCTCGGGGCGTTCAACTTGTGAAAGACTGAAAGTTCCTTCTTCTTTTTTTTTTTTTCTTTTTTTTATATATATACTCTTTTATTATTTAACACTGTTAAAAATAGTCCATTGCCATCTATACTCGACATTGTATATATTATTCCTTACTGTTGCTTCACTCTATTTTTTTTTTAGATAATTCTTGAAGTATTCAGTAGAACTGCGAGTGTTTCTCGTGAGCTCATCATCAAGTACCGGAGTGAATTTCACTTTGAAATTAATCAGATAGATTTTAGTTGAAGCTGATCTATTTCATATATGAATGATGTATTTACAAACAAAATTTTAAAATTAATACAATATAAAATCAAACAATTAAAAAAATATATACATTTACGTCTATATATACATGTTCTGCTTTAATATTACGTACACACACACACACATATATTGGGATCCAAATCTACTGTGATCCTACACATATGAACATTATTCTAAAATTCATGTTTTTTCAAATTCAATCGTTTAATATTTTTGTACACGTATCTCGAAACAGTTAATTTTTGTGTGTTCAAATTTCAAAACAATTCAAGAATTGAATTTAAGAAAAGGGCAAATTAGTTATTCGCCACTCCAAAACCTTTAGATATGTATTTCTGTATGAAAAATGCCATCACAAAACTATAAATCTGAAAAGTGCCACTCTAAACTTAGTTAATTATTAATTGCCACAAATACACAATTTTTATACTTTTTTTTTATCAAAAATTAACTGAAAAATACAATTTTTAGATATGTATTTCTGTATTTTCCTATATACCCTTTAGACCCCTCATTATACGCATCTAAAAACTGTATTTTTCAGTTAATTTTTAATAAAAAAAGGGTATAAAAATGGTGTATTTGTGGCAAATTTAAGAATTAACTAAGTTTAGATTGACATTTTTCAGATTTATAGTTTCGTGATGGCATTTTTTAGATTTGAAGGTTTTGGAGTGGCAAATAACCAATTTTTTCTTTAAAAAAAATAATTTTTTTTAGAATAATGTTCACTGCGATTTTGAATCCTATACATTGAGCTGGTGCAAATACCGAGGGCAATTAATAGAAGAACATGTCTGCAATTCATGCCCTAGGTCGGTATATACATGATTGTCAACATCCTCCACTAATTTAATTTGTCCCCAACTGGCAACTGCGGAAGAAGACAACTCAAAGCACTGACTTTCTTATTGCATATTTTTTGGAGCTTTTTTTTACATATATAAAATATGCATGCATGCATTAAAAATAGCACAGCCAAGTTGACTACCATGTTCCGCGAATTAAACTATACGAAATTTTTAACAATTTGTGTATAACGGATGTAAATCTGCTGCGATTGCACAGGATCACATGAAACTGCAATTTTAATTTTAACTGTTCACATACTTTGAGAGTCGTACATAAAATTAACTTCTTTTGAAATTCGTGTATTCTAATAAATTAACAGTTGAGATTAAGAATCGCAGGGACCGTGCAATCTTTTAGAATCGTAGCAGATTTATTTCCGTGTATAACACGCGGTAAGACTGCATGTGCTTTATTAAGTCGATGATCTCAATTTGTTCTATCTAGCAAATTTTTTATTCGGATCGACATTACACAGGATATAAATCTGCTGCCCTGCAATTTTAATCTCAACCGTTTATTTATTAGAATACAGGAATCTCAAAATAAGTTAATTTTTATGCACGAATCTCGAAATATATGAACGGTTGAGTTTGGAATAGCAGGAACCTGCGATCCTTTGGAATCGTAGCAGATTTATTTCCGCATTACACGTTGTTAATTACCTGTCTGGAACTCTGGATATTCCTTAGTATATAGTTCATGCCTAGTTCTAGGTATGTAGCTGTGGAGAAAATGTGTACCAGTATTAATCAACCTGAGTGCTGAAGAAGTTAACCACTTGACTTAATTAACTAGCAGTGGATAAAATGTGGACCTGTCTGGATATATTCAAATATATATATAGTACCGACGCAGTCAATTTTTTTTTGTGACGCGAGAAATAAAATTTTATAAGTGGTTAACAATTAACCCACGAAAATAATATATATCTATATATGTATATAATGTACGTAAATTCTGGTTAGTCAATGTTTTCTTAATAGAAGATATATCGTATACGTAAATACTTACCTAGTTATATTTAACAGTATACTAAATTAGCTCTCCGTTTAACATTTATTAAACAAATATACCACCATATCATGATTACATGTTTTCAACATTTAACTAATTATTTTTAAGAATAATACTATTATTGTGAGTATCTAACTTATTTTTTAACATTTATATATTTTTTTCATACGTTTACATTTATAATTGTCATGAATTGTCTGATACACCTTAATTACAAAATTACAATGATGACTAATTAATCATATGACTTCCATACAATTACCGTATCCACTTAAAGAATTATAATTATTTAATTGTTAAAAAACTAGATAAGTAATACAAGAGCAATATTTTATTATACCAATTTAATGTTAAATACACATAATTACACAATAGCATTAGCAATATCAGTGTTCTAAATAGCGTGCTATAGCATTTTTAAATCCTAAACGCTATGCTATGACATCAAAATGCGCTAATTGCGCTACGGCCGCTATAGCGGTAATAGCGGTCCGCTATAGCGCTTGGCGTATAGCGCAAATACGCTATGAAATATGAACTTTTTTTGGGCTTTTTTATATGAGATTTAATAAAAAAAAAAGACTCAATTAGGCTTTTAACTGTGAGTTTTTTTGGGCAATTAACTTAAATTAAAAAGTAAAATAAAAGCTCAAATTAAAATCAATTAAAAGATTGGTTGCTACTGTCGAGAAGAAACCCTTGTCGCTCAAATTGCAAAAATTCTAAATTGGCGACCTTCCCAAATTGGAATATTTTGAACCAAAATTTGGACTTTGTATTGGTCCAATATGAATATTATAGTTTTTAATCAATTTGGTGTTATTTATTGTTATATGAGACTTTAAATTATATTGATACTTAGTACAAATATATAATATAATTTTTGTAAAAATAAAAAACGCTATGTCGCATAGCTTCAGCTATAACTTTTTTTGTAGCCTTCCCGCGATGACGCGATAAACGTTATTTAGAACCTTGAGCAATATATATAGTAAGGCTACCATACTTTGCAAATTAAAGTGAGTGTTTTAATTTGTGCTCATATCTCTATTTTTAAAATTCAAATAGTCAATCCGAACTGTTAGATGTGATCTCCATATTGAAATGTGCTTGGAGACCAAATTTTACATTTTTTGAAATTTTTTTACTATTTATTAAGTCACTTTGAAAATCGCTGATCCGGTGGTCCAGAAATTTTTACTGTTCACCCGAATTTTCAGATTTTCAAAGTGGCTTAATAAATAGTAAAAAAATTCCAAAAAATGTAAAATTTGGTGTCCAAGCACATTTCAATATGAAGAACACATCTAACCGTTCGGATTGACTATTTGAACTTTGAAAATAGAGATATGAGAGCAAATTAAAACTCCCACTTTAATTTGCAAAGCATGGTAGCCTTGCTCTCTCTCTCTCTCTCTCTCTCTCTCTCTATATATATATATATATATACACACTTACATACCGCACTTGCTCCACACTTAAGCTACCAAACGAGGATTATCTCCACACTTGCTCCATCTGTCACTCATAGACAAAGATTTGTTCCCAACATCTTATTCCAGACGGATTAATTTAAGACATTACCTACTAAACTAGATGTAAAATATGATAAGTAAGATGTAATAAATAATTTAATCTTCGTTAACTTTATTCCACAACCAAACATGATTACATGCATGTATTAAGGACAGTGAGAACACTGTCAATTTCATAATTGAAAAAAGATATTTACAAATAAATGTGAAAGTTAATATATATAATTTTAGAGATAAGATTTTTTTTTTTTTTTTTTGAAAAATTGGTAGGGACTACTAAATTGTATTAATAGATTTGTTTAACACCACAGTCCTACCACTACTTACATAGTCATGAATTTATTATAGCTCCCCCTAGCTAAGTTGGCCCTGTGAAAGTTAATATATAATTTTAGAGATAAGAGTTAGCTAGATAGATAAGGAGTCATTTTGTGCTATTCTATAGGTTTTTGAGGATTGAAAAATTCATATTTACAAAGTGAAGTAGGTTAATATATAATCAATCGTATAAAATATTATTTATTAATTGTTGGGTGTCTCAAATATTCATATGCATATAGTATGTACGGAGTCTTTTATATGTAAGAGCGCAAAAGAAAAGCTTAAGACTAATGCAAATTTAGGAATTTTACGTATGAGATATAAATTTTCTCTCTTACACCACTAAATTTTAACTGGAATAAGCACAATAAATTTGTCTCAAAATTAATCTGATCCTAACAAGTCCCATGATGCAAACACAACACTTGGACAATTTTGAAATTACAAGTACACTCTAACTTCATTAATTTATATATACTATATTTAATTTGAAATTAAGATGCTACTGTAAAAGGCTATGACACTACGTACCATACGATTACAACTTCAGTATATATATATATATACACCCTAAGAATACCATCAGATTATAACTTTGGTATACATACACCGTATGAATATAGAGTCCGGCTAGTATGACATTAGTGTCATTTCAGCCTATATAACACCAACTCCAAAATCTATCGAATCGACTTTCAACGGTGAATCCAAACCGTTCAAACTGATCTACTTCATTAGTTGTGTGTTACATGAAAATTTTATAATTTTTCAAATTTATTTAGTATCAAGTCCAGCAGTCAAATGTATGAGTTTTTAAGTTAATTTTAATGCGTTCATTTTTCAATATTTTTTACCACTTGATTTGATACTAAAATAATTCAAAAATATAAAAAATGTGCATGTAAATGTGTAACTTATAAATTAAGTAAATCAGTTTGAATGGTTTTGATTAGTCATTTGAACTATATCCAATCAATTGTGGAGTTGGTGTCATATGACACAAATGTCATTCTGGCGGTCTCATGAATATATAGTAAAATAACATGTTTCACTGCAAGAGACTATGGTACAACCAGATAAGGATGGAAATATGATGTATCATTATATAGAATGACGCATGCAGCAGGTTATTCCAAAAAGAGATAAAAGCTCTGGTGAAATATGTTTCATCTTTTCCAAAAAGTTCAAAAAAGTTA
This sequence comes from Carex arenaria, assembly GCA_964058825.1. NCBI lineage: Eukaryota > Viridiplantae > Streptophyta > Magnoliopsida > Poales > Cyperaceae > Carex > Carex arenaria. The sequence goes on along the minus strand of CAXKVW010000452.1, from coordinate 111,660 downwards.
TATAACAACGCAACTACGTACAATGTTAGCAAATAGAATAATAACAAAATTATCTAATTTTTTGTTATTGATTGTATCCATTAATTATTATCGCAGAACATAATTAATATTTGGATGTTAATTAGTGAGTTTAATTTGATATTAGTCAAATTATAATTAAACAGATAGACAACTTCTTTTTTATGGGTAATTAAACAGATAACTTCATATATATATGAAAATAAAAACGATATATATGTTCAAGACGTACTCTAATTTTACCAGATCTTGATCAGTGTTGAACTCAATTAATCATATCTTCTGCCATGTAACTAAGCTCTTGCTCACAACAATATTTATAGTAGATTTTTCACGAAGAGAGCTGCATTTTGATTTATGTACATTGAGCTGGTGCCAAAAAAAATACATCTTGCCCTCGGGATGATTAATTGTCAACATCCTCCACAAATTTTGTGCTCAGCTGAGGAAAAAGATAATTAAGTCAAAGGACTAATCAATAATTGTTCTTGCATATTCTTTGTAGCTTTTCTATAATAATATGCATTTATCGTTCCAGTTCACAACCCATGTTCAGCGAATAATAAAACTAAATGAAATTTTTAACGATTGGTGTAACACGCGGTAAGACTGATTTATTAAGTTGATGATCTGAGTTGTTCTAGCCAGCTAGCAAATATACTGGTCCAACGATGACTTAACCAAACAGTAAAATCAGAAGTCACCGTTAGATCAGCAATTTTCAAAATGACTTAATACATAGTAAAAAAAAATTCAAAAAATATAAAAATTCATCTCCAAGCACATTTTAATATATATATAGAGATCACATATAACGGTTTGGATCAACTTTTTAAACTTTGAAAATTAAAAAACGACTTAGTTGTAAAGGACCTCAAGAACAACTTTTTTTTATATTAACCAACCTATATATATATATATATATATATATATATGCCACGTTGCTGTGAGTTTGGATATATAAAAGATGACGAAAAAGTAGTTTAAAATATTGACAATTTATTTTTATTTTTAAATTATTTTTTGACATCTTTTATAAATAATAAAAAAAGAGAAAATTGTAAAAATTGGTATTCTACAAGTTCAATATATAACCAAATTACTAAGCTACTTTGGTTGACGTTTTGAATAAAAAAAATTGAAATTTAGTTTGGTAGAATTTCAGTCAAAATACTACCGAAAATATATTAGTCAATATATATATATATATATATATAGAAGATCAGTTTTCAAGAAGAGAAGCATCTTGATTTAACGAGAACGTACCTGCCTTTTATATATGAAATACTGGCCTTAACTCATTTTATAATCAAAATATTTAATGGAGTAATTAACCATAAATATCTTGATTTTTTTTTGCCACAGGAGTAAGGTAATATAGTAACCATAAATATCTTGATTTTTTTGGCCACAGGAGTAAGGTAATATATTGTAATAAATACTATATATATACTACGCGTTAATCGTTGTAATGCTCTATATATTATGCATGGCAGCATGTCACCAATTACAACGATATGTACTTTCAACAATAGTGGAAGTAGAAACTAATAGTATGCATTTGAATCTTGTCTAGTTTTCAAACGATATATATGACTACAATTATATATCAAACAACTATATAGGTAGCTAGTATACAATTGCCCAAGGCATGAGACAGCTAAATTATATCCTCATAAAATTAACAACCACTGTTAATTAATTTGGAAATCATTAAAAATAATTCTCTTCGCATCACTCATCAGTCTCCTTTTCTCTCCTATAAATAGTATGCGCATTGGGAACTCTTTGCCCACCAACGAAAGCTCAAAGTCGAAACTTTCTCTCCCTCTAAATATCCCAGCAAATAGTTCTGTATACATTTGCTATAAATGTCTACTGCAAGAAATACATTTCTGTCACTCTCATGCTTCTTTCTAATTCTTGCAGTCTCAACTGCTTTTATTGATTTCGATTTTTACCCCAAGTTCAAAAATTGCCATGATGCAGAAAAAATTGTGCAAGACGTGGTCGAAGATTACGTCAAGAGAGACCCTGGCCTCGGTGCTGGCCTCATCAGAATGTTCTTCCATGACTGCTTTGTCAGGGTATATAATCTTCACCGGACCAACTCTTATATATATATATTTTTTTCTTTCTTAATGAATTAATGCATGAAAATTCATTTTTTCATTTAATATATAGTTTGTGTGTCTTAACAAGGGGATACAGTACCGACTACTGTTATTTAATTTGCATATATTATTCGTTGGGCATGCATTGTGTTGTCACTAGATATTAGCTCACAAATCCTGGCCCAAGGTGAAATGTGGTAGAAAAACAAGCATTTGTATCGTTTATATATATCTTAGCATGTTTACTTATTTAAAGATTAATATATATTTGCAATATAATATCAGGAAACTAATTAAGGTTGACCATTATAAATAGGCAGAAATTTGATATTATTAATTATTCACACTAAATTTACCTTAATTAATTCGTGGGTTATTATTAGTAGATGGAATAAAAGTATATAGCTATTTATAATTAATATCATGCATTCACAGTGCCTAAGGGCGTGATCAATGCAAAATACACACACGTATGTATGTGTGTGTGTGTGTATGTATATCATTCACAACAAGCTTTCCTTAATTAATTTCTATGTGTTATTGTTTGTGCTAGGGCTGCGATGCTTCCATCCTACTTGATAAATACGATCCGAACACAGACACTGAGAAATTTGCCATCCCCAACAACCCCAGCCTCCGCGGCTTTGAAGTGATCGATGCAGCTAAAGCAAAACTTGAAAAAAGGTATCCTGGTGTCGTCTCTTGTGCCGACATCATTGCCTTTGCTGCACGTGATGCAGCTTACTTCCTTAGCGGGCGCAAGATCTCTTACAAGATCCCCTCGGGAAGGCTTGATGGGAGGATCTCTATTAAAGATGAGGTCCTGCCGGCGCTTCCCGCTCCCTTCCACAATCTGACTCAACAGAAAACCCTTTATGAAGCCAAGGGGATCTCTACAGCCGATATGGTCGCACTCCTTGGAGCTCACTCAATTGGCCGCTCCCACTGTTCATCCTTCACAAGCCGTCTCTACCCCCAAATCGACCCCACCATGGATCTAGGCTTTGCTTCCAATTTGACAAAAAAATGTCCACAAAATACATCGGTTGACGGCGTTGTCGTTCAGGACTTTGTCACGCCGGACAAACTGGATAATGAATACTACGGTAATGTTAAGGCTCGCAAAGTACTCTTCTTCTCGGATTGGAGTCTCCTAACAAGCAGCGAGACATTTGAACTTGTAAAAACGTTTAGTGAAAATCCTGAATTATTTGCGAAAAAGTTTGCAGAATCGATGATAAAAATGGGGAACATTGAGGTGAAAACCGGGACGCAGGGTGAGATCAGGAAGTCATGCCGTGTTGTCAATTATCGCACTACTACGGCACCACCACCGCCTACCAATGTTCCCACTACTAAGGCACCACCACCGCCTGCCTATGTTCCCACTACTAAGGCACCACCACCGCCTGCCAATGTTCCCACTACTAAGGCACCACCACCGCCTACCAATGTTCCCACTACTATGGCACCACCACCGCCGTATCCAACTTATTGAGCAGCTCTCTCTTAATATTATAAAATAAATTATTTTGTCATCTTAATTCCTCGGTATAATTACTCCGGTCTGATTTGACGCGGAATATATAATTGTGCTTATATTGTGTTAATGTAAAACTTAAATTCATGCATATTATTAGAATATGTATTCTTCATATGCATGTCAATCCATCTAAATTGATCTTTTCTTCAACTTGTGAAAGTTTTTTTTTCTTTTTATTTTTATTTATATTACCTTTTTTAATTTTACACTGTTAAATATGGTCCATTTCCATCTATACTCCTTTCTACCTTTTAGATAGTTGTAAGTGTTCGTTAATTTGATTTTATCATACACGTACATCCGTTTGATATATATATGTGATAGTTAGGTCCATATCTTAAAAAGTAAAATGCATGTACAATTGCTTAATTTATTACTTCACTATTTGTGACACCGTTCGGCTAATGAGATTCAGAAGGAAACTAGTAAGTTCAATTAGAAATCACCCTTTGATCTCAACAAGGATAATTAAAAAGATTTATAAAACTCAACTCAATTAGATAAGTTCATAATATTTCAGTAATGAGATTACAAACTCATGATCAATTTGGATTCTTCAATAATCTTGCTTGAACCCCAATTAAAAGTCACCTAAATAGTAACCCTATTCTAATTAAACTACTTCTTCTCTTCCCAAAACACATTCATTATCCTCATAGAGACCAACAAAATACAGCAAAAAATATCAAAATACTCACTCACTTTTTACTCTAATAATAACTCTTCAAATCTCTCACCTAATAAATTAGTAAAAAACATCTCCAAAAGCTGACACTTTTTCTATAGGCTATTTTGTCCATGACTCATTATGTTTCTGGGCAAATTCAAAACATAAAAGTTGTAACACATGTTTTAAGCTCTCCACAAAATTTATTTGAATCAACTTAATCTGAGCTTGTATAGACGAGTACGTTATGGTCATAATACTAATGTGTGACTGTCAGCGGGCAGCGGCAGATTTGGGCAACTAAACTGTCACTGCTGGAGTATGTACTTGCATCTTGGGGGCGGTATCAATTTAGTCTATAAAAGCAGGTCGATCAAAATGAATAATAATCAAGCCGTTCATCAAAATATATATTTTGAAATTATTATTGAATAAATTCTGAAAGAAATTATCATAATCAAGGAAATAATATTTTGCATGTCTTCCGATATGTACTTTATGCATGCTCATGACAGCATCACAAATTATCAAATTAAAAGAGGCCAACTCGTTCGATCTCGACTGTTTTGCAGCTAGCTCTTATATAAAATTAAATTGCAGATAAAGCGGCATGTTCTTCTTTAGTATTACACTACTAGAATTCAGACTTTTTCCATGAGCCAGAAAATGGTTTTTCCATGGGATTACTCTTGGAAAAAGCCCTAAAATGGCTTTTTCCAAGGGCTACCCTTGGAAAAGCTACCGTTGCTAATACCCTCCTTGGAAATAGTCAGTATTTCCAAGGAGACCGTTGGAAATGCTCTTTTCTGACTTTTTCCATGAGACTACCCTTGGAAAAAGGGCGCATGGAAATACTTTCAAACTTGGCCACTGTTTGGAGTATTTCCAAGGGGAGCATCTTGGGGCCCACCAGAATATTTCCAAGAAGAGGGGACGTGGGATCCACCTTAACATTTCCAAGGGTGAGGCTCTTAGGACCCACCTGAGTATTTCCAAGGGAAGTTTACGTAGGACCCACCCAGGCTAGCAAAAGTAGGCCCCACCTGTTAGATATGGGCACAATTATTTAAATGGTAGCATGCATTTATTCCATGAATATACCCTTGGAAATACTGCCCTCCTTTTTTTTGGTACCAGAATGCTTTCATTCGACAATCCTCCCGGTACCAGCCCAGTAATAGCAATAAACATTAATGAACATGATAATAGCAATAAATATATACATACATCAATCTGTACATGAATTTAAACAACTGGCAGTATTACAATCACTATGTTAATATGGTTAACAAATTTATTAGCATTTAACATCATTTTTTGTTCTTAGATATGAGACTACATCACTGACATGTCCAAAACCCGTTAAGAACATCACGAGTTGATCAAATTGTTAAGAATGTATAGAACTATATAGTGAACAATTAAAATGATAGTAGACAATGGACTGCTGCCCCTGTCAGTAGATTTGATGCTTGATGCTGGTCTGAAAAATTAAAACATGTTATGGTTAGTTAATCGGACTAAGAGTGTCAGAATTTAGACCTTTGATACTTGTATTATACCTCAGATAAGCATAATTTAGTCCTTTGCTACATTTACAACCAAATAAATAAAACCTGACATCAAGGATTCCTTAGAAATGACTTCATTAACTGACCTCTAAACAATAATAAACTGATTTATTACATTTTCAGGTTTGGCTATAGTTAACACTCGAATCTTTTGTTTAAAAGCATACAAAGAAAACAACAATAACAAAATTAGCCATAAGGTTAAAAGAACCAATATATATAACTAAGGCCTCATCGAGTATTCTTTTATAAAGTAGACTATATTCAAGTAAGAAACTCAAATCTTACACCTTCACAAATTCGTAATTTCATGCATTCAACAAACAAACAAAATGATAAATTAAAAGGTCCTATAAAATGATCACAAATACCAGCAACATCTCCCATGAAATATATTCATTTATTAGAGGGGAAATAACATATTAATGTTTCTGTTAGCTATTTTGAAAATATCCAATGATAGAGAGCTGTTCAAGTAAAACAGAACTCACCCGGCATACTTCTCTCGTTCTTTCAATTCGTTCAAGAGTCTTGATCTATAGATTGAAAGAAAATAAAACATCACAATTAGCTATCTAGCTCTCCAAAATTAAAAGTTTTAGAATAAAAATTAGGGAAAATTATAAAATTACCACTCCAAAAGTTTGAATTAAGAAATTTGCCATTCCAAAGTTTAAATTAAGAAAATTGCCACTGTAATCTTGTTTAATTTATATAATTGCCACTCTTTTATAAAAAATAGGGGGAATTTCATGTATACCCCTCAAAAACTTCAAAATTACGTATTTCCCCCTCTAAAGTTTGAAATTACATATTTCCCCCTCTAAATTTTGAAAAATTACAAATTTACCCATTTTATTGTTTTTTATAATAAAACTCATTCTAAATTTTTAAAATACCCATTTTGCCCTTTATTAAAATCATATAAAACACATCGGACTCAAATTTGAATCTGAAGTGTTCCACTATCGTCTGATCCGAGCGCATCGTGTTAAGATTTGCGCACATCACTTCAATATTTGTGTAGATCTAATGTGCACGAATCTTACAGCAATTCTGATCAGCATGTACCGCATTAAGATCTGTGCGTGTCGCTTTAGTATGTGTGCATTTTTGCATCAAGATTCGTGCTGATCTTGCGTGCACAAATCTAAAAGCAGTTCGGACGGGAGAGGAACTGTTCATATTCAAATTTGAGTCGATGGAATTTACATGCTTCTAATAAAGGGTAAAATGGGTATTTGATAAATTTAGAATGAGTTTTAATGTAAAAGATAATAAAATGGGTAAATTTGTGAGTTTTTTAAGTTTTGAGGGGGAAATACGTAATTTCAAACTTTAGAGGGGGAAATACGTAATTTTGAAGTTTTTGAGGGGTACACATGAAATTCCCCCTAAAAAATATACTGATTTACTGAGAATCTCTCTGAAAAATACTTCCTTTCAAAATGTATTTCCGTATTTCCATAAATACCCCTGTAATTAGAAATCAAACTCAAACTCAGATTCTCTCCGGTGCTCCCTGTGGCTTGTCTTTTCTCCCCTCTGACGACTTCAGCCTCTCCCGCCTTCCCCTCTCTTCCCTCCTCTCCTCCTTTCCCAATGTCAACTCTGCTCTTTCCTTCTTCCACTGGGCTCGCCGTGCCCTGCCAGTTTTATCCGTGCCAGTTTTATCACCACCCCTCAACTCTCTTGTTTACTCTTTACTTCTCCTAAAGTTGTCAAAATCGTACAGCTTCACTGAAATGGAGCTTGTTATGGAAATAATGAGGGAAGAAAGAATGGTTCTGACTTGGAAAAGCTTTGAGTGTTTATGCTAGCCCGGTTCTCAAATTCTAGAATGGTGGAGAAGGCAATGGAGGTATATGATATGATCGGAGAAATATGATATGTTTCCCCATGTTGTGGATTGTGATGCCCTTCTTAAGCTTCTTGTGAAATGCATGTCATGGGATGTTGCCCATAAGGTGTATGATGAAATGCTCGAGAGAGAGGGTGGAGCAGATAATCATAGCACGGGCATCATGGGCCAATGGATTTTGCATGCAGGGTAAGATGGAGGAGGTAAAGAAGCTCATAGCGCGCGGTGGGTTTAAAGTTTGGGTGTTCGGTCAGAGAGAGATAGAGAGCAGTGGGGGCGAAGAAAATTTGGTCAGTTTCAAATTTTAACGAGGGTAATTTGGTCAGTTTCAAATTTTAACGTATTTTAATACAATAGAATCAGATTTATACATCTAAAGTGGCAATTATACAAATTTAACAAGATTAGAGTGGCAATTTTCTTAATTTAAACTTTGTAGTGGCAAATTTCTTAATTCAAACTTTTGGAGTGGCAATTTTATAATTCTCCCTAAAAATTAACCTCTACTCTTGTTTGGAAAGAAGAAATTTAGGAGAAATAAGTATTTCAACAACAACCTACTCGGCATAGAAGAAATTAAAGTTAAACCTTCTTCGACAATGAGTCCTCCAGTAAGATGCCTCTTCACAAATGTCGTCTTTCCTGGATGACAGCAAAAGGGGAAACCTTAACATACAACTTCAGTGAGCTAATAAACAAAGAAATTTAATTTCATTAGCTAATCAAAGGATATCAACAAAATATTTCTTCAAACAAGTTTGTAAGAACCGAAATTTTAGTGAATTCCACTGAAACAACAATTGGGTCTATTTTTATACCAACTCCCTTTAATGAATACAGTTGGGCCATGACATACTGGTACCATTTCTTACTGGTTTCAACATGCACTACAATTGGCCAAGAGGAAAATTAAAATTAATGGTTGTTTTAATATCTATCTTTGTAAGAAAAAGTTTCACCTGACTAGTTAGTTGATCGGCCATGAAGAAATTTGCCATAAGCACCTGCAATTCACCATTTATTCAGTTTTTAGTGCCTAATAATGAAAACCAATGTCGGATTGATACAATGTGAGAAACAGGAAAAATACAGAGCTAATTAACCTTGTAAAGTGATGAGAAAATAATGATAAAAAATACAGAGCTAACATTGTAAAGCTTCATTAGCTACCATTGGCTTAGATTAAAGACTATTACAGTCATGGGTATTGACTGTTATGTTGGTATATGAGTTGGGCATAGAACCCACATGGCCTGGTTAGGCTTATACCATGGATCAAGAGCGTTTACCTACATGGCCACTAAAAGTTTGACAAAAATTCCACTGCTGACTTTTGCAGCGTTTACCTAAGTGCCGCGAATGCAAGTAAAAATAAATTTGCTAAGCTTCACCTTATTATGTACTATATTTATTCTGAACTTAAAGAGAGAGAAAATAATTCAATAACAATACTATCTTGGCATCACCGACTCTTGGATCGTCTGCATGTACAATCAATCTAGTTGAAAATATGCAAATATCCTTCTAAATTTAGTGTTTGACTGTCCACCATCTTCTCTATTCTCAATTAATTGCTTTGGTTCAGCTTCCAATACATACAAAAGACAGAACTATAAAGGAAAAAAAAGGAATGGTAAACAGAATATGGTCGCACCTTTCACAATAGCGTCCTAGAGTATCAGGGAGATGCTACTGGGCATGGCATCTGCATAAAAAAGGTATTAGTTATTGTAGGAAAATGAAATTAATGCATAACAAAATTATCCTTAAGAAGTAGCATTGAATTATTTCCAACAAAAATTTTGTACATGCATATTTATACATATTTTGTACAAGAAATCATTTTGTACATGCATATTTATACATTGGTGAATTATTTCCAACAAAAATTTCCAGCATAGTCTAGAAGTAGCATTGAATTAACATCTATTAGCTCATCAAATGAAACCCCAGTGTTTTATGTATTGCAAAAACCAAACAATTCTCAAGTGTTTTTGAAGTCCAGTATATCAACCAAACAATTCTCAAATGTTGATCAGCTCATCAAGTAGTTACCCAAATACAATTAGATTCATAAAGGGGACTAATTTTGAGACTAAAAAGCATTTGCTTCAGCAAGTAATCTAGTATCAACATAGATACTTATTACTCCAGTTTGGATTTCAAGACTATTTTCGAAGATTAAAGAACTCACCTTGGTGCCGAGAGAAGCGCCTTGTATCAAACTCCCAATTAATCATTTACTAGCAATGTATGAATACATATAATTAGTCTCTACCTAATATGCCTCAACCTCACAGAGCATGTATAACCTTGCAGTTTTTTTAATTAGTAAATATATTATCCCACAACAGAAATTATAATTTGATTTTAAACATTAATCGAGTTGTGAAACAAAAGTTTCTTTTTTGGCTTGAGCAATTTATCAAACACCTTGTGAGCAAGTATGTGGTTGTTGCTGTTGCTACTTTTAAAAAACAAACAAATTAACAAACCAAGAGGGAAAAACAAGGTAAAAAAATTAAAGAGTAAACGTACTAGGACAAAGGGATACCTTAGTAAGAGATTTCTTATGGGCTTGTTTGTACGACTGCCAATTTGTCACACCCAATTTCTTATGGCAATAGTTTCGGTAGGACAAAGGGATACCTTAGGTCTTTCAAAGACAATCAAGCATTTATTGATCAGATTGTGACCTGATAATTCCATAAGATGCCTATTAAAATGTAAAACTTAAGTGATATAGGATGCAAATTGATCAGGTTAAAACTTGTAAGTTGATTGAAGTATTCATCTTAAAACGAACTATTGCAAGTTTTGCCCCAAATTGAAAACCTCATATTGTTAGCTACGAAGCATAGAAGAGAAGCTGTCTCCTTTAAAACAGACAAAAAAAAATCAACAACAAGAAAGAGAATAAGAGTCACCATGACAAAATATGTAGTTTCACCAGATCGCTGAGCTTTGCCTTTAGAGCGGTCGACGACATTTGACTGGAACTGGAGCGGATACGAAAAACCCTAGAAAAAAATGGAAGAGTTGGGAAGAGGAAGCGATAGTGACGAACGGCTTGAGGGAGACACCGATCTTGGGTACTCTCCAGCACTTGGGGAGAGGAGTCATCGTCGCCGCTTTAGGGGATTAGGTTTTGGTGGGATTAGACGAGGAGAGTTTGGTGAGAGCGGGAATTGGAAAAATTAGGAGGGAACATCGAAAGTGAGTAGAAATGTTGAAAAGAGGGAGAAATGCTCGAATTCGCATCCCCTGAGATATCTCAAACTTTGCGTGACTTTATGGAAATCCCAACCATTAAATTACATTCTCCACGAATTTTGAATCACGAATAATACTGCCCTTGCGCTATCCCCGAATAGGCATCGGACACGTCGTTCATGCAGAAGTTGAGATATCTCAGAGGATACACACTCGAAATGTTCTCCGCATGCGATGGGAGAACAAATTTTTTTGTCCAAGTACAAATTTTAAGAGAGCAGTTTTAGCTTCATGTGGTGTGTTAAATATATTGGCCACTCATTAAATTATATAGTCTATGTGTTGTATAAAATCAAAATTGTTCTGCAAATAAAATCACCTGAAACAGCTCAGTGAGGAAAAATTGAGAGGAAAAGTGAAATTAATTCAACTTGTTAGCTCAAAAGCAATTTATTATAGTTTAGTTTGTTTAAGAATACAAATTATTGCATTATGTAAAAAAAAATTCTAAAAATTATACTTTAAAACATTTTACGGTTTTTATGGTCAAATTATACTTATGTTATAGAATTTCATTATTATTTGCCCCATTCAATATGTGCCAATATTTATTGACCATTTATTTTCAATGAGCGATCGACAGTCGATCTGAAATGAAATAATTCCAAATTTATTATGAAATGATCAAGGGATAACATTGAACATAATCAACGGTTCCGATCGACCAACGGACGATGCATTTCGGTGCGTCTTCGTTAGCTCACAAAGCAAGAGTTCATGTTTCACTAAACATAAACTCTTGCTTTGTGAGATAATGAAGATGCACGGGAATGTATTGTCTGTTGGTCAATCGGAACCGTTGAAATGAAATAGCACTGAATTTATTTTATCATAACAAAGTCTGATGAAATTTTATTTTTATTTACCTATCCATCAAGTTGACGAAATATTGAAACATCAAATGGCTATAAACACTACACTTTGGATCGAAGCTCAAACACAATAAAACTTTCGCATTTTTAGTTTGATTATGTTTAATATTTTCCCTTGATCATTTCTAAACAAATTTGGAATTATTTCGTTACAGATCGACCGTCAATTGCTCATGTGAAAATGAACGGTCAGCAAATATTTGCTAAATTTGAAGAGACAAATAATGATGAATGTTTATAAAATTGACAATTATAAGTATTATTTGACCATAGAAGATGTAAATAATTTTTTAAAAAAATTTTGAAATTTTTTCATATTATTTACTGCACATGCATTACATAATTAGCAAATGTGAAGCTTCAAACCGTCCGATAAATAATGAATGGTATTGATGTCTTCATTTAAGAGGTGATGGGTAGGGAGTCTCTATTCTCTAAGATAACATAATATTTATGTTTAGATCGGACTCTAGGTGATGCACTGACTCCTTTAATATTCATGCAAAATGATGATTAGACAGTCCCGATCTAAACACAAATATTATATTACCTTAGAGCATATGAATTAGTGGGTAAGTCTCCCAAAAAAACAAAGAACCTTATCCTGATCCCAGCCTCTCTGGACTTGGAACATTTTTTTCCCGTCTCCCTTGTTCATTGCTTCCAATTATTTTTCCATTTTCATGATTTTTCACTTCCCTCCTAAATTTTCATTTCCCTCCCAAAATTTCACTGAGTTGTGAGTTATCCCGCTCAGAAACTTTTTTTTTTTTCATCTCCCGCTCTCGCTATTCCTCACTAAAACACATCCACTACTTTTGCCTCCCTCCCTCTTCCTCACAGATCGTCTCTCCCTCTTCATCTCTCCGATCTCTCAACTCTATAAGGAAACACGATCGAAGCCCCTTCTCCACCATGAAAATAAAAGAAAAGGGAGGCCAACTCAGCGGCTTTCCAGGTGAGATCCTAATTTCTAGCTAATTCCGTAAATAGTAGAATTTTATATTTTAATGGAAGCGGATATGATATGTTGACTATAGTTTGTTATAGTACCATTAGCCCTGTAATCTGATGACTTCTAACTGGTGAGTTTACAAAGGTAAATATATATGATTTGTATACATTAATAATGAACGCTTTCAAGGTGTTTGATAAAATGCTCAAGTCAAAGTTTTTCTTTTTATACTTATTCCTTGTATTTGATGGTTTAAACTTGATTGAATTTGGAATTAAATTTCAGGCACTTTCTGGTCTGGATTCGGGGATTTCTATGTCTTGGAAAGCATCTCAGTTGAATGGCAACGTGTCCCTTGATGCCACTCTCAATGCACAATTCCTCGTACAAATTGGTGTCTTCACTGCAGTTCCCATGATTATGGGCTTCATTAATTATAGAACTCGGGCTCATCAAGGTTTTACTGTTTTCTACAAATTGGTATCTTGATAAGAATGCAACTCATTTGTCTATTTCACAGTACAGTGGCTATGCCTTTGGTTTTGTTGTTGAAGTGGGAAAAGTCATGTCTGATCAGTGTCTGGTTTTAGACAATTGGTATCATTTATCCGTCAAAAGCTCCAGTAGTATTTGAACTGATGATACATTCAATCATACATGTGAACTTACAATCATCTTGCATTCTTGCAATTGAACTCAATTGCTTTGAAGAAAGACATGCTAGTCATAAAAATCCCATTTGCTACTCTCTGTTGGTCTTGAGGCTGTCTCATTAATTACTTGGTATGATTTGTATGAATGGTATAAGAATATTGCAATCAATTTTTGTTCCAACCTGATGCTAGTTGGGTACTATTATACAATACTTGAATCGATCATTTATTCAAGTTTTACTCTTTCTTGTTTTCTATTATTTTTGTTCCTTGGAAATGGATGCATCATAATGGCTAATTATTAAGTTTGTTGCCGACAGACTTCTGCAATCCTACCACTACCTGGTATGATCATTTCAGTAACTGGACAACACAAGTGCAAACAATATTTGTGATTTGTGGTATTTAAGAAGGAATGTAATCTTTAACTGGAATTGTAATAACTTGTTTCGTACCCAATTGTGCTATTTAAATGGGACTATAAAAATCATGTTCAATTCAAAATTTATGATATATTAAATTGTCAAAATTAGAGAAAAAGTTGTTGTTTATTTACATTGCAATTGTGATTAGCTTAGTATTAGTTAAAAATAATAAGAAATATTTTATAATTATTAAACAACAATTAAGGTATTAGATTGGAAATGTTTATTGAAAAAAATAATCGTTAAACACAATTCGCCTCTTATATTATTATTTTTTATAGTGGAAATGTATATTAAAAAAAACAGTATTATTTTCATTTTCTTTTAAGTGTATATGTCGAATATATTTTAATCCATTTGTTTTCAAAAAAATCATTAAACTTTGTTGGTTTTGATATAAATATGTATTTTTTTTTAATAAAACATTTCCAAGGGCATTTTGTTCTAGTATTTCCATGAGCCTTCCTATAAAATAATATAAATAGATATACAAAAAAATTTCCAAAGGCAATGTGCTCTACAATTTCCATGAGTCTCACAATTAAAAAAATATAAACATACCTATCACAACATTTCCAACGGTAGTCTTATGGAAATAATATGTCTCACTTTTTACATATTATTTTCATGCGCTGTGGGTTAGCTATTTCCATGGGATCTCAAGGGTGGATAAGAACTATTTCCAAGGGTAGACGTCGTGCATTTCCATGCGTTTCTATTTCCATGGGACTGCCGTTGGAAATAGGTAAATGTGTCAGCAAACCCGATTTTATTTCTAAGGGCCCTTTCTCTCCTTGGAAATAGGGTATGGTACCCTTGGAAAAAGTTGAAATTCTAGTAGTGTTACTTATATATATATATATGAGCTGGTGCAAAAATATATGCATCATGCCCTCGGTATGATTGTCAACATCCTCCACAATTTTTGTACACTAACTCCGGAAAAACATATATATATTAGTCAATGGACTAAGTTGTGCATATTATTTTGGAACTTTTTTTTATAAATTATATATGCATGCATTTATAAATTAAAATAATACATTCAAGTTCACAACCCATTTCAGCAAACTATAAAATTATATATTTGAAATTTTAGCAAATTGTGTATAACACGCGGTTCACAACCCACGTCGCCGTCTGGCTGGATATTCCTTCATATCTAGTTCACGCATAGATGTTACGTATGTGCCAATGGAAAAAATGTGTACCAGTGATGATAATTAATTAAAACTTAAGAGCGCTGGAGAAGTTTACCACTAGATTTTTTTTTTTTTTGAAAAAAAAAGTTAACGCTCTTTTCATTAACCATAAGTCCGAAATTGAAAATACTGTTAAATGGGAAATCTAAACTTACAGAAATTCATCATCACTTCTTTACAACAGCAATCAGAATGCTGAATTATTACAGATAGAAAGTATCAAAAGCTAATTAAGATAGATAATCTGCATTATATAGAGACAGTGCTGCTGGATGTGTCTTCGACTCTTAGTCCTCTCCAGGAGGGTGATACACCATCATATGTGTGTCTTCTGAATCCCAAATATGTAGTGGTACTTCCTCTATCACTTCTGGCAACCACAGTGGCACCAAATTCCTAGCTTGCCTCTTGAGTACTATACCTGTCTAAGAATGAACTAAAGCAATAATCATTAGTATGATTGTTCTAAAGGTCTTATTATTTGTATTTTGAGAACACATTTCATTTCGCAATTTCCCAAGGGTCCAGCTTCGGGCACTGAATACCAGCAAAAATGCAAATTGTAAATCTTTCTGTAAGGTACAAGCAAATTCAACAATATCTTTAATACTCCCCTAGCTTAGTTCTTATAATGTTGTTGGCTTAATCGATCCCATCCAAAACCAGACTTGCTGAGTTAATGGGCACAATAAGAAGAGGTGATTGATAGTTTCAACCCCTTTGCAAAACTGACATTGGACACTACCCTCCCATTCCTTGTTCCTGAGGTTAATTTTGGTCAGGATTTTGTTTTTAGTCATGAGCCACATAAACACATCGATCCGAATTGGGTGAATCGGTCGGATCAGAAACTCGGACTTTTTTTGCCAGAAGCTCGTTTATACTAAAAAATTAGGAAAACATTGATACAAAAATAATTTGTCAACAATTAAATAATCTACTAATACAATATAATACAAGCATTAGAAAATTGAACCATGTAGATCATATATACCGTTGTTTAGATAATATACAATTTATTGTTTCTAGCACAAGCATTATAATTAAATAATCCACTATTTTAGAAGATATATATATACATGTAGATATTGTTTTTAGTAACAAAAGATTGAATGGTGCAGTGGTAGTAGTGGTGGTTGGCATATTTCCACCCAAGTTCGATTTCCACTCCCAGCGAATTTTTTTTTTATTTCTCAGTATATTTAGTTTCGGCCAAATTTCACTGAAACTGAACCGTTCTGATCGAAATTGAAACGTTATGGCCGAAAAGTTACTGAATTTGGTCCGTTCCGGTCGAAATTGAACCGTTTCGGACGAAATTTGACTGAAATCAACATATACCATGTAATTCGAACTGAAATCGGATCGGTATGGGCCGATTTCGGTCCGGAACGGACGGTTTTTCCTTATATGACCATAACATAGATTTTGAGATTTTTAGCCCCCCCACCTCCCCACCAAA
The DNA here is from genome assembly GCA_964058825.1 of Carex arenaria. NCBI lineage: Eukaryota > Viridiplantae > Streptophyta > Magnoliopsida > Poales > Cyperaceae > Carex > Carex arenaria. Next base: position 95,044 of record CAXKVW010000452.1, on the reverse strand, counting down.
AAAAAAAATTAAGAAATTTGTATAAAGATTTTACAGAAAAAAAAAAAAACCGGAGGACTCCCATTTCCAAGCTATTTTGTCATAAAGAGAGATAGCCGCCACCCCCCCCCCCCCCCCCCCCGGGCGCCGCCCGCGTATTGATGACCTCCTTTTGAGTGAAATATTAGAATTGTTACAAATGCATGACAAACATTTGAGCATATTGTGTTTCTATGGTGCAATTAATGTTGGTTCCACACATTTTTTCAAAATCTAAGATTAGTATGGACATGAAGATTATACTACACTACTATGGCCTAAAGATTCTAATTTGATGATCTCTTTCCAAAACTAAGATACTTTAATGTTATGATATGAGTAATATTAATATTGTATTAACTTTTTCCACATATGAGTATAGTTATGATCTTGAAACTTCCACAGCCATTTCATCAATACATTTGTCTAAGGTCTAAGATACCTAAACCTCCATACTCTTTAGCTAAGCATGCCTTATGCCAACTAATTAACTAGCGAATATTTTTTTTAGTATTGGAGACCTGCCAAAGAAAATTCCTTCTTATCGTATCTAATTGCTTTAGTATATAAACATGAATGTTATATATAGATAGTGCATATAAAGGGAGAGAAGAAAAAATAAATTAATGAGGGTGAGTGAGATCCAATGAATAACATATTACCTTTCCACCTTTGTAATCTATTTTAAATTTCTCTAAGAGAAAATTTCAATCTTTTTGTTTGAGACCTGAATCCTGTAAAGGGAGCCCTAAGTATTTAATAGGGAATTCAGCGAACTTGAATCTAAACAAATATATCAACTAGTGACCTTGCTCAGAATTTAGAATGAATATCTATGTTTTGTGTATGTTCATTTTAATTCCTGATGTGGCTTCAAATGTCATTATACCAAGCATTCTCCACATTAGTTTCATCTAGGACTGCAAACGAACCAAACCGAATCAAACCTGGGTAGGTTCGAATTCGAATTCGTTCAAGTTCGAATCGAACTGGTTCGAAATGAAATGAAGACCCTATTTCGAACTGAAGAAGCTGGTTCGAATTTGATTCGGTTCAATCCGAACTAGATTCGATTCGATTCGTTAAGATTCGAAAGTGAGGCAGAGGAGAGACAACCGGAGGAGCAGAGGTGAGCGCGGAGAGAGAGGTGACCACGATGGAGAGGGTGCGAGGAGGCAAGGCGATAGTGAGAGTGCATCCTCATCCATGGCGGAGGAAGACAGAAAAAACTTAAGAAGAAGATAAGAGGAAGACAGAGAATAAAATAAAATAAAGAGTGGGCCCCAGTGGGGTCAATATCCTTTAAGATGTTTCAAACTTCAGTGTGACTTTTTGAATATATATTAATATATTATACATGTTTCATGTTCCGGTTGTAACTTCTCTACCGTTACACAGATCTCAAAGCTCAAATAATACTCGCCCACGCATCTTAAAGCTCAAAAATAAAATAGCTTTCACGAATCACGAACCCATTTCGAACGAATCTCCCTGGGTTTGAATTTGGTTCATTCCATTTCGAATCGAACTGGTTTGAATTAATTTCGAATCAATTTTTTTTCGAATTTTTTCGAATCAAACTCAAATCAAATTACGAACCACGAATATTTTGTGCAGCCCTAGTCTCATCTGCATCTAAGATGATGATTATATCATTTGCATAGTGACAATTGGTAATGGAAGCCCATTTTGGACTGATGGGCCTAGCCCTTTCAAAACATGTGCCCTTCTCCCTTCAGTGAATATCCTACTAAATGTATCATCTGCTAGAATAAACAGGAAGGGAGATATTGGGTGCTCCTGCCTAACTCCTCTTTCAGCAAAAGTCTCGATATAATTTCTTTTTTCTAACATGAGATTAAGAATACAGTCTTGCTCTTGGAATTTACAGTGTACTAAATTTCAAATTTATGCATATCTCGTACAAGGAGCAGTGCTTTTGTCAACATGGTATATGTGACTATTTTTTTTTTATTTGAGGAAAGGTTGGAGGTCTGAGTAAAATGATTTAATATCAATAAGGATTTTCATTCAGGTTCGTGTTATAAAATAAAGATAAACAAACATAAACAAGAAGATAATGTAAAATATGATAATTTCTTTATTTATATAATTCTCATGTGTACAATACAAGATTACAAAGTTTCTATTTACAAGTTACAAATTGTAAATAAAAAGTTATCTAAAATTAATCACAATAGTAGCGGAGAAATGAATTGTAATAGTAGTGGCGAATGAGGTAATTAATATTGAGAGTTACAAAATAGTTGGATATCCACATTTATATTTCCAACAGTTCGAACTTAATTATGAGTTTTCATCACGAAGTATATTGTCTCTGTGACTAGATTAAAGTCGGTTCTTGACTCTTTATTTTAAAGATCATTTTTTTGTTAACCGTTTTATGTTTGATCAACTTTACTAAATGCTAATAAAGGCGCCAATTTTCAATAGAGGTAAATTAGTAATTATTGTTGTATTGTTTGGTTATAGATAATTAAATTTCAAAACTATATAGGACATAAGATTCATTGTCATGAAATTTAATACAAAACTACCATTTGTTTGACTAATATCAATGGTTAAGTTTTAATTTATTTGGAATATGGCGATTGGCAAATGTAATTTTCAGTAATGAATAAACCAACTTAATTTGACAGTTATTCCAGTAGAATCAAAACAACGGTTAGATAATATTTCTTTCTCATTACCCGGATGCTTATTATCATAGAAGTATAAAAATAATAATAAAAGACGATATTAATCCACTAAAGCAGAAGGAACTCCATTAATTCTTCGTACGTTCTTTTTTGTTGTCAAAGTAAATTCACGAGTCAATTCTTAAAATGTAATACATATATAGCCTCAATTGAATTAATTATTTAATGAGTGGCAACTGATGCATCTCCCCTGATAAAAGAGAGGAGACAGGTTGGACATGAATGGCAAGGATTTATTATAGCAGATCAGGTATCTGACTGAATCTGAATTCGGTTCTGAGGGTTGGGCTTGGGCTCTCAGCCTAGATAATAAAAAGGGAAAATTAAATGAAAGGGAGTCGGCTTGGGCTTTGGGCCCAACTAGGAAAGAAAATTAAAAGAGATTTCCTCATTTCGGCGTTCGCAAGGAAGCATGTAATGACAGGAAACAATTTGTCGATTTCCTTATTTTGGCGAACCACCCAAATCTAAGCGTCGATACGTGGAATGAAATCTTTCCATACAACTTTAATTGTTATTTTTCTTTCAGTTCTACACTACAAAGTCAATCTTAATAGTTAATCCCCAATTCTAATAGCAAGATTACCGAGCTGGAAAAAAGAACTTATTCCATTATGCAAAGCAACATAGTGTTTGTAAAACAGCCACACAACTTGTAAGTAGTACAACCCACAATTAAACTTCAAGGTCCTGTTTCCAGTTATTCCCGAAACCAATTTTTATCTATTTCACTTCAAGATCTCTAGTAGTAGTAATAGAATGCAAACACTGAAATTTTCAAGCACCTAACAGAGCAATGAGCATATTCTCATAATCACCAGAGGTGTCACCAGCCACAGCACGATCAAGAGGCACACTGTTTCTCTTGAGGTACGCCTCTTTGATCAACTTCATGTCAACTTCAGTACGGGTTACAATAACCCTAGTTAGGGCATTTTCATCAGTTCCAAGCCCCTCAATGGCCACACGAGCAACCTTTGCAAAGTATCTTTCTGGGCAGCAGAAGCAACGCACTACTGCCCTTAGGGAAGCAAGGAACTCATCCTTGGGGTCTGATTTCAGATTCTGTTTTTAAAAGAAAGAACAAATTAGTTAGGAGCAGATATTTTGGCATAAAGATTTCTGCTAAGATATTTACAACTGAAGTATTTTTCCTATGAGAGAAAATAAAAACATGCATGCCCAAATTCAATTAAACCATTTTAATAAAATTGGTCCGGAGAAGGTCCAAGGTGTAGTTTTCTAATAATTAGTTAACAATTCTTTTAAAAATGATAGTTTTCTTTCTTTTACTGGAAGAGCACTAAACTGAAGCTAGAAATACAAGTATACCAAATTCCAAATACATGCTGTAATGATTGTGTGCCGATTCATGACATGTGACTATAATGTCTTATGCAGCATGATTTGCACTGAATACAAATATTTAGTATTTACCTTGTTGAAAGCATTCCCAAATTCATTATTGAACTGATTGAGAGTGGCGATGAGTTGGGCTTTGCTCCTGGTAGAGAGAATCCTGATGACTTCTTCATGATCATAAGCCTTGTCAGAGATTTTTTCATGCAATATCTTTGCTTCAGACTTGGCCAACCTCATGTTTACCTCTGGACCCTCATAGCGGTGCGAGCTAACAAGTGGTACCAAAAGCTGAAAAACATGAACAAAAGTTAACAGATACTTAACATTGTGAAGTTAGTCTCTTAATAACAATCTGGATACTGGTAAAGTAACAATGCACTGATCTGATCCAAGTTCAATTAGTTTGCTCCATATAAACAACAAACAGATCACAATAATATGAAAGATATATATACATATCCAGCAAAAATGCTAGATGCTCAAATTAATAACCTAAATTTACAATGCCAGATGCTGAAACATGAAACATGAAAGTACATTACCCATAATCCACATGTCATCTCTTCTAACATAAATTTACCACTTAATTTTGTAGAATTTTATTATTTTATTTTATTTTCCTGCCACCATTTGCAAACTTCAAGGGCTTAAAAAAGATAAACATTTTCTAATTTGTGTGTACCAAATGCTCAAATTACTTAGATTACATTGGGAAACTGCCGGTGGCTTAAAACTAAAGCATATTGATGTGCAAGTCAATCGCTGAGTGTGACAGCTAGAAGATTTTTGGTACCTTCTGGAAGCTTCCAGTAGTGTGTGCAGCCACATCCTCCTCAAGAGACCTCTTGAAGAGGGTATGATAAGCCTGCCTCACTGCAAACAACTCACTGGAAGTCCTGGCGCATGCAATTTCTATGAGCACTGGATTTCCTGGTTTCCACTTTAGCACAGCCTCATTCGCTAGCATCGCATCCCTCTCTGCCGGGTCCCGTGTCCACAGAATCACTGTTCTCTGTTATTTTAAATCACTTATAAGTAAATCAAGGTTGGAATCCCAAATAAAAGAGGAGAGATTTCAGGAAATAAATTATATTGTAGAAATTACTACTGAAAACCAATACATTTCTGCTATATTGCAAAATCCCCTGTACGTTGAAGCATATTGATAGTTATGCTAGAGGAGGTTAAGGATTTATTGATATCGAATTGAAGAAAACACTCAAGTAATTCGGATCAATCTGAGAGCAACGAAGAACTATTTTCAGCGAGAAAAATATGAAGTCAAGGAGATTTGCATTTCACGATGTTATATAGACAAAATTTTAAGTGAAAAATAATGGGAAGAGAATAAACCTCAAAATCTCCGGAAATCTCGTCATTGAGCGACTTGAGAAGCTCCTCGCCGTAGATCTGAGAATAGGTACTGCGGATCAAACGGCGCTGCGACGCATTGCGATGAGCCAGGATGGAGATGATCAGAGCCTCGTTTGTGCCCCATCCTACAAAGATATTGAGCAGCGGGATGAATCCGAGTTAGATCGAGAGATGGAGATCGTACGATCGGGATGAGAATAGAATGCAGATGGAGGATACCTTGAAAAGGAGAATGAAGGAGAAGAGGAAATGCATACCTTGAAAAGCCTTGCGGAGTTGCTCGCAGTCTTCGGCAGGGGAAGGCACGGTGACAGGTACAGTCAAGGTCGCCATTGTTGATGGAATTGAAAAGTTGAGCACTTGAGCTGGAGTTCCTGCGAGTCTCCTCTCGACCTCTCCTGCCTCCTGGTATGGGGTTGTAGTACTAGTTTTATGAATTTTGAGAGGGGAGGTCGTCGGGGAACACGTATCGTCTGCATTAACTCAAAAGGGAATCTTTTGAGTTAATTCATGTTGACCGTCCAATTTTAAACAGAGCCAATCTGACCGTCTGATTTTAACACAGGTCTTTAAATATTAGTGCGAATCTAATCTACACGAATCTTAAATCATATTGGATGGTCTAGATGCATTAACTCAAAAGATTCCCTTTTGAGTTAATGCAGAGGATACGCATTCGTGGTCGGGTGTGGGTGTGGGTTTTAACTTTCGATGGTATGGGTAGTTGGGTACGGGTTTTGGCGGGTTCGTATCCGCTGACATGGCCCTGGGCCTGGACCCTGGTTCAGATCTGCTGCTCTTGGTAAAGATATTTACAAAGTAATTTTTACTTCATGCAGCGTAAGTCATATGCAACACTGTTTTAACTCCAAAGTTCATGCGCTGTATGAAGTAAACTTCTCTGTCAATATATTTATCCCCGTTTATTTTCAAGATTTAAGACAAGGAAGGATCACGAACGGATCTGATCCACAACCAATTGTCCTAATGAGGTGTTTAAAATTTTGGTTGGTATCGATCTGGTCCTTTCATTTCAGATCGGACGGAATAAACGTAATAGCAGGGTTCTAGATATAAGGCTGGAGAAGCAGCGGATATAGATAAGCCCCGGCCGATTCATTCAGCCTTGAATAGTTTATAAGTGATATAATATTCTGTAAAATATGATGCATTAATTAATTGGTAGTTCATAGTTGGCATCCACAATCCATTGCACCGGGTCAAAATTTAATATTATCCAATTTCCTTTTCTTATTTTTGTGTGGCAATAATAGCATTAGCATTCAATTAATGGGTTGGAAGTTGGAACAGGGAAGCATGAGTTAACATATTTATTTACTAAATCTATTAAAATATAAGAATACTTTACAGAGCATCGTCAAGACGTCAACTAGAGGCACAATGACAGGCAAATCATATAATTTTCATTTTTTATGAAATGAGTTTGATAAAAAGGGACATTTTTTTTTTCTAAAAGTCCATAAGCAACGCAATTTACACGTAATTATTATGAGATTTGTAATCGAAATAAATCTGGGAATTTAAGGAAATTAATAAAATTGCTCCAAACCCTCCATTCATTTGATTATACCAATTAGATTAAAAAAAAGTCAAATCTCTTTTTAATGCATAGAATTTTGTTATTGACTCTTGAGTTCATAGGAAATTAAACAAGCGTGATTTTTTTCGTTATTAAAGATCAGTTAAAATTATTTTGTAACTCCATAAACCAATACAACATATAGTTAACATTACAAATAGAAATGTGCACACATATTTTCTTCCAGAAGCGTATAATCAGTACCAAGTACCAACCAAACATCAGCATTATTTTATGAGTAAAACTAGGGTGCTCTTAAGTTCACCAAGCCTCTTGTGAACTTAACTCTAAAATCTATCGGATTGACTTCGAATAACGAATCTAAACTGTTGAAATCTTTATACTTTACGAGTGATGTGTCTACATGTAAAAAATTTAAAATTTTGAATTAATTATGTATAGAATCAAGTGGTCAAAAATTGTTTAAAAAATAAATGCATTAAAATTAATTTATACATCTTCTATTTTTGACCGCTTGACTTAATACTAAACTAATTCAAAAGTTTAATTTTTTTTGCATGTAGATGCATCACTCATAAGGTAGAAGAGCTCCAACTGTTCGGATTCATCATTTAAAGTCAATCCGATAAGTTTTAGAATTGAGTTCACAATGAGGCTTGGTGAACTTAAGAACACCCTAGCTCTACTCTTTATTTTTAAATATTTTGGCAATACAAGCAAACAAAGAACAAATTCTTTTTTTTTTTCTAATGTACACGATTGGCTTCAAAACCAAACATCATATATTACTCGCTTTGAAATATGGATATCAAATATTTTCCTATATACAAATCCTAAGAACTCTAAATAATTAAATGTCAACAAAACAGTATAAAACTGAGCTTTGCTAATTATTCTCTAAAAAATCATTAACCGTTTGATCTGTAGTATACGACATTATATTTTTTTTCTTACTTTTTTTTACATTTTATGTAAAATCGACAACACGGCAAGAAATTGGATCATATTGCACGGCGTAGAATCCCACAACACTGATTTTTTTTCTTCTATAGCTATTAAAAATAAAAAAAATTCATGACATCGTATTCTGGAAATTTAGACCAAATTTGTACAAATACTTCAGATGAACGCTGTAGTCTACAGTATATAACGGAGGGCTTAGAGAGACATGGAGATTACCAGTTTACCACGGGCAATTCATAACTAAGAGACAGAGCTACATGGAAATAAATCTGCTGTTATTCCAAAGGGATAACAGGGCCCTGTTATCTCAGTTATTGACCTTTGTTGAGATTCGAGCTCGAAAATCTTTTTCCTTGAATTCGCACATGAAAAACTTTAAACAGTTGGAATAAGAATAACAGGGTCCCGTGATCCCTTTGGAATAACAGCAGATTTACATCCAGAGCTACATTGCTTTCAGTTCTATACTTTACTAAAAAAAACAATTTATAAGAAATATACTTGAAGCTCTCATCCTACAGTTTATAATATTTAAAAAAAATATTATAAAAATATACTTAATATTAAAATAATTATAAATTTTGTATCCATCTAAAATTTTGCATATCCAACTAAACATTTGACATGTAAAAAATTTTGTGACACTTCTAAGTTTACATGTTATTGCAGTTTTTTACAATCCATAGTTTGAAACATCTCCAATGCCGCGCGGCCCGCACGTCTGACCTATGAATAGAAAAATAAAAGAAGAATGGGAAATCACGACTGAACGTCAACCGTTAGATCTATGAATCAAACGATTGAAGGAAGGTCTATTTCTGCAGTTGGTGAGGCACCTGGGGGCCCTGATGTTGTGTGAATTCAGAGTTAAGGACTTAGATGTTATGGATAGCGTAACGTCATCTATGCTACAGTTTCAAAATTTTATCGAATAAATTTCAAATTTTATTTTAAGTAGTTCAGTAAATTAGTTATATAATAAACTTGTAGAATACTATTTTTTACTATTTTTTTATGATTTATGAAAAATAACAAAAAAATGACTTACAAATAAAAGAAAATTACCAATATTTTAAGTCATTGTTTTCCATCTTTCATTAATAAAAAAAATAAAAATAAAAGTTCCAAAAATAGTAAAAATTAGTATTCTATAAGTTCATTATATAACCAATTTTGCTGAGAGGGGATTTCACGTATACCCCTCAAAAACTTCAAAATTACATATTCCCCCTCTAAATTTTGAAATTACGTATTTTCCCCTCTAAACTTAAAAAACTCACATATTTATCTATTTTATTGTCTTTTATATTAAAACACATTCTAAATTCATAAAATACCCATTTACCCTTTTATTAAAAAGCATACAACGTCCATCTAACTCCAATTTGAATCTAAAATGTTCCTCTACCATCCGAATTGCTTTAAGATCTGTGCGTGCTAGATCAACACAAATCTTAATGCGATGCATGTGAATCAAAATTTCTTTAAGATCCGTGCACGCTAGATCAACACAAATCTTGAAGCGAACACACAGATCTTATTGCGATGTGCGCAGATCGAACGATAGAGGAACTATTTATTTTCAAATTTGAGTTCGATGGGGGCATTTTGTACATTTCATAAAAGGTAAAATGGGTATTTTATAAATTTAGAATGAGGTTTAATACAAAAGACAGTAAAATGAGTAAATATGCGAGTTCTTGAAGTTTAGAAAGGAAAAATGTAATTTCAAAATTTAGAAGATGAAATATGTAATTTTGAAGTTTTTGAGAAATATACATGAAATCCCTCCTTTACTGAGCTACTCAAATCAAAGTTTTAAGTTTATATAATAGATTTTTCAGACTGTAGCACAGATGACCTTATGCTATCCGTAACACCCAAGCCTTACTCTTCATAGTTTAGATCCGGAATCTGCTATAGCACGAATATTAAAAGAGTTTCATAAATTTGTCTCAAACCGAATTGAATCCAATTCTAATCTCATGTCAGAAAACTGGTCTAAGACTCAAGCGTGCTCTCTCCTCGTAAACAAATAATGTACTTGGAATTGGTGGCTTTATTAATTGATCATCTTAACAATAGGACATGCTGAGAGCAAGTACACTAGATCATGAGTTCATGACAAATCAGATAAATATGAAATATCAATCAATAGAGAGAAAGAAGAGAGAGAGAGCGGATTGTGTGTGTGTGTGTTGGGAGTAATACAAAAACATCAAGATAACAACAGAAAATCCCACCTAGGCCGTCTGGCTCCTTGGTATAAGCACGCCAGAATCTTCGGTTATTGCTTTATAAGCATGTTGGATCTGTTTGGTAACTGGCCCGACCTTCCCATCACCAATCAACCGTCCGTCAATCATCAGGACCTAAATGTAAAAATAATATATAATGACAACAAAATAATCTCCCAACTATTGTAGGATCTCCAAAATTTAAATAGACATCTTTCATATCACTTCACTTACGGGTGTGATTTCTCCCATTGTTCCAGTTGTCCATACCTGCTTAGTAAAATGTCATTCAGTTGATACAATTGGGAAATAAAAATAATCATATAATAGATAAACTATAATTATTGAAGTTCCTGTCCTTGCTTTTTACTCGTTTTGGATTGTAACAGGTAGATTTGATACAAATTTGAATGTCATCATTTTTTTTTTCTAATTCATAAAAACCAATTTAAATTAAAAGGACTCAAGAGAGGAGATCATTCCAGTATCCCACTGGTAATGGTTCAATATTTTACATGCACTTGACTGTTAGTGGCCTTTTGCACCCAATATTTTGACTATGTTTTCCTATGAAGAATGCCAGACAGTTTTCAAACTTGCAATTAACATGCGGTGGTCTGTATGATTTCACGCCTAACAACTTGAACAGTTTCACAGAAAAGGACAATGCATCAAAGTATTGACAGTTTATCCATATATGTGATGAAGCCTCTTTGGAGGCCCGAATTGAAAAATTAATAAGTATGTTATGCTTGAACTACTTGCACTTCATCTGTTAGAACTAATGAAAAAATTCAGGAACACTCTGGTCATTGTCAACCTGATGATTTTGAATATTAGTTAATACCAACAATGAGATGTTAAATTTATTTGCAGCTATGAGAATGATTGGAAGTAATTTGCGTAGTCATTCAATAATCGGTTGCTTTATTATACCTCGTCAGCAGCATGAAATTCAGAAAGGCTGATGCGTCTTTCATGAAGTACAAATTTCTCTTTCACAACAAGATCCATCACCTACAATTTGATAGAAAAGATTTGTGCATTTCCAATATTCAGATCTGTATAAATACAAACTATGCAAGTTGGGTTCATCATACTATTTCCTTTACTTGCGCAGCCCTCTTGATCTCTAAATGAGGTGTTGAACAGGATCAAGGTTCATTTCTGGGTCAACAAGTTGCGGCAAAAACAAAAAGAACTCCCTACTGTCTGAAGCCTGAACCAAACTGGTAAGGAGCTACAGACTGATCCTATAGGGTGGTAGAAACTTCAAGGCAAGCACAAAAAAATTGAACTCTGGTAGATTTTATAAATCTCTACTCCTTATATTTTTAATGCTTCTCCCATCTTCCTCTCTAAGTTTAACCTGAGTTGGTATGTGAATTGGTGTTCATTAGTTTAAAGTAAATATAACTTACAGTAGCACGAGTGATGCCCGGTAGGCAGTAGTCGGCATGAGGTGTGAACACTTGTCCTTTCTTAACCATAAACTGCATAAATTATACATTCCTCGTATTAGAGTCTTGTATCCGACCACAGACACACACACAGGATAAGATAAATCAGTCATGTTCATCTGAATTTTTTTTATTTTATAATTAAACCATTGTTTTCATTTTTTTTTGTCAGAAACTCCCAATTTATTGTTGTTTGCAACACACCCTTGCTTTTCAGAAGATACTTTATAAATAAAAAGGAGCACAAGTTTGATAAGATCACCTTTTTTAAGTACCACTGTCCTCTTAAATCAGTTAGTTTACTATATTTAAAAGTTCAAACCCATATTTGATATTTGAGAAAGAATATCTCCAACCCACTGAAAAGACATCCTTCTCTTATGATGGTGTGAAAAGATATGGTACAGTAAGCACACTTACGATATTGGTAGCATTAGTTTCCGACACAAAACCATCTTTGTCTAGCATAATAGCATCTTCAACTTGAGCGACATTTCCTTCTATCTGTCGACAAGATACAAACCAAAGATTAAGAGACTATCAACAATTTATCAAATTAATGAAAACCCACCTCCCGCATTTTCTTTTGAAAATAACTAAACAAATGCATTACTTTGTGCAGAAATACAACCCCCACCACACAACATTAATTTTGATCATTTACAAAGAAATAATTATTTACCAGTAGCAAGTGAAAAGCAAATATCATGGGTCAAGTCGTAATTTTGCATTATGTGGGAGTGCTCCACATGAAATTCAAAAAGGTATTCTTTTGCAAAGACATGAAATTAAAAATGTCTGGCATAAAACTTTGACAACCTTTGCGAGAATGTTGTTGATCAGGTTATTGTGATGGATCTTCGAATCTATGCTCTGCAATGCAAGTGAAAGAAAGTAAAAATCATTTAAATATAATCCCAAATTAAAGTTAATAGCATATTATATCTTATCTTTCAGTTTAAGCTTCATAGGAACTTGGTATAGTTATACAGGATGAACGAGTGTAAGAGCTAAAGCTGGTCTAGGCATGGTTCTTTTTATATTACTTTTGACTCGTGGCAAATTGTGAACAGATTAACTTTTAATATATCAACCTGAAAGATATCAATTATGTCCCTGAAAAAATGCAAATCCACAAAATTTTGTATCAAGAAAACCCTACAATCTTTTTGTATCCCTCCTTGCAAACTTAATTCAGAAGAATTCCAAATCACTGATCTGCAGAAAAATGAGAGGACGTATGACTGAGGGATATTTTGGGTACTTCCAAAGTAATCAGATGTGGAGTGGTATCTGTCATACTCTTCATATTTTAGACGGGCATATGAAATATTTTTGTAGCAACATATGAAAAGAGGTTATTTTTCTTTAAAACCATGTTCATTAGAGAAAGACATACATTTGGGGAGTTTCGGCGAGTTGTAGCAGTTATAAGCTTGATCCCACCTGTGTTATCATATACTGGCGGCTTCCATTCAGCAAGAACTAAAGTTTTTTTCCAAATTAAATGCAATTAGATGACTACTGAGAGCAAAACGGAGTTACCAATTAAATACACAACAAAAGAGTTCGCTTTTCCTTTCTTAGTTTTGCTACTTAAAGTGTAAATAACTAACTTTTACTAAAAGAAAAATAAATGATAAGTTAAAAGTAGATGAAAGAGTACCAATTAATGTGCATCCATAAAGATTAAACTCCGGACTCATTCCAGATGTAACCTTTGTAGAAAGTAAACTATTAGGAAAAATACAATACAAACAAAACAACTAAGAATTGCACTTGAAATGGATTAAAAAAAAAAAACCTTTTTTCCACGAGTAAGAGTGAGCCTGATATGAGAATTACTGAACATGCCATTTGCATTGAGAGTTTTGAAAATTGCTTCCTTAATCTGAAATTTGTATTCCAAATTAAAGCTAACAACAAGATAATGAAAGACATCTGAAAGATACAATCATTACGAAAGTAAAATTATAAGTTAACTATAGTAGTTACCGCTTCCCTGCTCGGAACATTGGCAAAGGCTAATGCTTTAGCAGAATCAAACAACCTGGTATAAAAACAAAGTTTCCATAAAAACAATAAGGTCTTGTTTGCTATTTGGTTAAATTGCGGAGTAGTTACAAAAACTGGGTTATGTATAGACTAATTATCGTACTTCATGAAAGAATTTAGGTAATTTGAAGTTTAACTAAACCTGATACCCATTAACATAGCACCTGCTGGATCTCCACATACCTGGCAGTAAATATGACACTTGATGGTAGGAGGCTGTACTGGTAAATACCAAATCATACATTTCCTTAATGATTTTAAATCAAGGAATACAGTACCTGTCTAAATGCTCCTCAAGTTTAAAAACCCTTCCATTGTAAATCCGAAGCCCTTCCCATGCTGCATCCCCTCCTTGCACCACTGAGTCAAACACAGAAACCTAAGAGAGTTCTTTGGTTAGAGATCAAACTCGGTAAATACAGATCTAGTTCTTTAAAATTCTACGTAGGGGATGCACCTTTGCATCATTACGAGGCACTAATTCGTCGCCCAACCATACGAGAATTTTCTCATTTTCTGGCACGGGAAGAGGTGGATCAGGCAACAAAGGACCAAGTGGAGATGTATGAACTGTTTTTCTCGTTTTGCTTCTAAGCATCCTGTAGAAGGGCATGCTCTGCTCCAGCAAATCATATAACTGAACTGGTAAAGTCTGAGAAGAAAAAAACTAATTATACATTTAATGCATAAAAAATATCACCACCTCAGTTTTCTGCCATCTTATATCTGAATTGCCAATGTACTGTTTAATATTGAATGCCAATAGATACAATATCAAAATCTTATTAAATGTCATGGAGTATTCAGGTAGGCCTTATTAGACTTATAAATTAAACCTCCAAGAGAAAGTAAAAGACTATTATTAGCTGAACCAGAATGGTCCCACATACCAGTGAGAGTTGATATCAATACAACGATATGTGTAAATCTCTAGACTAACAAAGAGTGAGGCTACGGTACTATGCATATCACACTTTAGTCCATACTATTGATTCATATCTTCATTTCAAAGTCCAAATAGTCAATCCGAACCTTTCATCATGATCTCCATATGAAAATGTACTTGGACACCAAATTTTATATTTTTTAGATTTTTATTACTATTTTTTAAAATAGGTACAAAATCACTTGATCTAAAGGTTTTGGACCATCCGAAAGTAGTGATTTTCTACCTTTCTTAAAAAATAGTAAAGAAATTCTAAAAAATTTAAAATTTGACCTACAAGTACAATTTCAAATGGATATCATGTTAAGCAGTTCGGATTGACTGTTTGGACTTTGAAAATTAAGATATGAATTCATAGTACAGACCAAAGTGCGCTATGCATAGTACCATAACCTCACTCACTAACAAATGATGTTGTAAAAACAAGGAAGAAGACAAGATAAATTCTTACTGCTGGATATTCACGAGGCTTTGAGAAACCAGTAGATTTGTGCACACCACTGTACCACCATGGAGCCCACAGTCCATCATACTCTTTAGGACCTGCTTCCCATCTTTGAAAATTAAAGGCGTAATTAATTAAAATAAGACGACAATGCACATGTTTTTCTTGGCCCTCACATTTGTCAAAGTGAAAATACCAAACAATAAACACAAACTCGGCCAGGAAAACGGAGGAGGGTTGCGATAGGCGTGGCAAGGCAACGTAAAATACAGCCTTTTTATGGGTGGGTTTCATTTCTAGCCTACCCAACTTGTTTGGGACAAAAGGCTCTGTTGTTCTTGTTGTATTTATAAAATCGTAAAATTCTTGAGTTCATTTTGTACAAGATCAAAAGGTGGAAAAAATCAACAGCGCGAATTAAGCACAAAATACCATTTCATTTTTTGGCTTCTTGTATTTGTACAAAACAAACTACAAAAATCCAATTTTTGACATGAATATATTATTTTAGAAATAAAACGGGATCAACAGTTCAGTCTTTTTTTTAATTTAGATTTTGGATTATTAATAAATAGGGAGTTGTGGTCAATATGGGGAATAAAAAATAAAGGGTCTTGGATTCCTCTTCTTAATATAAAACACCGGCAGTGTTTGTAACAGTAGTCACAGTATATATTCAAGTAGCAAGAACAGGTATGCACTGAATTATCCAGTTAAAGTAGGGAAGTCTAAAATTGAGACTCTACCTGAGCATAGAAGCCTGAAAGGGAATATTCAAATCCTCGCAAAGACCATGCAAGACAGCCTAATATGTATATGCACATATGTAAATTAGCTCACGTCCCAAAATTAAACAAAAAAGAAGACCAATAAATAAATTGTGTAATAAATTTACAGAAAATCATTTTCAGTTGTTTTGAATTTAGTTTCTATAGAAACAAAAATTTGTGTTAATTAATCTTGGGTAACTTGAGGCTCAAATGAACAGCTATGGCTTGTTGCAAGATTTGATAGGTTAAATTGGACACATTTGTAACTACAAGAAATTTGCGAATATAAGGATACAGTAATGCTACAAGCAAAAGTATGACAAACCTCTGGGTCCTTTTGTAAATCTTCGGCATCTATAACAGGTGGAGCTTTGCTTAGATCACTTAATTCACAGTATATGGATGCCAGGCCAGCTAGACCAATCTCAGAAAAGGATGGTGGCACGACTTTATCGAAAGATGGCTGACATTTTTTTTAACAAAACTATTAGTTGTTCAAATTGTATACATAAGCATTTGGTATTAAGTTTACTTGTGACATTAACATACTGGATTGTACCAGTACGTACAGGTCTTGGTACAAGTTGGCACCATGCAAGAATTAACTAAAAAACTAGGGTCTTTTTGTTATGAATTTAGTCATAGTTTTATGCTAATTTCACACCAACCCAAAAGATCTCTCATCGGTGCAGATATAGCTCTGTTGTCTACTAATACACGGTACCAAAATTGAGATTATCATGCCAGCTATGTCTCAGAACCAAGAAATACTGGTAACAAGCCTAAGTGGCTGTGTGTCATTCTGACTCATTGATTTACAATATGATAAAACCAATGTACCAAACTATGAAGAGGGTTGCGTATTAATATGAAATGCTTTCCTCTCTTCATTAAATCAGCAGTCAAATCAGGCGTTCGTTGCTTTGCTATATGCTGAAATACATGTGCAAAAGACAAATAATTGTCATAGGGAAAAAAAAAGAAGGTAAAACCAGGAAAACTACAGGACAGATAAGATAGTAAACAATGCCAAGGTGAGAAGACGAACAGAAATGCAACCTAATAATAATAAGAAGAAGATTACAGAGAAAAGGCGAAAGGTACATGTTACTTCTCTTGACATATGCTAGTCACAAAAGCACTTCTTTCACAACCCTAAAACTTAAGTTTGCTTCTCCTTTTTATTGGATGAATCAACAAATGAGTTCAAAATTTCAAGGGCCCTTTCAAATTTCAGATTTATTTCAAGACACTTCTACGTGACAATGTGAAAACCTAATTAGGGCTGGTTTTACAGAAGAAAGGCTGATTTTAAGATAAAACTTGGATACTTATAATTAAGAAAATTGTGACCTTGCAATAACGGTATTTCTTCTCTCCGGGCCCAAAAATCACCTCATTCAAAACTTTGTTCCCATCTGACTCCTAATTTAAAAAAGTTCAGTGAAGAAATTAACAGTATTGTTGCCTAGAAAAATGAAGATGCAAATTTCTGTGCACTGATTTGAGGGGAGCATGACTAAAGATGATTACTCTCTTCTTTTATCTAAAGAAGCTGGTTATACAGTGTCACTGTTTTGGTTAGGTTGATAATGAATCTAACACATGTTCTACCCTCTAATTGGGTTTTTTTTTTCTATTAGCTCATTTTCTTAAAATTCAAATTTCAACATCTAACTTGGAATTGATTTAGATTTTTTTTTTTTGTTGAAAAAATTTACTGGGCTTGATTTTGGCTCAATCTGTGGCATCTGAACTATTTTGATAGGGAGCAGTACATGTAAAAGAATAGTGGATGATAGTGGAAATTGTCATCCCTCAAATTCATTTTTCAAACAATTGAAGTTACCATTTTGGACAAGACTTCATTGAGGTAAGGCCTTTCAACCCCAGTAACTCTCAAGAAATTAGCATAGAGTGGTTCATCAAGCACTTCAACGTCATCCCTCTAAAAGAATGAAAAGCAACACAAATTAATAAGTAAATAAAAGGTAGAAAAATTAAAATCATATGTTTATATGGACCTGGACTTAAACGATTGACCTAATTGCTGTACCTGGTAAAATAATTGATTTTTTACTACTTTAATTGGTAAGTTTACTTCATTTGTGCTTAAATAAAAGTCACATGGTACATTCAAAAATATATTTCTTAATGATTAAATTTGGTTTCATCATTATGAACATATTTATTACACAGTAGGCATCCATGCAAATAACACTCGTCCGATTTCTTAATACAAGCATTAGTGCTGTGAGGCGTTTCCAATCCCACTCTTGGGAGTAGAAGAGACATTATCACAAAATAGGAGGGTTGAATTGAAAATCTGACCTGAGCGAAGGAGTACATGAGACTTGTGCTGAGTGATCTCGGCGTCGACCATGAATGAATCACCTCCACCTCCCCCATCTCTCTCTCTTGCGTCTTTTCAACACTCTTCGATCTACTATTTAAATTGCTAACCATTGACAAACTCCGCATAAGATGACGCCATTAAAGAATTTGTTTAATTGGATCGAATCAATTAATATATATCCTATAAAAAAACCGTTGACAAACAGCCGAGAGTCAGAGTACCTGTGGTAAAAAGAATCGAGAAAAATCTTCACAAGAGGCCAACGGATTCTGAGTTCAACTAATAAAATACTATGAAGGAACCATCAACAAAACTAATACTATGAACGAGTTGGGTCATATCATCGGACTGTGGGAGCAGTTAATAACTGGGTTGATTTAGTAACTGATGATGTAGATTTGCCAAGTTGGTGACTTGGCAGTTTGTGTTGCTTGTCTTTTTCTTTTTCTTTTTTGGTCTTGCTGTCAAATTGTGTTTTTATTCTGCTTTTAGTTTTGTGGCTAAACGGAAACAAATCTGCTTTTAGTTTTGTGGCTAAACGGAAACAAACAGGGGGCTGGCCGTATTTTTTATTCTGAGAATAACTGGTATTTTTTTATAAAAATAATCAAACCGCCCTCGTTCTACTCTTAACATCAAACCGTCTCATAGTGGAGCGGTCCACTTGCTCCCAGTGAAAAAATTCACTATTTATCTTATAAATAGAATTTTTTTCTTTTCTTTCTTTCTCTAACAATTCACTTCTTCTTCTTTCAAATCTAATTCAGCTCTCAAACAGTATTCTGAGACAACTTTTTAGACAATTTTTTCAAAGGCATTTTTTTAATTAATTAATTTTATTTAATATTTTAAAAAATGTCAGAAATTATTATAAATTGCCAAAAAGCTATTAAAAATAGTTTAATCCATCCTCCTTATTTGAAAAACCTAGCTCTTACAATAATACCAAAACCTGAACTCCGGTGTGAAAGAAATCAGTCCAAACGCAGTGCTCGCAGAACCTTAGCCTGTTATTAATCATTATAATTAGATAAATATTATGGACTTCAATATTTTTTAATATTATTTATATTATTTTAATAAATATCTGACTTGATTCGAATACGAATAATTTGTTTGTTTTCCGCTTCCTATCATAGTGACAAGATTCGAGAATAATTTCCGAATTATTTTCGAATTATTCGATTTTTTGGTGATGCCGAACCGAACGTCGAATTATTCGGTTGACCGAACTTTGACTGAATAATTTCCGAATAATTCGTGAATTTTACAAATTATTCCAGAATTTTACAAATTTTTCCCATAATTTTATTTTTTAGTTATTTTTTTGTTTTTGCTCCCTTACAGAACTGAGATCTTTGATCCGAATAGTACCAAATCATTCCCGAATTATATCTGAATTATTCCCGAATCACAGATTTTTGACCACGCCGAACCGAACCCGAATAATTGAATTGTCACTTCTTCCTAAGTTCCTATCCGTATTTCTATTTGAAAAATAAAACAAGAGATATTGGTATGGTATGATTTTACCGACTCCGGATCCACTCCGTTTTCATCCCCCTTCGGACACTTGTCTTCTCCGTTTTATCTGTCCGGTCAAAAAAAGAACAAAATATCCTCCGATAATTCTGCTTGGATCTTATCCGCTTAGGGGCACATACATGCTGTACTAAGATTTCCTAACCGTCTGATCTTCTGATTTGATTGTACATGAACCCCGAGAATATCAGATGACTGAAGGATGACATGAGTATCATTTCTGCCAAGTTGTGGAAGATCTCTCCGTAAATCTGGAATTAAGATCAAGTCCATTACCTGACCGAGTAAAGTGAGATCTGAGTCGTTAGTTTTAATCTAGCACGAATCTCAAAACGAATCTCCTTATATGTAAATATCCACCGTATTACTTTTCGAGCCGGGTAAGTCCGGTACCTGTGGGGATACGGACTCGTAAATCTGCGCCAGTCGTACAGAGGAGAGAAGGGTTATCGAGATCGAATTCCGATCAAGCGGCCGGGAGGTAAAGAAAGACTCGAGAGAAATCAGCATTTTCCTGATCTTTTGCTAAAATTAGGTGGTCAAGTGGAGAAAGGAGTATATTAGCTGGAAATGGGGTATCTGCCTTCTATTGGCAGCAAAGCCGCGCACTTGGTCTCCGATATCACCACCGTTATACTCAATCCCTTGTCTGATGATGAGCATTCTAAACCTCCTCCAGTTAAGCCCTTTTCTTTTTCTTTTTTCCTTTTACTTTTTTTAATTAATCGTATCTATTTAATATCCTTGTGTTACTTTTGTTGATCAAAGCGTTGGGAAGATTCATTTTGGAGAAACTCCGATCGACCGTGAGAAGAGTGGGGTCTTTAATTATGGCTCAATTCAAAGGGGGTTTTGGTATAAGCTCCTGATAGGTTCAATTTAGTTTGTGATTTGATTTCTTCTCTTGATTTTTCTCTTTCTCACCAATTAAGATAAGAATCTCTGTGGAAATTTGGTTAGAATCTAAGTCAGATTTTTCTGGTCTAGCACAATCTCTTTGAAAATTCGGTTAGACCCAGGTCTGAATTTCCAAGAGTAGTACTTTATATTTTCTAAGGTCAAGTATAATTTCTTTGAAATAGCATCTGGACATAGTGCTACTCTATTACTAACCAAATTCCCTATTTTACTTGCTAATCAAATCCCATATGCTCCTTCAAAAATAACATCTCCAATTATTTAACAGTGTACTTGATTGGTAAAATCTTCATTTATATTTCTTATAGGATGAAGATGGTGAGAATTCAGAATCTGAACAAGAGGAGAGTTCAGTGACCCCAGATGGCCCCGACACATCATCTTTTACAGCATTTCTTATCTCTCTTCTTTCGCCAGATTCTCACTCTGATCACATGGAAAAAGATTTGAGCTCAGAATCATCCGAAAACCCTAATCAGGCGTCCACATCAGAACCCAAGTTACCCAAGTCAAAAAAGAGCATCATTTCCCGGGGCAAGCAATCTATTGGCAAAATCATCAACAAGGCGGCTAGAATCAGCGGATTAAGACCAAATCCTGAGTTAAAATCAGATGGTAACTTGGTTGACCACGCAGAAACAGTTACACAGGATCCAAAACCTGAAACTGCACATGTTACTGTGCCAAGGCCGGTTGAATCTGCACTGCAACAGAGGGATGATCCACTAATGTCTGAACCATCAATGCTCATGTCAGAGGATATGAGAACAGCACTCTATTCTTCCCTTCCAGTACTTGTTCAAGGGAGGCACTGGATGCTTTTGTATAGGTTAGTCTCTATAGTTGTGCAAATACCAGCAATGCGTGCTCTGCTTTAGGTCTTCTATTTGAAACCCAAAAATTATCATTTTGCAATCACCAACTGTTGTTTGTTGTATCTAACCATTAAAATAGGGTTAAGTCGGGTGAAAAAATGACAAAATTGCCCCCAACCTTCTTCTATATTAGCTCAACTAAATACATTGATAATAAAGTCATGTACATTCAGATGTACAAATTTATTCCATTTACTTGACATTGATTTGATTTGTGTGTTGATAAAGAAAAGACCTTACAGTCAGGTACAAAATGTAGAAGTTAAAATTGTTGGATGCTAGATGTGATTGTAAAATACTGGTACTTTTAAAAATGAGGACATTTTGGATTTTACAAAACCTTTCATGATTTTTCTTATTTTCATAAGTTAATTTACTGTTTGTAGTACTTGGAGGCATGGCATCTCGCTCTCGACATTGTATAGGAGGAGTGCACTCTGTCCTGGATATTCCCTTCTGGTGCTCATCTGTTTTAGTTGTTCCTTTGTTTTCTATTATGCTCTTTTCTTTCAAAAAATGTGATTATAATGGCTTTTGTTGCTTCTTTAAAAAAAAATAATAATAGATTGTTGGCGATAAGAAAGGTGCAGTTTTTGGCGGTTTAGTTGAAACACCGTTGCAGCCTACTAACAAGAAGAAGTATCAGGTTGTGTGTTGTTATACATTTCAACTGTGAATGATTTTGACAGTAGTAGATTCTTGACTTATTTATTTTTTGTTTTGTTACCAGGGGACCAACAACAACTTTGTCTTTACCGATCTGGCTAGTTATCCTGTCATATATCGACCGACAGGTGAATTGTAATTTTAAATAATTGCATTTGATTGCTTATATTTGTTATAGCAAGTATTCAGATATATTGCTTCTGTTCTCTCAGGTGCAAATCATTATTTCACTCTCTGCGCTACTGATTCCTTGGCTTTGGGTGGAGGCAGTCACTTTGCACTCTATCTTGATGGAGACCTGTGAGTTTAGATTACTTGTTTCTACTCCCCCTGTTTCATTGTGCGCATTGTTTGGAGATAAACACGTCTTATAATCAATTATTGAATTGTTTCCAGATTAACTGGTTCAAGCTCTACATCAGACACCTTCAATAACCCGTGTCTCGCACATTCTGAAGATTTTGAAGTAAAAGAAGTCGAGGTATGGATTGAACAACTTAAGTAGCTGTTTTGAACATCTGACTATTAACAAGTTTTTATGTAAAACAAGATCTGAAGGGTAACCCAGTAATCGTCGTATTCTAATACCCAATAAGACTAAGAGGGTTCAAATGCCTCCATTTTTAGAACTACAATAATATAAAATGTAAAACTTACATAGCAAAATAAAACTGTGTTAGATATGATTTATATCATTTTCTCTATGCACACCTAAAAGATCACAACAAGTTGATTTTGTTTGGATTAGTATCAAGAGCTTGCAAAAATACCCCAATGCGGATAAATTCTGGATATTGATTTTTCAACTTATTGATTTATATAAATCCAAAATTGAAAAGTGATAATTTTTTATGTGCATGTAGAGAAAATAATATTGATAACATATAACGTTTTTATTTTGACATATAAATTTTAAAAAAATTGTTATTAAAATATGGAGGCATGATGGAGGCACTTGAACCCTCCTCAAAGAGACTAATAAGCTAACTAAAGAAATGGTATTTTGGTGCTAGATATATGGGATGCAAGTGAATTCACTAATGTGGTGTTTCTTTGAAATGCAGTTGTGGGGTTTTGTTTATGCATCACAATATGATGAGATGGTCAACCTTTCTCGTACTGAGAAGCCTGGTATTTGCAGATGGTGAGCTCAGAAGTGTAGCAAGAGTAGGTGTTGTTGGTTGTTGACATTATCTTGTTGTATATAAAGGAGTGCTTTCTCTGATTATATAAGCTGGAACCCCTGCAGGAGAGAAAGTGAGATAGTTAGAGATCATGAGCATAAACCAGTTTAGGCAATTAATAACTCCATTGTAAATATTGTTTCTTTTATCCACTGGTGTCTTGCTTGTGTTGCTGGAAATTGCAAGTTTCGGGAATTGGCCCTTGATAACATTAATGTATAGCCTGTAATAAGCTTAGATGTATATTTTATTTTGCAATTAATTATTCTCCCTTGTTTTACTGATGATTAGGACTGAGTTTCGATCAATTGTCTGAGGAACATTCTAATTGTCATTTTGAGATGTGTTATTTTGGGATGGAGAATTTCAATTAGGTTTATTAGAATGGGTACTTGTAGTATATTTCGAAGGGGGCTCCGTGCTATCTACTTGACTTGAGCATTATGTAGCCAGTAGCTTGTACCAATTGAAAGGAGAACAAGGCCAATATATAAAGTTTTGACCTATACAAAAATAACTGACGTGTCATTCTTAAAAGTGAAATGTTTTAACGAACAAGCGAAAATAAGTATTATTACTAGCACAAATTTGCATATATGTACCAATCTGTATTAGTCGATGGTAAAATCCTTCTCTGAAGTCTACAATTATAGCACCATAGTTCTTCTGCCACCCCAAACATATGAGAGGTTGTAGTTAGATCATTATTTTTGTATGAGTTGCTTTTGCTGATTAAGTTGTGATATGTTAAATTCTAACCATTTTCTTTTCTTTTCTTTTTTTTGAAAGAAGAAACTATGATTTACTGACTTCACCATACGAACATAGTCACATAGTAGGGCGTCCATTGATAGTTACAGAATTGCATTTATATGCATGGTTACTAAAACATTTCGAAGACTAGATATATTTTGTTTGACCTCTTATTAAATACTTATTTGAGTGGCATATTTAAGCCATGTCAAAAAAAGAAGAAGGGAAAAACATTAGCCAACCATATTTTTCATGTCAAAAGGAAAAACAATTACAAGTTTTTTTAACCAATAACTTTCTCTCTTGCAGGCTTCAGCTGTTCTTACAATCCTCATCTCCTTCCGTACCAGCATACACTTTCTTCCTCCTATCCACACGAGAGCACACAGAAATCACCACAAAGCACAGAGCATACACTGCGTGCACCTCTCCTGCCGCACCTCTCATGGCGCGTGGCGCCTCTCCTGCCGCAGCCTGGTGAAAAACCGCTGTGTAATAATGCAACCCTACTCCTAAACCAAGTGCCATTTGCACCAATCCAAGCACTCTCGTCGCTTCTCCATTGGACGGCAATTCAAAAACCACAACAAGGTCTGACAGTTGAAGTAGAAGGTATGCAATGTAACCGAGGGACTGCGCCATCTGTGTCCATGTGTAAACTGTGGGAGATGCCACGTGGAAGAAACTCAGGGGTTCCTGACCTGTTAACACGGTCATAAGAGCTAGTGTTGCAAAGTAGATTGCTAGGTAGGCCTGAACAAACTGGAGGAGAAAGAGACAGGAGCCAAGACGGCGAACTATGGTGACGAAAAGAAGTAGTGTGAGAATTATAAGAAGAGCAGAGGCAAGTGGGGCGATTTGCGGAGCGTATTTGGTGTCGAAAAATGGACTGACAGTTTGCATGACACCGGCATTAGCGGCAGAGAGATATGCTCTGGAAGTAGTGGAGATGGGTTCTAGATCGGGGAGAAGGGTTCTCTGTAGTCTTGCCGGGAGGTTACGAAATTCCGTTAAGAGATCAGGGTCTTGTTCATCAGACGTTTCGTCATGCCATCTAGGTTGGTTCATGGTTGAGATAGGTTTAAATTTGGGTTCCAATTTTTCAGTTTTCTCGGTCTTAATCGCATTGGAGGTGGAGAGTGGATGTTTTTTAAGTTGCAGTTTGGTTGCATTTTTGGAATTGTGATTTACGGATCTCGATGAATTGGTATCATCAACGGAATTCTTCTTATGGAGCTTGATTTTGGCAGTGGAAGTGGTAGAGCTGGTTTTCTTTGATTTTATGAGCTTTGCTTCATCTAGAATCAGTTTTCTATTAGGAACCAAGATCGATTTCTCCTCTGCATCAGTTGAAGAGAAGATAAGCGCCTTCCGGTTCAAAATCGTTGATTTTGTTGTAGTGAGTGGGAATGGGGAAGCAACAGACAGTGTGATATGAGTGATCAAAAGCATATAAACTAGACAAGCTGTGGCAAAGAAGAGAGAGGCCATGCCTGACTTAAATGAGCATAGCAATTTAGAGGAGCAGATGGTACCTTAATTGGAGAAGAGTTAGTTATATATATATGTATGTATATATGTGTGTATATTTTTATCTACCTAGGATTGGAGAGTAATAAATAGTATTGTTGAGTGTGAAAGGTGGGCAACTACAATGCCGTGTTGACAGAGGGGTCACTCACTATATATGGTCTCACTCTCACACCAGGGGCATTACATTATGGCTGCACAGAGTTCATCAATTTCTCAGTAACTGTACATAAGGTTTTGTCTTCTAGAAAATATGGTAGATTGGATTTGTCGGTTTTATCTTTTTCAATTTTTAATTAAACAGTTTAACTGATGAGATCTGAATTACAAAAACAGTCTTTACGGATACGAGTCGAAATCTACCTGAGACCCGAACGACAAAAACAATTGATCTAAATGGGCCAATGGAATCATTCAAAATTTCAAATCCAATCCTACCTGCTATCAGCCAGATTGCAATGCACCTGATCTATATATTAATGACCGAGTGAGATAGTGCTATCTATTATAGAAACAAACAACTTGATATTAATGTGTCTGATTAGGCATCTCGATTTCGATCAGCTGGAAGTCAGATTACAGTGAAAGAACCAGTACAATTGTTAGTAAGTAAACTTAGCATGAAAAGAGGGGAATCTAGCAGGACCAACCAATATGTGGTCACACATGCATATTAATCAACCTTTTAATCATATATACTTTCAATCAATAATATATATATTTATTCTAGCAGGACCATGTTCCAACTTCCAAGGTAGAAGAGAAAGCTGTGTGAAAAGGAGAAGAATAAGAAGGGTAATTAAAGCTAGCTCTCTCAATCTGAGTTTCTGTACTGATTTATATATAGAAGCAAATGTGAAAAAGAGAAGAACAGTATCATGGGGGCTCCATCTCATTAGGTGTCATGGAGAATATCTATGGAGAGCATGTGCAATGGTATTTTAATTCATACATATATATTCCAAAATAATTGAAAAAAGAAAAGAAAAGGAAACCAAGTATTTTTGTTTAGGTAGTTCTTTGGCTCATGATATATATATAGCAGCAAAACAAAGTAAACAAAAAGGCATCTACGTCGATCAACCACCTAATCTAACATACGTATAATTTAATGTGAAGGTGGAATAAGAATGAATGAAGTAAAACCAACGTAAACACAAATTAATAGGAAAATCTGAAAATGTTTCTGTCAATTGATCATAACATAAGGCTCTAGCACATTTTATCTCAGCGACGACACATGAGCGATTCTGCAACGCTGATTTATTGTCCGTTTGCGGTGCTTTTAGTAAGAAAATCTCTCTGTTTCTCTCCTTCTAGGACCTAATTAATGGCCTAAATATTATTTGTATGTAATTTCCTAGTTATAAACTTATAATCTAAAAATTACAAAGACATCTCTTATTTTGTTTAACCAGAATTCTCCATTCAATATAAAGATAAAGTCTATACGTTAAATTAGATCTAGATATATCAACTTGTGAAGAAAATGACATCGTATAATTGGCTTTTAGATCTGTCTTACGAATCTTAAAGGTGCTTCACATGTAAGCACATGGTTATGAGGGACCCACCGTATTTAAAAGGTTGTTTTTGGATGATCTACCAAAATATATTTGTACTTTTGTTGGTGTCATTTTTTTCATGTTCACTCATGGGGTAATAATGTTTTTTTTTTTTTCTTTTTTTGAGAAACTTGGTAGATGCTACCAAAAGTTTGTATTGAATATAAAGCGTTCTTACAAATACATCTATCTGCATCATGCAAATTAGAATCGGTACCACACTGGTACTGATCCTAGCTAAATGAAAATACAATTGAAAAGCATCCTATCCTATCCTATCCTATCACAGTTTCCTAACAGAACTTCAACCAGAGTTCAACTTGAAGCGCAATCTTGCTGGCCAACAGGTTAGGCAGTAACTTGTCATCTCTGAAAATCACCGCATTTCTCTGTTTCCAGATTGCCCAAACTGTGCATACAAACCAGCATGTCCAGATCTCTCCTTTCATTCTGTTGCCCCTTTCTTTGTGCTTCCTTTTTGGATTCCTTCCATAACTCCTCTATCTCAGTCCTCGGTACCGTGGGGGTAACAATATAAGTACTCTGTTTTATTATATTCTATATTTCAATTTTTGTCGTCTGTTTTAAAAAAGAAACATAAAAGTTCTTACCCGAAAGTCATTCCAAAAGTCAATTTAATTGACCTAAAAAATTTATGGCCCAGCCCAAAAACAATAGAAATATAAATATATATATATATATTGATTGAAGAAGTTAAAGCCTATTGTGTTGGGGAATCATGAAGGCCAAACAATTACGCCTTATCTAGAGATCAAACAATTACATCTCATCTAGGGGTCAAACACTTACACTCCGGGGAAGAAGAAACAATCCCCACCTTAACCTAAGGACCGCCCTATGCCAAAGCCGACTTATATAAACATAATCATAAGTGCGGAATACAATACCTGATTCCATAACGTTGGCCATGGAATCCTCAACTGCGAAGAATCGTCTCTGTGAGCACGAGACTCGTCTTCTACGGCAAGAAGCCCTTCTCTCCTCGCCTTTGGTTGTATGGTCATAGACTAGGTCTTCCAAAGCAACAAGATCGCCTCTTGAGAATTCCTCTCCAATTTTCTAAATGGAATTCTCCTCTCAATTCTTTGATGGTGGAAGAAAGGAGAAGGCACTCAATTTCTATAGAAGAATAACTTCTGAAAAGAGTTGGTTATCTTGTGCCTTGGGGACCCATCTATATATAGTTTATACATTCTGGTAGCTCGACTGCGGGTGGTCCACCCGCACTGGATCTCACTGCGTCCGCACTGAGATGATTCGCGTCCAAATAACCGCCTTAAAACTCAGCCCCAAATTTTCACTAAGTCCCCAGTGCATCCGCACTGGATCCCAGTGCGTCCGCATTACGCTCGGACTTTTCTGAATTGAACTTCAGAACCTGAGTGCGTCCGCACTCAGGTCCAGTGTGGGTGAACCACCTGCACTGGGCTCCCTGAAAACTCCCAGAATTTGGCTAAGTACTGAGTGCGTCCGCACTCAGATCCAGTGCGGGTGAACCACCCGCACTGGACACCGACTGCGTCCGCATTGGGGTTCCAGTGCGTCCGCATTACGCTCGGACTTTTCCTGGTTGTCCGAACTTCTCAAAATTTGGCTAAGTCCTGAGTGCGTCCGCACTCAGATCCAGTGCGGGTGGACCACCCACACTGGGCACTGACTGCATCCGCACTGGGATCCAATGCGGGTGCTCCACCCACACTGGACGTCCAAAAGACAGTTTTCTCAATTGCAAATTTCAGAATCAGTCCATCAATGATTTGATCTTTGCCCAAATTGTTCTACACACTTATGAACCACATCCTATTGAATACATAGATTGTCTAATATCTTAATTCCATATTAGATCACTTTAACTGTGACAATCATATTGACAGTAAACAATTCATAATTATATTACATATATGCTCAACGTTGGATTAAGATCCAACATATTGAAGCTCATTTAAACCCACCCCAAAGGCCCAACCCCCCCACCCAACACACACACACACTTTCATGTTTTCAAACTTTTACATATACTCTTTCATAGTTTTGAGTTTGATACAACCTTTTCAATTCTTCAAATGCACTCATGTTTTCAGTATCAGCAACTCTTTCTTTTTTCTTTTTGACTAATTCCACCGATTCAGACCGTGTGGAATGATAGTGAATAATTAATTATTGCATATTTCTCTCTGCCCCCTTCATGAGCTCGAACAATTGCATCCAGTTATATTTCGATTGCTTGCTTCATAATACCATATATACAGTACACTACAAATACACATGTCAGGTCTTGGTTTGCATCCATGCCTACGTGGCTACGCCTCTGCAGCCGAACTGGCTTTACGAGTACTCAATCCAATGTGTGCAAGGACCTGATCAACAGCTTCCCTTTGAAGACCATATATCTTTGACTCGCTGGAGCCTGGAGGAGAAACGTTCATCCCGACATGCTCTTTCTCAAGACCCTGCGCAAGCTCAAGCACCACCGTCAAGTTCCTCAATACTGTTCGGATGTTGCCAGCTTGCTGCCATAAGTTTTTCTAAATATATATATTCATTTCCCTCTTTTGAGTTATTACATGTTACTATTTTTTCTCTTAGAGCTCCTTTTGGTTTTCAAATTATGAAAAGATGGATATTAATTAAATAAGATGATGAGCTGCAGAGTGGTGTGCATTAGTGCAGTTTTGTTGGATTCCAGTAGCTGTAATTTTTGCACGAAAATTGATCAATTTAAGATAAAATATTTATTTCATCTAATATACTAAAATTATATTATTTCATGAATATTAAATGAAATATTAAGGTTGCCTTTGGCATTGTTAATGATTCTCATTTTTTCATTTTTTTTTCAATCAAAGTAATCACGTTTGAATAAATTATGGTGATGCTAGTCACCATATATATATATATAGAAAGCATCGGATCAGTATTTCTGGCCTATTTGAAAATTGAAATGGATGTTTATGACACTCTCATGTTTGGAGAGTTCGTAGTCTCTACGTACGGTGCATAACGTAAAACTTCAGTTTGAAATTCCAACCGTCCGATCAAATTAAATCTGAACTAATTTAATGAAAATTCTGGATTTAAACTCAAATT
This sequence comes from Carex arenaria, assembly GCA_964058825.1. Lineage (NCBI taxonomy): Eukaryota > Viridiplantae > Streptophyta > Magnoliopsida > Poales > Cyperaceae > Carex > Carex arenaria. The sequence continues at coordinate 64,636 of CAXKVW010000452.1, read as the reverse complement.
TTGAGTTATCTCGATGAATGAATTCATGCTTGGAGGGGTAGATGTGGCAAGAAACCCCACTTTTTTATTTCTACAGCAATTGAATATAGTCTAATCTTTTGAATTAGATATTTTGGTGATTTTATGGTTTCTCATGATATATATTAGTTTTTATGCATCTACTGTTTAACTTTATGTTTTATGTATTAGAGCTGGTTTGAACGTATGGTTCAAAATTAATTTGTATTGAAATAAACGAACGCAGTAAGTTGTAATAGTAGTATTGTTAATTCATCCTTTCGTCACTTTTATCTATAAACAAATACAAAACAATTAGAGTAGAAAAAATTTTCCGTGGTGTGTCGTGCTGTGATTTTGGTCTCGTACCGTGATCAAGTTAATTTTTCACATGCCGTGCCGTACTGTGAACAAAATGTCAAGAGATGATCACGCCACGTAAATAATCACGCCACGTGAGTCATGTTGTACCTAGACGTGTCGTGACCAAACATGACTCGTGTAATCGCTTGATCATAAGTTAGTTTATTCAAGATTCAAATTTTCTAAAGATGATTGTAGCACGAGACACGCGAATCACAGCACGTAATTGATATACATGCCGTGTCATTCCATGAAGGAACTGGCTTCCGTCTCATTTTTCCCACTCTAAAAACAATTACTGAGTTTGAATCTGATAGATTTTCAAATCAAACTAACTAAAAGGAAAGGAAGAGGGGGGTGTCCGATGCCCATCGGACCAGTCTGTTTGATGGGTGGTTTCTACCGTCCGATTCATTTCAAGATCCATGCGCATTACTTTAATATCTGTGCTGTTTGCTTTAATATCCGTGCGCACAGATTTTGAAGTAGATCAGACGGTAGAAACCACCCATCACCCATCAAACACTGTTCTGATCCGATGGACATCGGACACCCCCCTCTCCCAAGAGGAAACACTGTAATTCTACTCATGTTATTCGATCGGCCCAATAACCGGTCCATCCTAGTTCGGTTGACGAGCCAAGTCCATCTTAATATGAGATGGCAGGGCAGTGTAATTTTCATTTTGCTTATTTATTTATTTATAACAAGGAATGAATATACTGATAGCTATTTTTGTATGATAATTGCGACAATTGATAAATTTATTATCATAATTGAAAAAATTAATTTGTACGAGTATTTGTTTCGTATGTCAAATTTGATGTTAATTTCCAAGTTTATTGGTCACTGATTAAGTGCGATAAAATTAAACCTTTTGATAGATAATCAATCGATTTTAAGTTAAATTAAATTTGATAAATAATTTCTTTACGATATATAAAGAATTTATCTTTTCAGAAATCTGGGTAGTGACCATCGAATAAATTTATCATTAATATAATTTTCCAGGTTTGATGGCTTGTCCCCCAACATTGCATGTCTTGTACCTGAATTTGAATTATCTATTTTGTGACTTTTATTTGTCACCCACAAAACATTTTTTTTTTTTTTTTGAAAAAAGTTAGTATTAACCATCTTATCCATTTTTTATGGCAAGAGTACTTGCTATCTCCATCCAGTCCAGAAATATAGAAGAAAAATTAAAATCAGAGCAAGAAAAAAGAAATTAAAATACAGCTGAGCAATTTGGTTTGTGTACGTGCGAGGCACCACACCTACGTGAGGAGCTGAACCTAGTCACTCCATTAAGCTCCTAATTTTGAGAAGAAAAAAACCATTGAAAAAAAAATTGAAACCCAACGAAAAACCCAATATAATTTTATTATTAGTATTATTATTTTCTTGTCGAGAATACAAAACTGGGAAAACCACCACCAACTGTCTGAAATACAGAGCTCTAAACTTAGAAAAATATTCTAAGAAATGCAACTTCCCTTTTCCTTTCCAGCCGTGATCCAGCGCTTACCTCCTCTTCTTTCTCTTTTCATCTCGATGAGTACCATCCCGAAAATTATTCCGACAATTCAAATCAATATTTAAATCAATCACCCACTCCTTTTTTTCTGCTTGGATTGAGCTTGCTTCAAAATTTTGTTTTGAATTCACCCCATTGCTAATATATATATATATATATATATATAAATAAAAGCAGAGCTTTCAAGTTTCAACCCATTTATTTATGTACTGTGATTTTTCTTTTCTTTTCTTTTATTTTCTTTTGTTGTTACATATAATATAACTGGTACCTTGTGTCAACTCAATCACACCCAGCTCTCAATTTCATCCCTCCGTTGGCTCCTCCACCTAGACATTAATTTATCATGCCATATAATTCCCCAGCGACAACATTGGCTTCTCCATGACATTATTTCAGAGGAAAAATTCATGAAAGCGCACTAACCCCCTCCCTCTTCCCCCTTCCCCCTTCCCCCCTTCAATAAAAATAAAATAAAAATAAGTCAGCATAAACACCCCTCAATTTTCCATCCTCCTTCATGGAAACAAAACTATAGTTGTATTTTTATTACAATTAAAGAAGGAGCAAAAATGGGGGACGAGAAGGCCCCGTCGGGGTGCTCTATGTTCGGCATGTTCAGGCGCAAGCGTTCGGTGTCGGCAACATCCATCCCCCGATTTGACCCCGACGAGGGCTCCAAGGCCTCATCAAGATCAGCCTCCTTGCAGAACTCTCAGAGCATGACCAATGAGGTCTCGAGTGCAAACAGCTCACGTAGACGACCCGGACCCGGCTTTGTTGTAACCTCTTCTGTGGCCCCACCGAAGCTCTACGTGCCCCCGTCATTGCCGCACGCCGGTACCGAAACATCCCTGGTACCAGCAAGATATCCTGTTCAGCAAAAACTGATGGGCCAAAAGCACCCCGAGTCAAAACCTCCTGTGTCCCCAGGTTATACCGGCCTCGCCGCCGAGCTCGATAAAATGATTCACGATCGGCACAAGGTGAAGGGTGTTAGCGGCTTGATGCGTGCCACATCAGGTAACATGATGATTCATGGGAGCCTAGGTAATCTCGGGAGTCACATGCCAAATAGATTTGCTAATGTCAATGAAATCGACCATCATGGCGGCCACAACCTGAATAGACACAGCAATGCAGCTAATGCTGGTAACCAACAAGGTGGCACCAACTCAAATAGAACCACCAATGGCAATGTCATGAATGGTAACGGCGTCCCGAGATGTGTTGCGCTGCCTATAGAGAATGCGCCGGCACAGGAGGAATCAGAGACGAACCCAGAGCTTTGTAGAGTGCTGTCGAGACGTCTCAGTCCAGAGGAGCTGAAAGAGATGGGGAACGAGGAGTACAAGCAAGGGAGATATGCCGAGGCATTGGCATTCTATGATAGAGCGATTGTGATGGATCCGAAAAAGGCGGCATATTGGAGCAACAAGGCTGCGGCTCTGACAGGGCTCGGTCGACTTCTAGAGGCTGTAACAGAGTGCAAGGAGGCCGTCAGAATTGATTCCTCGTACCACCGAGCGCATCATAGGCTCGCAAATTTGTACCTCAGGTAAATGTGAATTTAGACTTTGGTATTCATTTGATTTTTAACCTTTCGTGAGGACTGAGGAATAACAAAATGGTGCAGTATTAGGGAAATTTTATAAAATACCCTTCCTTTTCAAACTAACAAACAAAATACCCCCTTCCCAAAATTATTAACAAAATGTCCACTCTTTTACATTTACTCCACAATTTATTTTTCAGTTTTGGAAATTACAGCTATAGCAATGCTTTCATGGATTCTTTTTTTAAAAAATTTCTATAACAATGCTGTTGTAATGCGTATAAAAATATTAAGAATAAAATATTTTAAAATGTTATTTGCTAGAATTGTTTAAATGTATATCATATTTAAATATCGTTGCTATTTTTTTTAGCTTTTTTAATCTCTAAATTTTGTATTGTGTTGTTGGTTCTGACATATAAAATAGATAGGAACGGTATAATAATGATGATGATACATCACTGTTATCAACCATTTGACAACTTAATAATTATTAAACAATAATAAAAAGTATATAATGAAATAACATAATATATCTAATATTATGAGAATAACAATGATAAATAAATCATGTAAAATAATAATAAGCTCATTCGCTATTAATTGAACTCATTTGCTATTATATATGAATTATTTAATCTGTGTTTTGTAACTTTTTTTTAGTTGGATTAAGTTCAAAACCCTATTTTTTATTTTTATTATTTCTTTTTTGTCTTTGGTTTAGTGGCTAAGGTACATGGTCTCTATATGAGAGGTCATTGGTTCGAAATCCAGATGGAGAAAATCATTTGTTATAATAATAAAGGTATTAAATAGTTGGGTGGCTTGACCTCCAACTTTACTAAAAAAAAAACCCTATTTTTTGTTTAATGGTTACAAAGTGAGCCCTGAAATTTAAGCAATAAATAATAAGGTCCTAATTATTTTACTAAGGGAGAAAAAAACTACATTAATGAAGCTGCTAACAGTATACGAAACGATTGAGCAATTAGCACAATTTATTCAAGCAGCATCAAATCCTGTATAAACAAAATTCATATGTTAATTAAAAATATTTTAATAAATAAACCAAACATCATATATTATAATGATATTTTTAAAGATACAAATGCAAACAATTTTAGAAAATAAACTTTAAAAATATATATTTTAAATCTTTTTTGTACGGATTGATACATATATTTTTTTTAGAAATAAGAAATTATGAAAACATTGCTATAGTTGTAATTTCCAAAAATGAATAATGAATAATGAATTGTGAAGTAAATGTAAAAGAGTGGAGGGGAGGGAAAGAGAGGGGAAAAGTGGAGTCCACAAGAGCATTTTGTTAATAATTTTGAAAAGAGGGTATTTTATTTGTTGATTTGAAAAGAAAGGGTATTTTATAAAATTTCCCGCAGTATTACAATCTTCTTATTTCATGCGAAATTGTGGTTAGAGATTCAAATTTTTGTAATGTCATTGCATGGCCCAGAATTTAAAATATTCTGGGTTGGATCAAAACAGTAGCTGAGAATGGGGTAAAAAGGAGGCCCAGAAAAACCCATGATTAGATCTGGTGTTGTAACTTAAATATTAAGTTTCTCCAGTTTGCCCCCAAAATTTCGTAATCAAGTTCCGTCTATCAATCTGGCTATTTATAATAACGGTAAGTATGCAAATTATTCAACTGCTTTATATTGTTGAGATATGCTTGTGCATGGCGGTTACCCCCATTCTTTCTTGAGGGTTACCGTTAATAACGACTTTATATCACTTTGCACACAAGGTGCTTGATAGATTGCTCCTGTGAGCTCTCTGTTGCATAGCAAGTTGGCACCATGCTCCTGCTTCCCTGTGAGATACATGTACCTTACCAGAATAAAAAATGCTCGATTTCAGATTAGGAGACCCTGACAAAGCCATCCACCACTACAAACTGTCAGCAAAAGAAGCCACTAACACTGACATTTCAAGAGCCCAGTCGGTGAAAAACCGAATTGCAAAATGCAACGAAGCACGTAAGATTAAGGATTGGGTGAGTGTGACAAAGGAGGCCAAATCTGCTATTGTGGATGGCGCCGATTCTGCTCCTCAGGTACTCAGTCTAAGTCTAACTCTTCTATTAGTTTTTGTGTGTGTGTGTGTGTGGGGGGGGGGGCGCTCTGGTATGACTAAGTTTCTTATGTGTTCCTCTCGAAAATTTGAATTACTTGTCATCTCAGTCAAATCTTCAAGAGGCAAGAGTGACCAAGTATCAAATTTAAAAAAAAAAAAGAGTGACCGAGTAACTGAAGCTTCTAGGGAAAAATAAAAATATTGAAAAGAGTACAAAGGTGTACTACAGAATTATAACTTAATGATCATGCTTAAAAGGATTTGCTCTTTGAAGAAGCATATCATGTGTGATACTTTTTATTTTTGGAAAGATGAGAATGCGTGATTTGAAATGTTGCGAGCCTACCTGAAACCTGCCCTTGGGGATCTATTTACTTGTGTACTGATAGTATTTTGCTCTCTTAAAGGTATTTGCATTTCAAGCAGAGGCTCTGATTAAACTTCAAAACCATGACGAGGCTGAATCAGTGCTGATCGATGCACCCAAGTTCGATGTCAATGAATCAACTAAGTTTTTCGGTACCATTGCCAATGCTTTTGTTTTAATGGTGCAAGCTCAGGTGGATTTGGCGGTCGGCAGGTTTTATTTTCTTTCTTCTTGGAAGAAAAATTAATGTTTCTAGTGTGTTTTAAATCCCAGAAACTGTAACATGTAGAACTTCTCTTTTAGATTCATTTGCTGCAATATGACCATTTTGCCCTTTTGTTTTAGTTACATCCATAAAAACCTTAAAGTAACTTGATAGTCTCAAGATAATTTTGTAAATGAAAAGTGACATTTACAATAAAAAAAGGTTTGAGCACAATTTAGTGCAAATTAAACTAAAATTTGTTAGAATGAAGTACAGAGTTGCTAACAAATGTGTTTAGTTTATTCTTGTGGCATTTACAATTGCTTTAACAGGCTCATCTATTTTCCTTCCCTATTTTAATAGATTCGAAGATGCAGTTAAAAATGCTACTACAGCCTCTCAAATTGACCCCGGCAACCGAGAAATAGCAAACCTGGTAAAAAGAACAAAATCTGTTGCATCGGCTCGGTCGAGAGGCAACAACCACTTCAAGGCGTCACGGTTTCTCGAGGCATGCATATCATACGGCGAAGGCCTAGGCTACGAGCCGAGTAATTCCGTGCTCTTATGCAATCGGGCTGCTTGTCAGTCGAAACTAGAAAATTACCAAAAAGCCGTTGACGATTGCAATGCAGCGCTATCAGTTAGGCCAGCTTATAGCAAGGCACGGCTCCGACGAGCCGATTGCAATGCAAAGGTATTATTATTGTACAGTACCAGTTTTTTGCAGATATATTTATGAGCATTCACTGTTTGAATATATTTTGATGATCCCTTCATGATTCATAAAGTCATTTAGTGCACATCCCAAATAACTCTAAAAACCCAAAAAACTAAATTGGTCTAATGTCTTTAGCAGACGCCATGTGGGTTGTAGCCCGGTTGTTTTTTGCCAATCGGGTGGCCAAGATCATTTCATTTTCTTCCCTTAAGAGCAAATTAAGCATGCCTTACAAAGTACAGGGTGCTCCTTTTTCTTTCCTTGCACAAATATATTCTTCTTTGAGTGACGCTATGGTATTATGCATAGTGCGGATTGGTCCGTACTATGCATCAATATCTTCGTTTGTAATGTCCAAACAGTTGATCTGAACCATTCAACTTGATATTGTACTTTTAAATCAAATTTTAAATCTTTTAGAAACTTAGATAGGTAGAAAATTACTTGATCTAAAAATTCTAGACCATTCAAAAGTAGTAATTTTCAACATATCTAAAACAAATAGTAAAAACAAATTCTAAAAAATATAAAATTTAGTATGCAGGTATATTTTCATATGGAGATTACGTTTAACAGGTCAAATTGACCGTTTGGACTTTAAAAACGAAGATATTGATCCATAGTATGGACCAATCAACGCTATGCATAGTACCATAGCCTCACTCATTTTTATGTTTATTCTTCAATTTGTTATCCAAAGAGATGTGCAAAATCTATGAACATGTCTGCAATGCAATGTGTTCTCTAATTTCATTTTTCTTTTTCTTATTTTTTTCTCTTTAAAAAGCTGGAGAAATGGGAGGCGTGTATAAAAGATTACCAGATTCTGATGCAAGAGATGCCAGGAAATGAAGAGGTGAGCAAGGGCTTAGCAGAAGCCGAAGAAGAATTGAATAAGAAACGAGGAGAAGAAACAAAAGATAGTTCTCTGATCGCTCATTCACCCGATTAATGTATATTTCTTTTCTTTTCTTTTTTTCTTATTTAATTAGCCAATGTATGTAGTGTTTCTTCTTCCCTTTTGTGGCGACAAACGGTGATTTAATGACAGGTTTGATTTTTTTTTTTTTTTTTGTTTCTTTTTTTTACGGGTTTGGGGCAAAAGAACAAATTTTGAGCACATCTGCAAAGCCAGATCTGCTTCCTCAATTTTTTTTGCAAAAAGTTTGGTTTGTATTCTTTTCTTCTTTTTGCAATATTCTTGTTTCATTGATACTATAACAGTGTACATATTAGTTCTTCTTCTTGTTCGGTTATTTGTTCTTTTGCTTCTTTGTTTTCTTTTATATTTTTGAAATATTAGCTTGGGGTTTAAATTGTTGTTTAATGGACAATGTGCAATAAAAGGAGCTGAGGCAGGGGTGAAAACAGAGCCGACACAGAACGGATAGTGGTAAAACTATATCCATATATCTTTTTCATTTTTCTAATACAGATACGGAGCGGAAATCAAATGGATATGATACGGATCCGGATTGAATCGGATATTTATTAAAATAATATAAAAAATTATTAAAAAATAATAAACTTCATAATATTTATCTAATTATAATGGTGAATAATATAATTTTTTCATAATATATATTAAAATATATGGTATATATCTACTATTCAGATACGGATAATTAAAACATAAAACCACATTAGTATTCTTATCCACATGAATATTCGAATATCAAACATCCATATCTAATTTTTCGAATACGGATCAGATATAATCCATTCTGTTTTCGCCCCTAAGCTGAGGTGATCATGCAATGAGTCAAAATTTGTGACTAACAAAGAAAAAAGTTTCTTTTTGTGATTCCTTTTGTGCGGAAAAGTAAGTACAAAAAAAAGAATAATCAAAGCAGAGGAAGAGATGCTTATAGTACACATTGGTTCCAGTGATAAAATGCTTTACCAGTACAGTTGTGTACCGGACAAATGTTTTATGAACTTTTAGTACTAGGCTGCCTACTAGCAAGCTGCACCCAGAGCCGGAGCTACAGTGTAACAGGGGAAAAAAAAATATAGTTTGAATCAGATTCTTTAATGGGTCTTGCCTACCTCTGGATTTGATTCTGTCTACCCCTGGCTCAGATTATTTAAGTCAATTTTGCATCTTTTGAAGAACGATAATGGTGATTGAAAAAAATTGTAAAGGTCGAGTCTGGGTTAGGAAGAAGAATCTTTGAACTATTTCTGTGGCTAGACTTGGTGTATAACTTTCTACTATTAAAAAAATGAATTTCTAGTGGTTCACGGTAAATCTTACTGTTTAATGAATAACTTTTCGTATTCGGTAGCCTGCAGCTTGCGAAGTGCCTATTTAGGTTAAAGTAGTAGTTTGTTTTAATGAATAACTTAAAACAAAATAGTAGTTTGTTTATTTATTTTTTGTTTGATTAAAGTAAAGAATGAGACTATACTCGACTACAAATTTGATTGGTATGAAATGTAAAAGTATAAATTAAACTTTTATTTTTTTGTGAATATAATTCAAACTTTCTAATATTATATGGAATGTATATTTTATTTTAAAATTAGATAAATTTTAATTTTTTAAGTAATTATATTATGAAGGCGATTTGAATCCGGACCCGTTTAGAAAAAAAGAATCATAATCCGATTTATGCCTACCCCTGACTCAAATCCTGGCTACGCCACTGGCTGCACCACTACGAATCTAATGCCAATTCTCTGACAATTATATCCACATTTATTTCTTATTATTGTAATTTTTTCTTTTAATTGAAGCCCGTAAGCAAGCTTGCATTAAAACACAAAAATTCCTTACAGTTACAGGAATTCATGTTTATTTGGGTGTCCCAGTTGTATTTATGTGACATATGTTCTCTTTTTTCATTAGAATTTCTCTATTCAACTGATTTATCATTAGAAGCACATTCATGCTAGTTGGAACAAATTAAATACCAGCATTTTTTTTATTCTCAATACCCAATCCAGCTGATTTTCGGTTGAGGGGGTTCCGTTTATTATTTAATTTTAACGTAGTTTTGGTTCCAATGCAGTACAGAATAATTAATGTTCTGTTATTCAGTCATACTCTGATTCTGTTTGCCTCTAAATATACCAGAATAATGCATATAATATTGAACATGAAGCATGTCTCAATTGGATATCAGTGCAACAACAAATCATTTTATAAAACCGCGATCCAGCATAGCAAAATAATGGATTAAATATTAATTTTAACAATTAAAATTGACATAAATGAAGGAACCCAATGCATGGGCATGGACCGAATTTTTTTTTTGTGACACCCTAAAAAATCGTAATTAAATAAACAACACCCGGCGCTATTTATATAAAAAAATATCACTCCTGCAAATTGAATTCGCGCACCAACCAATCTGAATTCGCGAGGTGGATTGGCGCACCAGTGAATGCGCGAATTGATTTAGCGCACCAGGTGCGCCGATTGATTTGGCGCACCCCGGTGACTTTTGTTACTTTTCGAACCGGACCTGAGTTGGGCCAAATTATCAACCTTTCAAATACTTTTGGAAAAATCCCAACCTTTCAAATACTTTCTAATACGAATTTCAAATAATCATGTGCGAATCTCAACAAATATCAACAGTTGTGATTGAATAACAGCAAATTTATTTCCAATTCAATTGATAGCTGTACGCAACCAATATTTGGGTGCCCCAAATGTTCAAGTTCGCTAATTCAATTCGCACACCTGGTGCGCCACATCAATTCGCGTACCAACATGTTGCGCCAATCCACCTTGTGAATCCAGATTGGTTGGTGCGCGAATTCAATTTGCGGGAGTGGTATTTTTTGAGATAAATAATGCCGGGTGTTATTTATTTAATTACGATTTTTGAGGGTTTCACAAAAAAAAAATTCGGGGCATATAGAAGCCTTCTTTTTCTTTGTTTCTTTTATTTTTCTCTGTCAAGAATAGTTTAGAAAGAGAAGTAGCATCTTTCTTTCCTAAAGGTTTTTGCATGCTAAACTCCACTAAGCCAGCCTGTTGGGCTCACAAATCAGAACCCCTACTCAAGTTCATCACATAGTACGTACACCTAATACACTTGCTTCACCATTAACAATTAAAATAAACATCCCTTTTGTTATTTTTTTTTCCATTTTTTTAATGAGAAAATACTGCCACCATCACCCCCACCCCACTTCTCTCACCTAAGTTCTTTCTTCAATAAATATGAGTTCACATATTCTTGATCTATCTAATCAATCAATTCATATTGTGAGCCACTATTAATTTGTATTCATATTGTCACCATATAAGTTATATTATTAACTATGAAGTCGATGGTTTTGTATAGTTGTGTTATTATTTATTATATCAGTTGATGAATTGGCAAGCAGCAACGCCAACGGACAACGGTTGCAGTTTCACTGTGAGGTGCATGAATTGCCGAACGCGTATATAAACTTTTTTTTTTAAATCCCATATCAAAATCATCACCAAGTTGGTCCAAGCATCATAGTTATTTTTCTAAAATGGTGGCCTTTTTAAATTTTAACATCCTTTTATAATCAATCATTCCCTTTTCATCATCCCCGTTTCTCGGTTTCATCATGTCTTTTTCCTTGAATTTTTTATATAAAAAAAAAAACCAATGCAAAAGGAAGAGCTACGTACCGGTATTGTATTATATTATTCATTATTGGGCTGTAAAAATGTACTTTTACAACGCAAAAGAAGAAGACCCGAGTACCCGACACGATGGATGCGATTGTGCGATTGCGTGCACACACGCACACGCAATGTATTCCCTTCAATCAAGTTTGATTCCAAACAGGAAGAAAGAAAACCAAATGTTGGAAATTCTCTGTACATTTTTATTGGATTATATTATATATATCCCTGTTCCAGCCATTACTATGCACTTCTTTTAAAAAAACAAAAAACAAAAAAAGCAAACATTCCCAAACAAGTATTTCAAACCTCACCAAAAGCAAAATTAAAAGATACCGGCCAGTAGTAGTAGTAGTAGTAAAAAGAAAAAAGAAAACCATTAGGTAGCAGTAGCGTACATACTAGTATGAATTTCACAGTAATAAATCATCTCTTCCAGCTCCGACTCCTCGCCAAGAGATCCATCTCTCCTCCTACAACCCAAGTTTCCTTCGCTATATCCATGGATACCTTGAAGAAATCTGGTGCACATCTCATCACAACAAGCTTCTCCTTCTCCTTCTCCTCTCTCTCCTTCTCTTCTTCTTTTGCGTTGTTTGCACTCCTCATCTCCTCTGTTTCCAACTCCTCTGCTCTGTTTGACAAAGACAAACCCTTAGCCGGTGCCGACCGACACCTCATCAGAAGAAGCGCATTCGGTGGCGGGACAGCCTCGTCTTTCTCTTCGCTTTCTTCATCCTCGTCCTCCTCTTCTTCATCATTTTGCACTATATCTTCCTTCAATTCAATATCTTGGGTCTCTTCAATCAGCATGAACCATTTAGAGAACACATCTTGAGAACCATTTGCCTCCTCTTCTCTCGTCCCCCTCGATCCTACATCCTCTTCCTCTTCATCAGAAGTACAATCGATTGAACCAGCAAAGGAACCGAAACAACCCATGTTGAACCTGAGGCCATGAAAAGAGCTAAAAATCTGTAAAGCATCCTTTTTTATCCCGACGGCCTCCCACCAACTGCCGGACTTCTTCTTCCGGTCTTTGCGTATCCTCTCAATCTCTTCCATGACAGAAATCCAGTTCTTGTTCTCAGCACTTGGCCGGGAACTGGCGTTGCTCGATCGGGGTTTACTGGGGCGAACCTTGATCTGTCCAGCACATGTAACTTTAGGCGATGTCGGTTCATCTAATTCCGGGCCAACATCCCTGGTTTTGTTCTTAGAAAGAGGGCTAGAGCGGTCGCGCGAGGACCCGGCGAGGCGCTTGGTTGTGTGGCGATGGTGCCGCTTGGGAAATTCATGCGGTCGAGAGGGGCTGCATATAGCCTTTGGCATGAGAGCAAAGTGTGCCCTGGAAGGGAAACACACCAAGAGATCAGTTTGGTTTCCCTTTCCTCCATTGTTTGGTGCTTGTGTCACAAGCTTTCCTTTCATGGAATTGAATTGTGTGCTCCTCTGCTTCTCTGTCTCTCTGAGTCTCTGTTTTAGTGGTAGTACTGACTAAGGTTCTGACTTGTGCTTTGGAGGGGGGGAGAGAGAGAGAGAGAGAGAGAGAGAGAGAGAGATCGGAAGGAATGGGGATGGTAGCATGCAGTTTAAAAGGAAGGTCTCGCCAGCTTTCCTTGCTCTCCTTGCCTTTAGAGTTTAGGCTGGGCTGCTCGCTGGCTGGCTCGGAAAAATGACGCTTTTCTTTTAAATAAAGAGAGTAAAGTTTTCTATCTCCCACAAGTTTACCATGTTTTTTTCCCTCCAAGATCAAGCCTCCAGTTGTAATAAAAAGTTGTACTACAATTTAAGAGAAAATTTTATGTTTAAACAAAACTAGACAAATATATTTGAAATTATAAACTAAAAGTATTTTAAAATAAAATTATTGATTTTAAATAACAAATTCAAACTATTGAAACCGGTCTATTTCGCAAGCGATGCATTTACATGCAGAATTTATAAATTTTCGATTTAATTTAGTATAAAATTGAACAATTAAAAAGTGATGAAGGATGGTTGTATTAAAATTTACTTGAAAATTTTTCTTTGACTGCTTGACTTTTAAATTAATTTGAAATTATATAAATTTTGCATGTAAATATAACACGTGAAGCACATCGGTTTTAATGGTTTGGATCTGTAGTTTGAAATCAATATGATAAAATTGCGATATTTATATAAAAATAAAATTATTTAAACTATTTAAACAAAAATATGGATAAAAAGTGTGTTTCCTATATGAAAACAAAAACAGGAATTCTTAATTTTCTTAAGAAAAAAAAGATTCATGAGTAACAAATGCAAAATATATCTATATCTATATCTATATTTTTTTTTGTATAAGGTTTGTTTCATTTGAGATAAAATGTATTCTTGTACTTAATATTGCTTCTGAAAACAAGTAAAATTCGATTAACTAAATTTTGTTGATAGATACAAAACACAATAATTTGATTATTAACCTAATTTCGCACATGTATGTAAAAATAATGAATTACTTGAAATATTTAAAAATTATATGAACATTTCTCAGTTATTAATTTTTTAATATAATATTGAATATTACGAGTAAATTCTTTTTCTTAGCTGAATTTTTTTATTTGATTTAAAAATTGTTGCTAAGATTATTAGATAATTTTTATGTGAAGTGATTAACTTTCTTATTTAATCTATACTTGAAACTATTACATGTTTTGAAATTACAAGCGAGGTAGAATATATAAGTTTTCAACTCTAATTTCTAAGTGAGATACGCAATATCAGTAACAAGAGGGGGATATTGAATGGGAGATGATAACCAATAATCGATTCTTTCTCTTTGCTTATTTTTTTCCTTTTCTTTTCTCGCTCGTGGATTTGCTTTTGGATGATGATCACGGCCACGGGTGAGGTCGTTTTTCTTTTTTTCTTTTTTCTTTTTTGTTGTTGTTGTTGGATAACAAATTAACAATACAGCATCTCTTAATAATTGTTATGGGCCTACCTAATATCTCCTTGATATGATATATAGGTAGCTCATTTAATTCAACAGTGTTTTAAAATATCCTTTCTATTAGACTAACACAAAGTCATATTACGCTTTTTCAAATAACCACCGCTTTAAAGAGAGTATGTATGTATATATATATTTTGCTATAACTAATTAAAGTCTAAACTAAATCACCTTTTGAAAATACTTCATTTGGGAGTCTTCTGTGCCCACCTGTATGCAACAAAATATGTTATGAATCATTGTGCCTTTTTTATCTGTACTGATTTTGTTGTGAATCATTGTGCCTTTTTTATCTGTACTCTGTAGCATTTTGTGCTTTTGGATGAATAAAAAATAGAGCAATAATAGAGCTAATCTCAATTTTGAGAATAGTAGCTAATCAAATATTTTGTAGGAATAGTAGAATAGTGAGAAAATCCACAAAAGACAAACAAAGAATATGAACTATTCGCTAATCCAAACACACCAAATGCAAAATAGTAGCTCGAAATAGAGCTAATCCGTATTAGTGACTATCATTCACCCATCCAAACACACCATATATGAAAATACAAAATTTTAATAAAGTAGCATCTTTTATGGAAATTTTCAAAACATAGTATGGAAGCTATGAATTTACAGCATCATCAATCTGCTTTGTTTTTTTACTATAAATTTATTTAGTTCAGTCAGTAGAAAATAATAATAATAATTTTTAAAATTGTCCATTCTTTTCAAATTTTGAATATGGTTAGTAATAAAATAAATAGTTACGAAAAACAATTTTTTAGAAAAAAATATTAAATTACTTGGTACAAAATATGTTTTTTTATTTTCTTTCTGAATTTATGAATCATTGTGCGCCAAAACAATTTTTCTTAATCTCAAGTTACTCGTTGCACGTCATACAACGCTTGTCATGCCACATGAGATACTTTTTATTTAAAAGAAAACGACATGTTCAACCCGCCAAGTGGACCCCATAAATGAGGCTTTAATTAAAGCTTACTGTTTTGTTGGATGCCGCAGCTCCTAATTAATTCCTTTCAGTCACTGTTCGTTTTTTTTTTTTTTTTTTTTTGGGGGGGGGGGGGGGGGGGGGGGGGGGGGCTGTTTTACAGGAAGGCCTCAATAATTTTCTTTTTTGGAAGCAATTACTATAAATCATCACTAGTATTTTAGTATACTGTTTAATGGTATTATTATTCAGTTTATAATATTTAAAATATAATTTTACCAAGCGTCGAACGAATAATAACAGACAAGTGAAAAATTGAAAATTTTAAATAGCAAAAGGACCTTGAATCGGTTCCCATTAAATGAAATAACATACATTTTTTTTCATTTTAATTGCATTATTGTTCAGCTTATTGACATTATTTTTCAGTTTATTTGAATTTATGATGGAATGATTCGGTTAAATATATAGTAGCAATGATATTAAACTAATACGTCCAAATATTTTCTAAAGTATATACTCTTTTATGTGATAATGCTAAACTGAAAATATATCAAAGAATGTTACAAAAGGTAATTAATACGTCCATTATATAGAATTCACAACTAATATTAAGTTTACAACTTCTATTAGCACAACACATGAACCATAGTATCAGCAAGTATTTAAGAACAAGAAAAATACAATAGAATATAAAGAGAGAAGAAAGTACAAGGAATCTCATTATTATTGTTTATGGGTGATATTACCATATAGTTTAATGTCTAAAATATTGGACTTCAAATTTTAAAAAAAAATTGCAATGATTATCTAAGTTCTTTACTTAATTAGTTGTCATGACAACCTTTAAAACTTGTAATGAAAATTAAACTAATTATCACCCCAAATTCAAAGGAAGTGGAAAACAAAAAACAGAATTTTATTTTAATCGCTAATATTTGTGATAAAATAAATTTTGAATTGCTAATATATCTTTTTTTTAAATGAATTGCCAATATTTTCTTATGAAATGAATTGTCATAATGTTATTTCTTTTTTCTTTTCGTTATTGAATATTCCACAACCTTCAATTATTAGGTATATATGGCTCAAGTTAAATCCATTATGGAATCAGATAAGATATCTTTAGTAAGTAATAATAATAAAATAATTAAATAGAATGGAAAGGAGTAATTAAGAAAATTATTGCAAATTTAATTTATTTATCTAACCAATTCCTTAATTTTTATATCCAGTGTTTGTAATCCACGCACATGTTATGTTGAAGTTGCAATTATAGTCTTCCTATCTTATTTATCTATCTATTTAATTATTTAATTAATTAATTATTTATTTATTTATATTATTTTATGTTTGGTTATTTATATTTTAAGGATAATTTATGAAAACAAGCCAGCTCATAAAGTTTTCCTAGAAAAGGAAACATCAATACAAGCTATTTATGATTTATAAACCTCCTAAATTTTCAATATATTCAACCAATTAACTCGTAAAAGCTCTTTCAAGAAAAAAATAAAGCATCATTTTCTCATGTGCAACTGATTATATATAAAGATGATATTTTGTGTCCTTGTATACTACTAATTACGATCAATTTGTGCTTATGCATGTGAGGATTAACAACTCTTCATTTACTCAATGAAAAGAGAGAGTTGATATTGGCATTTCAAAATAAGAAAGAAAGAAATAAAATGATATTGGTTGAAGGTGTTCTAACTAAGAATATTAAGATTTTTTTTTAAAACCCATCACTATATCATTAAAAAAAATTAAACCGACTTGATTATAATTTTTTTTACAAAAACAATCACCACCGGACTTGATATTCGGTATTGAATTTTGAAAACTGAAACTTCATACTCGGTATTGAGTTTGAACCCATTTTGATCATCAAGCTCAATTTGCCAAAAAAAAAAAAAAATAGTCGATTTGCAAAAAAAAAAAAAAAACAAACCGAACATGATATTCGGTTTGGTTGTAATCAAAATCGGACACCAAGTTCTATTTGCCAAAAATATAGTTGGTTCGCAAAAAAAAATAAAAGAACAAACAGAACTTAATATTCAGTTTTGACTTGCATGGAAAAAAAGAGAGCCTATGTGCGTAGCAATTTGATTGGCCAATTTAGATATAAAAAAAGTGAAAGCCAAACTTAAAGTTTAGTTTCCAAAAAAAAAATAGGAAACCGAACACCATGTTCAGTTTGAGAAATAAGAAAATCAAACAAGGTGTTCGTTTTTTTTTTTTTTTAAATTTGGACGGGTTGGATTTTGTGTAAAATTGTGTAGCACTCGATACCCAAAATTATATTTGGTTTTCAAATTTTCATACTGAACATGATTTTCGGTTGTGATGATTTTTATAAAAAAAATTGTAATCAAGTTGGTTTCGGAATTTTTAATAATTTGAAGATGTTTTTAAAAAAAAATTCGAATATTAACAATGTTGGTTTGAGTTCACGCAATGCAAAAAAAACATATTATTTTTCATTTAAACTCTATTACTTGTACATTGCACGAAACTAAAACAGCGCACAAGTTATTTGTCTTTGTCAGGGTTGTTCATAAGTACAAATTCTATAATACATGTTTTTTTACAGCGCACAAGTTACATGTTTTTTTTACATTTTAATTCTATTTTTTACATTTTTAAATCAATATTTTCGTTTTTAATTCTAATGGTCGATCCGAACCGTTCAAAATAATGTTCACATGAATATGTACTTACAGACCAAATTTTATATATTTTTAGAATTTTTTATTATTTTTTAGAAAAATCACTGTTTTTTGATGGTCCAGAATTTTCAGATCAAGTGATTTTCTACCTCTTAAAAAATAGTAATTTTTTTTTAAAATATAAAATTCGGTATGCAAGTAGATATTTATATGGGGATCATGTTGAACGGTTTGGTTCGACCATTAAAATTTTGAAAACAAAAAATATTGACCCGTATTATGAATCAACCCGTAATATGAATAGTAACATAGACTCACTCAAACTAAAACAATGCCCAAGTCATTTGCTTTAATTTGTCAAGGTTGTCCAAACTATTGAAAGAATTCAAATTTTATGCACTTATATATTTACAACGTAGGTGTTAGAAATGTTGGATGCATCGGTTAAAGTATTGTGAAATCTAGATTTTTATATGTAAATTGTAAAAGCAACCCTTACAAAAAAATATTGTTTATTTTTAATTATAGATAGTTTGGTAGAAGGTACCGGACGTCTAACAATCTCCATTAGTGAAGGATCCATTATTATTCCATCCATAATTTATGAGAAACTTGCATGGAAATAATATTATTATATATACCAATACTTAATTTGATACTAATATACTATATAATTAATTTAGCAACTGCAACACTAGGAATCTAATACAATGTATATAATTAATCATGCAATTAGCTCCAAGCCAAAATGGATGAGGTGTGTGCTGACTGCTGAGCGTGTAAATTAAATAAATTGGCAATCATTAATTAATTAGTTGGTTTGATGATTAAGTCGTGTTGTTAATTAGTTCTACTTCAGCCATTCTTTTTTTTCTTTTTTTTTTTGCAAAAGTGGAATTCCACCTGTTTCATTATGAAACAATGAAACAGTGTCCATACAAAACTGAGCATAGTATCAAATATATAGTTATTCTAAACTAAGAAAACAATATTCATCTAACAAGTACAAAATTCACAAAACAAGATAACAAGAAAATCCACTAATATCAATCACTAATAACAAAGATATTAATAGTTGAGTGGCTTGACCTCCAACCTTTACTCAAAAAAAAAATCAATCACTAATAGCAATCACACTAGGGAAAGAAGAGGATCCAGTATCAACCAGAGACCAATCAGGAGACAACAATCATGCTGCCTCATCGATGGTCTCAGATAGCTCCCTTTCATCAGGACCGACGAACCCAAGAAGAGGGACCCCGTCGGAATCCACGCTGATATGTGAATCCGAATCCGAGAGAATTATCTAGGGGCCTAGCTGAGTTAAAGGAGAAACATCAAAAGACAAAATCAATGATAATTTAAAGTATGCGTTATCTAAACGAGCCTTACATCAATAAGAAATCAAAACAATTATATAAAATCCTACAGAATTAATAAACAGTTTTGGTGTATTTTGAAAACAAATCTTATTTCTGCTATTCTTTTTAAAAAAAATGAAATGGACAAAATTCAAATCTTCACATTCAAATTTATGTAAATATATGTCGATATGAGCTCTTGACCGCTTACTATCATTTGATATTTTTCTAAGAATTAAATGATTGCATATAATACATTAATTTTGATTTGATTTGATTAAGTTGAATCGAGTTGAACTTTAATTAATAATCAATTGGGCTCAAACTAATTAATATGAACTTTAAATTGATCGAGCTCGACCTCGATATATAGGACTTCAATTATTAACATTTTTATATTAATTTTTGTATTATATTAGAAAAACTAATTAAAGTGTAAATTAACTAATAGTTGTTCTTTTTTAACAACAATATTTATTAATCATAAATATTTTGTTGATATACGTAACAAAATTTGAGACGGAAAAAGATTTAAAATTATATTTACGATAGTGAGGATTTTATTTTATATAATGAATAAATATTTTAAATTGAATAATATGATTATATGGAGTTAATTTGAGTCAGCTCGAGCAAGTTAATTCAAGTAATTCCAAACTCAAACTCAATCTGAATGGTCCAAATATATATATATATTAATAAAAAAAATCAAACTTAAGTTAAATTTAAATCGAGCTTGAACGAACAACAAGCTACATCATTTCACATAAAATACATATATTAGCATCAGTACGTAACAGTGATACCTTCGAAAATTACATTCAATAATTTATTTTATTTTTGAGAATAAAAGTTGGTACTCTCGCATAAATAATTTATTTTATCAGTAATAGTGATACCAATAAATATTTTAATTCAATAATTTCTTATAAAATAAGAATCCGCGCTTTTGATCTAATGACAAAAGACAACATCTCTTATGTATATGCATGATGTTATGTATTAGAAATCTAAATGGAAGTTCTTTATACATATTAAAATTTGAAAGGCTGTACCTAGGGGTGTAAACGGAGCGGATTCGGAGCGGATAATGCTGATACCATATCCATATCCACATTTCAATGAGTGGATACGAATACGGATACGGATAGTAAACGGATATCAAAATTCAAAACCAAATCCACGTTAAACGGATACGGATACGGAGCGGATAATTTATGGATACGGATTCGAATAATTATCGGATAATTAAGTCATACAAATTTTTAGATACAAATACCAAATTAACAAAATTAAAAAACAAATTAGAAAATAAAAATAAAAATAAAATTCAACCATCTTTATGTACATCAACGAGTACTTGAAGCAATTCTCACTAAATAAATCATTTCTATAAGGAGAATAAACAAATAATTTTTTACTAATGGAGTCACGTGGTGAAAATATTAGAAAATAAAAGTTTATAACATAAAATGGAGTAAAATGGGGGCTTCCATTTCTGCAACAAATGGAGGTTGTTGGAGATGCACCGTTTCTGTCAGCGAAAATAAAGAATTAATATAAGAGAGAGGAGGTGCGCTCCGGTACAGTGCGAAGACAGTAAGATTAGTCCCAAAATTAAATGGAAAATGAAGTTGGGCCCCATATATAGTAACTTGGCCCGCATGGAATATTAAAGTTACAGCGTGAAGACTCGCGCCCCGCTGTCAGCGCAGGGAAAAAGCGGAGCGGATTCCCTGTTCTCTGGGCAGGCTCTGGATCCGAATATATCCGGATATCCGCTCCGTTTATACCCACACCAAATTATCTGAATCCGTATCCGCAGTTATTTCACAAAAATATTAATTATCCGGATCCGTATCCGGAGTTATCCGAATCCGTTTCATCCGGATACGGATTATCTCCGGATTCGGAGCGGATACGGATCGGATTATCCGGCTCCGTTTACACCCCTAGCTGTACCTCCATCTTTTTTTCTAAAAAAAAAAACAATTCCTAACCAAGAAGAGAATACACATCTTTTTGGATTGATAATTAGTTTGATA
Source organism: Carex arenaria (assembly GCA_964058825.1). Classification (NCBI taxonomy): domain Eukaryota; kingdom Viridiplantae; phylum Streptophyta; class Magnoliopsida; order Poales; family Cyperaceae; genus Carex; species Carex arenaria. The sequence continues at coordinate 43,181 of CAXKVW010000452.1, read as the reverse complement.
GCTTACTCCATTTTTTCTCATTTAATAGTCAGGAATTGTCCTTTTCATATGAGTAGTGGCTATCGATATCCCATCTTTATTGTATGTATGTTCTTGCAATTTCATGTTGAAGATATATTATACAAATCTATGCCGACAGACGACATTTTTCTTTTCACTTTTAATTAGTGATGGAGAAAACCCATATCCAACTTTTTTAGGTGCACTAAAATTTGAATAAATAACTAGTTTGATTCCAATGAAGATATATATATTTTTGGATCAAAATCTGCTTCTTTTTTTGAAAAATTTCTTGAGAAAAGGACGATTTTTCTTTTCTTTTATCTGGATCGTTCAAAATCTATCGTACAGCTTCAATTAAATCTAAATTATTTTAATACATTAAATTGATATAAAAATGGAAAGTAATTGAGCTTGTACGATGAATTTTGAACGATCCAGATAGAAGAAAAGAAGGGTCCTCCTTTTCTCAAGAAAAAGGAGCTGATTTTAGTAATAGATATAAGTTAGTTTTGACCAGAGAAAAGAAGTAATTATGATTGCTTCTGAGTTGTATTTTGTCCGAACAATGAGAAATTGGATAGTTTTTATTTGATAATAATATTATGTAAATAAAAAAAAATTATAAACATATCTTTATTATTTAATAGAAAGTGTATCAAACCTGGACCAATTTAAAAAACGCTTGTTTTCCATAAAAAAAATTATAATTTTTAACAGTCGAGCTTTTAGACGGGTCTATGTACGTAAATGATCCATTAATTCTAAATTGACTTAAGTTTGATAGGCATCATATCTAAAAAGTAAAGAATAAATACAAAATTTTAAATTTTAGTTGGAATAATATTTAAAAAAATAGATAAATATAACATAAAAAAATATATGTACCCTGTATTAATTTACCCTAAAAAGTTTAGTATTTATTGAAAAAATTAGGCATTGCTTATTTCCAAGACCAGGTTGATTTCAAATAAATTCATGACATGACAGGAAAACATGAAATTTAATTTAAAAAATATATAAATATAAAAATAAAATAAAATTAAAATAATAATAACAGCAACAGTAACAGTAATACTAATACTAATACTAATACTAATAATAATATAATAATATTAATAATAATAATAATAATAAAATCTCCTTGAACTGTCGTTGCAGTAAGATGAGTATCACTTATTCGGAAATAAATCTGTTGCGATTCCAAAAAAATTGCAGGGTCCTGCGATTCTAACTCCAACGATTCATTTATTAAAATACATGAATCTCAAAAAAAGTTAGTTTTTGTGCACAAATCTCAAAATATATGAACGGTTGGAATCCATTGGAATTGCAGCAGATTTATTTGGCGCTTATTCAACTAAATAAATTCAGTACAAACAAGAAATTAAACATGAGTTGAAATATGTTAGACGTGATGTTTGTAGAGTGGAAACCTGAAAGCTCATCTTATGTCTGTGTTTCAACTCCTAACGCATGTGTGGGCTCGATTTGTTAATCTCATGCAAAATGGAGACACAGTGTGTGATATTTGGGAGGCATTAATTAATTAAGAAATTTCTATTGTCAAATTATGAAATGTTTGGATAATTAACTTCATGTACGTATATATGTGATATGGTTGATATGATATGAAGACAGCGCAATGAGATAATCTTTTGATTGTCAACATATATATATATTTGCCAAATCTAAGTACGTAGGACACTAGTTGTTCTGATAATTAAGCAAAAAATATTGTCCTTAGCTTATGTGCTTAATCATGTTTGCTTCTAAAGAGGGTGTCGTACATGCATAATCTAATTAGAGAGATGCCATTTCATTATGAAAGGGTTCTTAACTTCTTATATTGGGTCCATTTGGATGGTGGCCCACCACTTAGGTTGCATGCATGGTTCCTTTATAATAAATCTTGTTTTTTTTTTTCCTTCCTTTCTGCTAGTGGTTTAGGTCCTTAACAATGAAATTAGGTTTTATTCAACAAACACTAATAATTAACTGGCGGGTATGAAAATATGTCATCTGGCGGCTGACTTCATTCTTATAAAATTCACAAATTACTATTTTTTGTGGGGTGTTTGTTGTAAATTAATAATGTAATGAATAAAAAAAGTATGTATTTGAAGACGCACATATATGATAAGTTTTTGGTGTTTCCTCGAATACACTAAGATTGTGCTCCAGAAGGCGGTACGCAGAGGGAGGAGAAGAGAGAATCACTGTGCGTAGGTAGGATCGTATTTCAGCGTGTAACAAGTAAGATTGTATTTCAGCGCATTTCATTTTTTTTTCAAATACATGAGAAAAGATATACATTCTTTTTTTTCTCATATCATTGAATGGATAGATTTTTTTTTAATCAAATTCCATAAAAGAATAACCATTTTAGGTATGAAATGAAAATCATTCAGTCTCGAACTTTTCTTGTCTTGTGCCCATAATCATTTTATAAATTACTTGGTATACGCATGTCCATCCTCATGAATTCGTATCATTTGTAATAATTCGAATTTCAAGTTATTAGAAAGAAAAAAAAAAATCCAAACTGTTTGTTTCGAATTGACATGAATATTAGAAGGAATTTATAAATTTTAAATTGATTCAAATTGACCTGAATTATGATTATATGATTCGAAATTATAAAAATCTATGTTGAATTGCTACCATCCGATCATAATCCGAGCCAACCAAGGCCCCGTCTGTAATAAACGGGCTCCTTAAATATTCACGTCAAGACAGATCAGACGGTCCGGATTCATTCTGCAGTTATGCGATATCAATTTCAAAAGATGAGAAAGCAGGGAGCAGTCCCAAAATATTAAAATCAATATGAAAAGCCATAAGGGGCCGATGATAAATTATTATGTTATTATTATTTTTTCCTCCTTTCTGCATTCTGCTAGTGTTTTAGGTCCTAAAATGAAAATTAGGTTTGATTTAATTTAACAACCACTGACAAAGTGGCGGGTATAAAATGGTGTCACCTAGTTGCGAAATTCATTCTAATAAAATTAACAAATTGTTATAAAATAAAGATAGAAAATATAAACAAAGTGGCGCTTGGTTTGTTCCTCAGAGATGGCAGCCCTTTTCCAACTGTTTTGTAATCCCCCACGAGATAATGATTTTTTGTTGCAACAAGAAACATTTTCTTGATTCATGGTCTATACTCTATATGCGACTCACAGGCTCACAGCAAAAGGAACTAGCTCATTCATGGCCCTATCTATAAGTTAGCCTATGCCTATAACATAAAAGTAAGAACAGGCCCAAACAATGAGAAGCCATATGGGCCGCTTACTAAGCTTTTGATTTTCTCTCCAACCGATGTTTGATGTGAATAAACGGCCATTGTAATTGGACCGAGAATCAAATCTTCCTTTTACTTGTTTTCTAAAACGCGGGACTGAATTCTCAAACCCCACCCCCCCCCCCCCCCCCGACAGGATTTCCCTGCCCCTGAGTCACTGAAACGTGGGCCATACCAAAACTAAAAACTAATATTTAAATTTATAAACTCGTCTGGATCCACTTGTCAGTCTCACTAGGGGCAGGAAAATCCTGCCCCCCGGAAGACAGGTGATCTCTGTCCCTTAGCTGCGGACATGGTTGCTTATCAGAAATAGAGGTGCTATCCGGTCAGATAGGTCCGGATACTGTTATATTTGGACACATACTCTGAATATTAGTTTCAAATTGGGTTGGATGCGGATCCGAATACTTATCTGCTCGTAGATATTTCGAGTCTAGTTTTTTGGTTTCATATAGACAGATACTCATAACTTGTTTGTGGATTATCGAGTCTGGTTTAGATCCGGGACGGATCTAGATTCGAAACAGGTATATATCGCAATTTACAAGCATTTGAGAAACCCTTTACGTTTAAATATAATTATAATTTCTTAAACATCTCACATAATATATCATTATAATATAAATTAAAATATGGTTCGAAATATTGAAGATGAGATAATTTTAGAAAGTAAAATATTAGAGATGGCGATTTCGTAATATGGTTCCTAAAATTCATGAATAAAATATTAATACCAATTTGTTTCAATCAGTGAAGGGAATAATAAATTTCAATGATCTATGCAGAAATGCAAATATACAGTAGACAAAGAGATCAAGAAAGGAATTAACTAGTTTCGAAAATTTATAGGCAAAAGGTGAACATGAAATTTGATTTCATTGATGTGTGAAAAGAGCAATAAATTTCATTCAAACAATTAAAAATCACGATTGTCTTTTCATAATTATTAATATATGTTTTATATTAAATAATTATAAATAAATGATATTATCATTTTTATCGGGTATTTATAGTATCGGGTTGGATTCAATTATGGGTAAGATAATTAAATCAAACCCATATCCTATCTATTACGGTATTGGTTTTAGTTCGGATCCGAATCGGATATTAAATTATTAATTTTCTAACTGTATCTATAATTTAACCGGTTATATTTTCAAATTGGGGAAATTGTGAAAATGCCACTCCAAAACCTTCAAATTGTGAAAATGCCACTCCAAACTTTGAAATTGTCAAAATGTCACTCCAAACTTCATTAATTTGTAAAAATGCCACTCTAAATAATTAATGACTAAAATACCCTCGCACGTCCATCTCAGCCCCCGCCCCTCTGCCGCCTCCTCCCGCACCCTTCACCGACCTAACCCTCGCCCGTTGCAAGAGACGCAAGAAGCAGTTTCCGGGCATGATTTCCCTCGCCCGCCTTCACATTCTTCGCAATCCCTCCTCCTCCGACAAGCACCAGCACCATCAAACCCTCCTCCACCGCGCTCAGCCGCCATTCGGAACAGGAGAAGAAGAGAAGGCAGGAGAAAGAAGAAGAGAAGAAGGATATTTTAGTCATTAATTATTTGGAGTGGCATTTTTACAAATTAATGAAGTTTGGAATGGTATTTTGACAATTTCAAAGTTTGGAGTGGCATTTTCACAATTTGAAGGTTTTGAAGTGGTATTTTCACAATTTTTCCTTTCAAATTATACTCTATCCGAAATAATCAGATTCAAGTCGATTCCAATTCAGATCCAGTTAGATATGAAACCGAATACGGATAATCGGATTAAAATAGCACCTCTAATCATAAAAAACGTGTTGTGCCGTGACTATTCGCGTGCCGTGTCTAAACGTAACTGGTCATGTTTCTCATATTTAACTATTTTTTTATAATTTAAGTTAGTTTATTCAAGATTCACTATTTGATCAATACTTAATGGTCTTAATTACACGTAACTCACATGACTGCATGCTGTACTGTACCGTGATCGAATCTTTCACTTGACGTACTGTGTCAAATTTTCAAAAAATAATCAAAGCACATAACATGTGAGTCACGATATCAAACAGTTATACGTATCGTGCTATTTCGTATCAGAATTATACCGTTCTGTGACACAACATTTTTTTCCACTCTTGCAAGTTGCCATCTCGTGAGATACTGTCGTGATTGGTCCCTTTATTTTATAATTTTACCCCTCACCAAATGAATAACACGTGGCTTATCCATTTATTCTAATTTGTACTGGCCATGTCACATCCAAATAACTTTAATGAGTAGAACTGCCTAGAAGAAACAATAAATGCCAGATTAAAACCTTTCAAATATATCCCGCTTTATTTACCGTCCCTGTAATAAATTTTTTTGTTTGAAATCTTCTATGTTAATTATTTAATTGTTATTGACTCGCATGAGTTTGATTTTAGCTTAGACAGATTCAGAAAAATAACATTGAGAATCTTTTTTTGTGATCGAATTTATGATAAATCGGTCATACGATTCATATGTATATCATTTGCCAATTTAGAACCATATTCTTGCTTGCTATTGTTTAAAATATGAAAATAAAAATGAATTTAAAAAAAATGTTGGTTTTATCTTGATTTTCTCCTATTTTTTTAGTACAAATTACCTGATCAACAAAATAACCACATAAAACCGAAAGCACATTTCATATCCAATCAGCCTGACGATCGGATGATTTCAAAATAAGACCGTATTGTATTTAAAATATAATTCTTAGCAAATGTGAATCCATACAAGTATATAACATTTTAAAGAGATTAGCATATCAATTTACTATGAGGAATGAATTTTTTTTTTTATTATTAAAAGGCCAAAGCCCATTTCATTAAAGAAAAGTTAACTTACAAAACTTGTCCAAATCACTAACTAGTGCATTCTATTATTATAACCCTATAACCATCACAAAACAGCAGCACAAACGTTGGATCATCAGTACCAAAACAAAAACCATCACCAGCTAGAAGCTGTAACATGCAGTTTAACCAAAGTCGGTTAGATCTAAGCCTCAAACAAGGGCTGTGGGTAAGTAAGTAAACTACAAAATTGGCCTGACTAGCCAGGAAACAGTTGGTATTTTCATTCTTCATAAGGCACTATCTGCAACTCCCGGGTCTCCTCCGCCGCGACGTCATCTGGGTGCCAGCTTGTAATAGGTAGAACATCAAGCTCAACAGGGAGCCACAAAGCAATTGTCTCTGCCACTGTTGGGTGCACTCTACCTGTCCAATAGTGAACCAAAGATATAATAAGTAGAATATTTTGTCGAATTGATTTTTTGTTACCATTTGCAAAACAAAGATCATTTCGATACTTCCAAATAGTCCAACAAATAGTGCTAAGAACTAACAGAAAACTTGTTCTTTGTTTGGTAGATAATTGGTTGGCAAATTTGATAGCATCACCAAATTTATTCCAGGTTAGGCTAGCATTTTGGCAGGACCCCATATAGAACCAGATTTGCCGTGTATAAGGGCATGTTATGAACATATGACTGACTGTTTCTGGTTGTTGGCAGAATTGACAATTATTTGGTCCTACCCATCCTTTTTTGCATAAATTTTCAGCAGTAAGAATTCTATTCTTATGAGTCAACCACATAAAAATTCTGATTTTAATCGGAATGGGGACTTTCCACCATAACATAGCATTTTTTGGACTGATCCCGCGATAGTTAAGAAGTGTATAAAGTGAATGAACAGAAAACTTCCCATTTGACTCCCATCTCCAACTGAGTCTATCTTGTAAATGAGTATACGACAAAATGACTAATAATATCTAGAATTTCTAACCATTAAGTATATTGGATAGCATCTAAGGCCCTTCTAAATACATGGGCATCTCCTTGAGAATTAATTACCGTTTGAAGTAAAAAATTTGGATTAGGGCAAATGTTAAACAAAAAAGGGAACCTTGCTGCTAAAGTACAATTTTGATACCATATATCTGACAAAAAAAAAACAGAAGAATGAGCTCCAGGTTCATATCTAACACTAATTTTACCTAGAGGATGTAATGCTAAAATATTAATCCAAAATTCAGATTTAGGAGCTGTAAGAGATGTGTATTTGTATAAAATCATATTTTTCCAAGCACTTTCATACGATGGATCATTGTATTTTCACCACCATTTCATAAGCAATGCCAAATTCATTTGTTTGAGATCTAAAATCCCAAAACCTCCAAATTCTTTGGCAAAGCACGCTCTGTGCTAATTGAGCAACACATATTTTCGTTTTCCCGTATTAGAACCTTGCCATAAAAACGAAGTCTTATTTGATCTATTTTGTTTATCACTAACTCAGGAACTTTGTAAACCGATAAAAAATATAAAGGAACCGAAGATAGCACCGAATTGATCAATGTTAACCTCCCCCTAGACAGTAAACCACCTTTCCATGATTGTAATTTCTTTTCTATTTTATCAATAAGAAAAGTCCATTCTAGTGAAGTAAGTTTCTGATTATGCAAAGGAAGACCTAAATATTGCAAAGGAAATGTAGCTGGATTACATCTAAACACTGTAGCATATCGAGATATATCAGAGATATTGATTGGATACATTGAGGTCTTAGAATAATTAACTTTAATGCCAAAAAGAGCTTCAAAAGCTATAAGTGCCCACCATGCATTTTCAATATTCGCTTCATCAGCTTTTAGGAAATTGATGGTATCATCGGCGTAATGACAGTTGGTATGTGCATGATTAGCTAACACAGGAGGTCCTAAACCAATGATCGTATCTGTATGTCTACCTTTCATGAAAATTTTACTAAGTGTATCGGCGGCAAGAATATACAAGTAGGGCGACAAGGGATCATCTTGTCGTACACCTCTTTTACAAAAGAAGTAATTAGTTAATTCCCCATTAATGTTGATGCATGATTGAGAACTAACTAACCACTCCTTGATCCAATTAATCCATTTTTCTCCAAAACCTCGACTATGTAAGATCTCTAAAAGATATGACCAATTGATTTTGTCATACGCTTTTTCAAAATCAACTTTGATAATGACCCCTTCTTCTTTTTTTGTTTGACACGAATGAATGATCTCTTGACTAAGAATGACATTATCTAGAATATAACGACCTTTGATGAATGCTGATTGACTACTGTCTATAATTCGATGCATAATGGATTCCAACCGGAATGTCAAGATTTTGGATATAATTTTGAAACTACAGTTAACCAAACTAATCGATCTAAATTTGGTAATCAGCTTAGCGTCATTCTCTTTAGGGATAAGGCAAATAATAGATGGTTCAGACTAGTTAGTTTGGTGGTGTGATTATAAAAATGGAGGCATAATTGGTATAAATCAGCACTGATCAGATCCCAAAAGGTTTGATAAAAGTGGAAAGTGAAACCATCAGGGCCAGGAGCCCCGTGTGGTTCACAAGCAAATACAGCATGTTTGATTTCAGAAAGAGAAAATGGGATTTCAAGAGTCTGTTGTTCCAAACTTGTGAGCTTATCGCTAGGGTCCCAAAAATCCTTATCTAAATAGGCACAAGTATGACCAGATTGCCCTAAAAGATTTTTATAGAACTGAAGTATGTGTTGTGAAAGAACGGATTTATTAGTGGTTGGTACTCCATCTATCTTCAAAGAAAGAATTTTTTTTTTTTTTTTATCTTTGTGTTGCCACAGTATGAAAAAACTTAGTATTAAAACCACCTTCTTCCAACCATTTTGGTTTTGATCTTGCTTTCCAATGTTTTTCTTCCCCAAGGTATATATTGTCTAAAGAACATTTGGATAGAATCCAATCGTCATATTCAGAATCAGTAAGATCTCTACTTTCTAAGATGAGTTCCAGCTCTTTTAATCTAGCTAAGAGCTGTTGTTTGTCTTTCTTTTTCTTACTATAAAAATTCCTAGACCACCCTCTAATTTTTTGTCTAAGATACTTTAATTTGGCATTCCAACTCTTATCTATATCACTTGTATGATTGTATCTAAAGAAAATTGGTTCCACCATTTATGGATTAATTGCACAAAATCTGGTTGTTCTAGCCACATTGGATCAAATCGAAATAAAAAGGAGGGTGAATCAATTTTAGAAGAGATTTGGAGGATAATGGGGCAATGATCAGATCCGTATCTACCTAAGTCAAGAGTAGAACTAGCTGGATACAAATTTTCCCAAGATAAGCTAGTGAAAAATCTATCAAGCAAAGCGAATTTATTCCCATTATTCCAAGTAAATTGTCGACCTGTCAATTTTTGTTCTACTAATTGGTGTTGGCTGACAAACTTATTGAACATGGCACTTGTATGCATATCAAACAAATTCCCTGATTTTTCATTCCTACGGCGAATAGCGTTAAAATCACCACATAATATCCAAGGATCAGTATGAGTCCCCCTAATATTAGTCAATTCAGCCCACAGCTCTATAAGGAATGAATTAGCTCTCGTATCTAATTAAGTTAACAGAATAGAATTATAATATCCACCACATGCTACCAAAAAACAAAGCATTATTTCTCAACATAATTTAGAATACATGCTCTCTCAGATACTACAATAATAGCCCGTACATGAATTATTGGAGAAGGAAGAAATGGACTCAGAGCGAGTGAGAGATCTAATAAGCTCCCAAATGAAGAACCAACAAGGCCACAAACTGAAACTACCCATTGATTACTTAATTTAATTTATTTCTCTTCAACTTACTCGGCCATATTTTTTTACACAAACAAACGAACTCCGTGAAAGGGAAAGGGAACAAAAAGTACCAAATTAACCAATACGTGTCCCACGGACCGACACTACGCATCCACGTGGTGCACGTGTCCCTTCGATCCCTTCATCGGACGGCTCAGGCGCACCGATGCGGACTCCTCAGACGAGCAGTAATCGCGCACAGCGGTCAGCTCGTAAGGCGATGTGTCGGTGGCAAGCCACTGCTCGACGGTGAACTGCTGCTGAGAGCATCCCATGTGGGGCCCGGTGGTAGTGACCTCGACGTAGTTGCAGTACCAGCCGTGGTGATCCCCTGACCCGTCGGAGGTAAGGTTCATCCAGCACGGTGTAGTTGACATGCAGGGCCCACGGCCGGAGAAAATGTCGAGATTGCCCCTCTCGAAGTAGTTGTAGTTGCTCCCCATCAGCCCGCCCCACTCGGCTATGTCAGTGATCTGCACGCCGTAGCCATCTGATCCAACCAAGGCCACATTAATAATGGAATCCGTGCCTCCCTTCCAGATCGAGCCTGTGCGTACGAACAGCGTGTACACGCAGTTGTAGTCGTCGTTATCGTCGTTTGAGCTGTGTCCGATCCTCTTTGGAAAGACACAAAAGGATAAAAAGGTGAGAAGAGAAAAGTTCTAAGTGTACGTAATTCAAATTGAAATAAATGAGTTCTTTATTCTTACCTTGACGAGCGAAGAGGCGGTGGAGAAGGAGAGGAGGGAGATGAGCAGGAGAGATAGGGGTATTTTGGGAATGGTGACCCTCATGGCTACGAGGTGTTTGATGAAATGTCTCAGCGTTCTGGATAAAATGAGTGAGATCGGAGATGAGAGCACCTAAAATAGATAGAACTGGAAAGCTGGTGGGGTCTACAGACTTAATCATGTGTCGAGACTCCAGACTCGAGAGCAAGTGAACAATTTTTAGATCCGACAGTTTCTCCTGATGTACTCTCTCTCTCTCTCTCTCTCTCTCTCTTTCAACCTGTGTTAGATTTTGAGAACCTGTTGAAAATAATTAGAATATATATCTTGGAGATACTCATATCAATTATTGGATCAAGGAATTACATCCAGATATGCTCTCACCTTCTCTGGCGATATTTGCTTCTCCTCTTTGGCAAGACCAGCTGTCTACAGTAAATAATACCAGCTATATAATATGTCCCCTAATTAATTCTGATTCTTGTTTCTTTATTTCTTCCAACGGCTAATTGCCTAAATGTGTATAAGTAGCTTAGCTTTGTATCTTGTAATTCATGAACATATAATCAATAAAATCAGAGAAATTCCTTTTATCAAAATTTTCAGAACCCATAATCATCTTTAATGTCTTTCAATTTGGTTTCCATTGTTATCAGACACATGAATACATGATGTGTAGTCAATTAAGAAAATAATTCACATGGATGTTAAAAAAGAAAAAGAAAAATGTGCAAATGTGCACTTATGGAATACCTGACCGATAGTAAGTCATGCCGTTTGAATGAAATAATAGAGTCAAACTCTGAAAGATGAAATGTGGTTATCTAGGATTGGCATTGGCTAAGTTCAGATCATTATCGCAACATGATATTATTATTTAAGAGAGACATTACACATAACACATCACATTAGTCTTAAAGCCTATAATCTTATTGTGTCGGTAGAGATAGGGACCATTTTGTTCAAATGAGAAACTGATGATCGCAATTTTCTACCAGCAAAATTAATTTATGTGAAAAAATAAAAATTATATTTAAGAATTAAAATAAATAATAAAAAAACAAAAAATAATCAGATTTTGGAACAAACTTGAAAAAGTCCAGCCCATGCTTTTTAAAAATGCATAACACGTGGATCATCTATTTCATTATAATCTGTATTTCATCAGTGGCCATGTCACATTCAAAGAATAGGGCTTCACATTCACACAATAAACTCAGTTAGCAACACAATGTGCATTAAAATTCAGTCAATGGACAAAATCACCCCTCAATTAATCATCTGCTATTTGTTTCCTTTTCAAAGTGGCAACATTTTTGAAGATTGTTTTCCTCTATAAAGGTCAAAAAGACACATTTATGTAAGCACATGAGAACAAAATCTGTGTGCTTGTAATTGTAAGCAAGGCATAAAATATTAGAATATGAGACTGTATTAGTGCTTATTATAGCAAGTTCATGTCAGGATAATTATTGTCAGAACATTAAATAGAATTTGCCTATCATTTAAACAATATTCCTATCAAATTAGAAGTTCAATGTGCTAACCACTTTAGCTAGCTGCACATGCACTCTTTTCCGCAAGATAATGTAAATCAAATTAAGCTAGGAATGAGCTTAACTGTGACTTGTCGTTTCACATCGTCAACATTGACAAGTGACAACCTTCACCATACACCAGAAAAACATGCCAAGTCAAAAAGGATAGCATAATCATAATCATAATCATAATCAAACATCCTTAACGTCTTAGCTTTCGACATAAAGATATAATTTTTTAGATGGTCCAATGCAATACTGACTTTTGCATTAAGCGTATCGCAATCTGACGCTCGTGTCCAATCTGCATTCATCATTAAATAAAAACTTTTTAATGTGATCAATAATTACGTACTTATTTTAAATGTAAAAGAGGGAGGGAGATCCTATCTATCCTATTCTTTTTGACAAAAGTTGAAAAGTAGCATATATATGTGCTAAAACAAAAAAGGAACAGGTAGCTGGTAGCTGGGTATATAAGGGGGCTTGGCGATTTTCAAAACTTCGGTAATATTTTAAATTAATCTACAATTTGCAAATGATGTGAGAGTACAAGTCTTGAAATGGATTTTAATAGGATTTTAAGACCTTTCAGGTCTAAAAAATTTATTCCAATAAGAGCAAAATTATTCCACGTAATATTTCTAAACAAGAAGGGATTAATTTGGCTAATAGATAAGATATAAAATTGCTAATTTGCCATTACTAAGTTCCCTTTACATCTAAAATAATTGCCGATTTAATTGTCTTAATAGGAAAATAAATTGGGGGTGTCAATGATATCCTTTTAACCGTTTACCCGATCTGTATGTATTCGATAAAGCATGTTTGGATCGACTTTTTTGACATTTTAACATAGAGATCACATCTAACGGATTGGATCGATGTTTTGAACTTATAAAATTGAAAAATAACTTGGTTGCATGGAACCTCAGAAACAATTGATTTGATATTAGCCAACATCTCTCTTTCTCTATAGATAAAATATCACTATCTTTTTACGTAGGTAAAATATTTACTATTTTTTAAAATAACTTATTTACTATTTTTTTACATAGGCAAAATATTACTTTATCAGATGGTCGAGAATATCCTTAAAACAATGATTTTGTACCTATTTAAAAAAATAGTTAAAAAATTCTAAAAAATATAAAATTCGGTCTCCAAGCATATTTTATTATGAAGATCATGTTGAGCGGTTCGAATCGACTGTTCGGACTTTGAAAACAGAGATAAAAAATATAGCACATATTGGAGTACAAAAATAATGATGCATTTGAACCTTTCTCTATATATATATATCATGCAATGCATAAATAAAGTTTATAATACAATCATCTAATGATGAATTTCTAGGTTACAATACTAAAGAGTTTCACCCTTTTTAAGAAACTAGTTAACTTAGTTGCGGCTCCGCCGCAATAGTTTTTGTTTGTTTGTTGGTTTATATAATTATATAGGTGACACTTTCTATTTATCTTTAATTAACTGTTTCTCAATTTAATTATTGTCACCAAAAATAATATATAATAATATTTATACGCATATATAAGAGTCACTTTCTCCATGTTAACTTAATGCACTTTCCCAAAAAAAAAAAATATTCATTTATGTGTGTTCCATTCAGTACAATACAAAACACCAAAGCCATGCAAGACGGGGCAGAATGTAATATATGTCGCCACTTTTGAATGGTCTAGAATTTTTATATCAAGTGATTTTCTACCTATATTAAAAAAATAGTAAAAAAAAAATATAAAAAATATAAAATTTAGTTTGTGAGTACATTTACATATGGAGATCATGTTGAATGATACAAATTAACTGCTTGGACTTTGAAAATAAAAATACTAATCCATACTATGGACCAAACTGCGCTATGCATAGTACCATAGCCTCACTCCAGGTAGGCAACAATAGATACTAATTATAGGAAAAGAAGACGACAAGTCAAAACTGTTGGTGGTTTTCTCATTGAAGCTTCTCCTGAAAGGGAAGAGTGAATCTTCTATTCTTCTGAGAACATGCTAAACCAGCAAGTAGCTTGGCTAGAATCATCGGAGCTCGTTTTTGCACCCTTAGTCGGCCTCGGAAATGTATCTACAACCACCATAGCAATATTTGAACCTGTGAATAGTGAAGTATGGTTAATCCGTCAGAAATTAATGTTATAAAAATGGATTTTTCATGTGTGTAATGTATCAGTCTATAGCCTATTATACATGGAAAGTTATGGTGAAAGAGACTTGGCTCCTTGATTATTCGAGATTACTGAAACTAATTTGATGTAGAAACAGATAGTGGAAGGTAAGTTTAGCCACATTTTACAAAAAAAAAAAAAAAAATTTGGTACTGAGATTTTTATTTTACATATTTTGGATCAGGAATGTTTTCTTGTTTTGCAAAATCGAGGTTTTAAGAGAAGGCATGCTAGAAAATAAAAGTTTATCATTGTTAAAATATGTAGAAGACAAAAATCATGAATTTAAATTCAAACAACGAATTCATACTGGCCAACGAACAGTAGGGAACTTTTACATGTTCTCCTAAAAATTCTGGCATACCCTTTGTCACTAAGGGAGTTGATTCCATACAAATTTAATGAATTTTTCGTCCCAGTGAATATATATCGGAGGGAGTACTAGACAAGACAGTTTAAGAGGGTTGTACTGAAGTATCTGTATCAGTGAATTGAGGAAAACTACATATATATAACTTCAGACTAACAAAAGAAGAAATGCTAATGACCTATTTTACTTATGTGCCCCTCTTTTTACAATTTAAGCTGCCAATAATTACTTAAATTGACATGATAATAATAGTGTGCTTAATCTTATATCCATAACCAAATATTGTACTTGGTACTAATTGTAATGCTGATTTTTTTAAGAAAGTATGTAAATGTGATACCTTTACCAATAAAATTAAAAGGAGATCTGGATTAGTACCATTAGCATCTTGCAGGGACGAAAGACATGAGATCTCCCTTGAGTTTCTGAAAGGGGGAAAAGTTTGGAGATTTGAATCTGCAATGGCAAAATAGTAAATAGTTGACGAGATCTGATAAGGAAGGGTAGATCTAGAGGTAATGCTCACCTGAAATCTTCACAGTAACCGGAGGCTGCTTGTGGGAATGGAATGTGAAGTGAGAGGAGGTGATAAGAGTGGATATCTGAAGGGAGAGCAAAAGGAAGTCAAACTTCACATATTATATAATGATTTCAACTCCAATAGCTGTGAAATGATGATCTCAAGCTCATTGTTTGTTGTACTATGTATGAAACAATACTTGCATGAATTGTACTGCATTATGTACCTACTGAAAACAATGGAGATGTGAAGTATATTATCTTTGTTACTATATTTATATTCTTACAATTCCCTGATGTGTTTGTACTATATTTTTGATAGCATCAAAAGAAGCTGCTGACATTTGCTCATTCCTGTGAAAGCATAAATTACTGGATAGTAACAGCTTGCCATGTCAAACACCTACACATAAAGGTACCAGTTCAATACTGCTTTGCTCCAAGTATTTACAATGAATTTTCATGGATTCCTTTTGATTGACCAAGATTTTGGTTTGGTGACGCCTACAAATCTGTTAGTGCTGTATATTCTCATACTGGTCATTGTGGTCGTCATTTATTTAGAAAATGTAAGTATCAATATAGCCTACGGTACTTTGCGAAGCACGGATTGGTCTGTGCTATGAATGTATATCTTCATTTTTAAAATCCAAACAGTCTATCCGAACTGCTCAATATGATCTCCATATGAAAATGTACTTGGAGACCAAAATATTTACTTTTTTTTGAATTTTTTTATATAGGTAGAAAATCACCGTCATCGAAGAGCACTGCAAACAATGAGCCAAATTTATATCAATATACACAAATTGAATTGCGTTTCTGGTTTTCAAATGTTAATTTTAATAGAATGCTTTAGGTCAAATATACAAAGAAAAAAGAAAATTCAATTTTCACTTTCATCAAACTTGCTTCAGACTTGTGCTTGAACTTCACTTATGCATCAACTTGATTGAAAAGTTAGTACCAATTTCTAATCAGCCATGATAAAAAATTTCAAGGGAAAATTGAAGATCCAATCACTTATGAACGGATTTTTGGATCTGATAGAAATCAATTGGTTCAATGACAAATGGCTTGATAACAGGTGGGTTCAGGATGCAATTATGTGGTTTGAACACGAAGACTCAATTTAACAATCGAGGAAGCTGATCCAATTTCAGTTCACGTCCGAAAGTAGAAAGGGAAGAATATCAAGGAATAAGAACGTTTACCTGATGACGCTTCCTATTTGAGCTTTGGATGAGGCTTATCGGCACCAATGCAATCTATGTCGGCGTTCCCCACCTTGCGTCAACCTGTAGTCACAATGGAAGAAGAAATTCATGATTTTGAAGGAATGTTCTGACATTTGAAACAAAGGAAATATAAAGGTCAGTCAATGAAGCTTAATTCTTCTTTTGTGACACAACGTGGGGAGTGGAGCATAGCATGGAGAGGTTGACATGGTTTGGACTTTGGAAGTTGTAACGCCCTGGGAAATTTCAGCAAATTTCAAGTGTTTCCCAACTTATTGTCTTCTATTTTATCACCACTTAGTACTTCAACCAGTCCAAATTAGCCGGAGGATAACAATAGCCCCAAATTGATTATGAAGCAATAAATCTAACATTTAATTAACTGCTTATTCTGCCGGAGTTTGTAAGGATGAAGAACTTGTGCTGAAAAATTTTCGACAGCTAAATTTGTAAGTGGAAGAAACAACTTAGCAAATATGAAAGAATACCCCTAAATTGCATAATATCATTACTCATTACTCAATAGTAATTAGAAAAGGGTTAAGTGAAAATTGGGTATTGTAAAGAGCAAACCAACATGAAGCAATCGATTTTTTTTGGAGAAAGAGAGGAAAAAGGAGGAAGATGAATAATTAAATTGAAGTGAGGGAAAACTGAACTGGCAAATGGCAATTTTTATTGTAGATGAATTGTAGGACGTTTGAAGAAAAATACAACAACTAAGTTGAGAAAATCTCACCAGCGGAGAAAAGAAGAGTCCAGGAAGAGTAGACAGCTTAGAGCTTTCGAAAGTAGAAGTAGGTTAGCGAAGGCGAGGAGAGGGAGGGGAAGAGGGAAGGAGCAAGAGGAACTGAGGGAAAGTTGAGCCGATGTGTCTGACGAGAGGAACACATGACAAAGAACAGCGGGAGAGGTCGGTGAGAACGCGGCGAGGAACATGTAGCAGGGAGGAGAACGTGGCGAAGGCAGCAGGAGGAGGGAATTACACCTGTCGAATTGATCTAAATGACGAAGAGGGCGAGAAATTTTTGTGAAATGACGATAGCCGACGTCAT
Source organism: Carex arenaria (assembly GCA_964058825.1). Classification (NCBI taxonomy): domain Eukaryota; kingdom Viridiplantae; phylum Streptophyta; class Magnoliopsida; order Poales; family Cyperaceae; genus Carex; species Carex arenaria. The sequence goes on along the minus strand of CAXKVW010000452.1, from coordinate 25,529 downwards.
CTAGAAAAACGAAGTCCATTCATCTTTCATCAGACTGTAGGGAATGGGGGTGTTACTGTTCATCGCTGACGTAACACCCCATTTTTCGGGAACCCATTTTTACAGAGCAGTTTTTAGTGCGTACAGAGTTCGAATTTTTTATGGACCAAAATACCCCTACATCAAAGGCAGAAGATTTACTCTGTAAAATTCGAACGCTGATGATCAGGGGTATTTTGGTCCATCAAAAATTCGAACTCTGTACGCACTAAAAACTACTCTGTAAAAATGGGTTCCCCATTTTTCTTTTAGATAGTATAATAAGCACATGTGCGGCTTTTAAGTATGCTCATATTCAGAGGTGGATCCATAAAGACCCAAAGATAGGCAAGTATCTATCTCTGAATTTGAATTTTTTTTTTAGGTCCAGTGTAAATTTATTCAAGTGACTACTCCTGGCCCAACTTGGTGCCTACCCCTACCCCTGGCCCATAAAATATTAAACAACAGAGGTCCAATAAATAATTTAATTGTCTGCCTCTTTAGAATCCTTATACATCCGCATATCCGCTCTAAATGAAATGTGCTGCACTGCCTACTGAACGCGTATCCTCTGCATTAACTCAAAAGGGAATCTTTTGAGTTAATGAATCTCAACCGTCCGATTTTAAACGGACTCAATCCGGCTACTGCCTATACTATAGGGGTTTTTCAATATTAGTGCAGATCTAATCTGCACGAATCTCAAAACAAATCGAACTGTTGAGATTCATTAACTCAAAAGATTCCCTTTTGAGTTAATGCAGAGGATACGCGTTCCACTGCTACTACCCTACCCAATCCAAAAAAAAATTGACTCGCTTCGCTAGGTAGTAAGAAACCCAAAAAAACAACATTTTTATTCATGCCCACCAATTCATACAATTCACCAACTTTGCCCACCAAATCCAAATTCTATTAAAACTGTCCAAACCGGCTATTTAATAGCCAGTTCCTAATTTTTATTAGAACCGGCGGTTTAATAGCCGGTTTTAATAAAAATTAAGAACCGACTATTAGATAGCCGGTTCCTATTTTTTTTTTTTTTGAAACAAGTTATATTTTTTTATTTTTTTTATTAAAGTTTTAGAAATTTTTGATATGTTTATTTGAAATTAGATAGAAAAATATATAATTTAGTTTATTAGAAGGACTGAAACAAATAATCCGGATCAATATTTTTCAGATCGTATTTTTCGCGGCTGTAAGAAAAATTAAAATATTTCATTGTGTGTTATTAGAAAAAATAAAACTTTGGTAGAAGCGTCAAATTTTTTTAAAAATGATTTGATAACATCATTTAAAATGTTTTCCTAATAATAATATTAATAATATCATTTAAAAAAAATATCCTTAATTACTTAAAAAAATTACATTAAAATGATTTGAATTGAAAGTTATAAGACTACTGTTTTATTGTATGTATATATTATATATAGATTCAACATTGTAACATGAAAGATTTTTTCGCCCAAGGGTGTATGACTCTCACCCAAGGGACGCGGGTTCAAGCTCCAGTGGTGACAAAAATATTTTTTCGCAGTTCTAATAAATGGATCAAGGGCCGGAAGTATCGTTTTTTTTTTAACTTTAAACGGCCATAACTTTGGCTAGGAAAGTCGGATTGGCGCGTATGACCTCAATTCAGAAAGGGAGGGAGGAGACGGTGGGGACCGGCACCCCGGGTGTAATTCCGGGTATCCGACGAATTAGAATAGCCAAAAAAACGTCATTTAGTGCCTCAAAAATTAAGTTTAAGATTTTTAGTGTCTCAACTGAATTTTTTTATGTTGAAAAATACTTTTCAGCACCGAGAAATGCACCAGCAGCAAGTGCAATTGTCGCAGGAGAAGTCTCATATAAGCATTTTGTCTTCCGGTTCGATTTCAAGGACTGGAAAGTATTTTAACACACAATGAGAAAAACCCATTCTGAAAATTAAGTTGATCCGGGTTATTTGTTTCAGTCATTCTAATAAACTAAATTATATATTTTTTTATCCAATTTCAAAGAAACATATCAATTTTTTTTAAAACTTTAATAAAAAAAATAATAACTTTTTCAAAAAAAAAAGATAGGAATCCAGTTTTGATAGAATCTGGATTTGAAGAGCAAGAGTTGGCAAATTGTATAAATTGGTGAGCATGAATAAAAATGACGGCCCAGAAAGACTTCGCTATTCTAGTCTTTCTACGTAGTCAGAAAAAAAACAAGCGGATTTCCATCGCCAGAGAGCAGAGAGCAAAACAAACGGATTTCCTTTCTAATCATTTTCAAGGCGCCACTACATTTGCTGGTAAGAAAAGGAGAAGCTGTCAGAAAAATGGAGATAAATCCCCACCTTTTATTTTTTACAAAATTGGAAAGGAAGAGTAGGCAGGAGTCATTTCTTTTTAAATTAGGAACTTGATGTTTTATCTTTTAAGTGGGTTGTTATTTTTTTTCTATAACTTTTTCTTGTAAGACAATCTATTTTTTTAGGCTTCTTTCAGTTAATATATTATGCCTACAGATTTTTCCTAAAAAAGAAAAACAAAACAAAACAAAAGGAGTGCAAGATAAGGTAATGGGTTTGAACCCGATTAACTATTTCAATCTGATTAGTGTTCTACCCTGACGGAAATTCTGAATCTGCCCCTACTCATATTATTTGTAAGCACATATAATGAATCTTAATTGTTAGATGCGATACAACGAACAAAATCATATTTAGCGTTCGCCAGATAGTAAATGTGTATGAATCTGGTGTTCAAAAATGACGCCACAGAAAATATCACTATGGGTGGAAATCAACAAACGTATTCATCATACTATTCTTTGTCCATAACTAACAGTAGAAAAAAAAAAGTAATTCTTAGTCGTTGGGTTTGTTGCTATAATCCACAAATGAATGAGTTTAAACAATCAAGATCATGTACAATCTTAGCCAACTGATTCAAGAAGAGAGATTAATTACGATAAAATTGGGCGATTTCCCATCAAAACTTCATTATTTTTTCCAAAAATTACCATTCAAATTTCAAATTGGAATATTTGCCCATAAAAAAATGATCTGACTTGTTATTTTCCTATCAAAATATGTTTTCTTCAAAAAATATAGCCCAAAGGGGTGCGTAAAAATAAGAGTATAACGGGTGTGCAAAAACTTTTTCTCTCGCATTTTGAAGTCTCTCATTTTTGCGCACACCTCAAGCTCTCTCATTTTTTAATAAAAGAAAAAAAAAATAACCGTTCTGTCTATGACTGGTTTAAACTTTTTTTTTTATCACTCTTTATTATCACTTATGCAAACTGCTAGCATTATTATTTTTTGATAAGAGTGTATCTTAGATTTTCTAACTCTTATAGATTAAATATAGAAACAATCAAATCCATTGCAAATTTTAATATGTATTTAAAAATGTTGTGTCCCAATTTATTTAAAAGACCTTATTTGTAATATTGTTCTTTCTTGTAATTTGAGTGTTTTACTTGAACCTCTATGCAATTTGTGTTAATCAAAAAGCAAATCATATAGCATTATTAGCATAAGCTAAATATAATTTAGAAAACATGCTCTCAAGTCTCAATACAACATTAATAGTGCGTTATGCGCACATGAATTATTGGAGAGAGAAGAAATGGAAGCAGAGCCTCAACAACAAGAAGGCCACAAACTACGCACTGAATTTAATACATTTCTCCTCAGCAGTCCAGCTCAACAATTTGTTTACACAAACGAACTCCTTAAAAAGTCAAACGGAAAAATAAAAGCAACAGATTGACCAAAACCATCACCCGGACCCACACTAGTCATTACGCATCCACGTGATGCACGTGTCCCTTCGATCCCTTCATCCGACGGCTCAGGTGCACCGATCCGGACTCCTCAGACGAGCAGTAATCGCGCACGGCGGTTAGCTCGTAAGGCGATGTGTCGGTGGCGAGCCACTGCTCGACGGTAAACTGCTGTTGTGAGCATCCCTTGTGGGGCCCGGTAGCAGTGACCTCGACGTAGTTGCAGTACCAGCCGTGTCCCGATCCCGTCCCGTCGGAGGTCAGGTTCATCCAACACGGGGGAGATGAGATGCAGGGTCCACGGCCAGAGAAAATGTCGAGATTGCCCCTCTCGAAGTAGTCGTGGTTGCTCCCCATCAACCCACCCCACGCTTCTATGTCTGTGATCCGGAAGCCGTAGCCATCGGATCCGGCCAAGGCCACGCTGATCTTGGAATCCGTGCCACCCTTCCAGATCGTGCCTGTGCGAACGTATAGCGTGTACACACAGTTATCATTGTTGTTTGACCCGGGTCCGATGCTCTGAGGAAAGACGCAATAATAGAGAAGAAAGAAATTAAGGTGAGAACGTACAGAAAAGGTGTTGAGTCTAATTTAAATAGAAATAGATGGGTGATTGGGGGGGAGTTCATAGTTCTTACCTTGATGAGCGAAGAGGCGGTGGAGAGGGAGAGAAGGGAGATGAGCAGGAGAGAGAGGGGTATTTTGGGAATGGCGGCGCTCATGGCTGCGACCTGCGAGGTGTTTTATGAATATATTCGCGCTTTTACGCTCTCGACGGGTTTAGACTTTGGATGTTATACATGAAAAGGATGAGATCCGAGTGGAGCTATGTAACGTAAGAAAGGACAATTTTTATTTATAACCTTGAACATTTTCGAAATTAAGTTTATCCTCTTCTAAAATTCATAATATCATATTTTCCTTTCAAAATTTTAAAAACTCACAAAATTTATTGTCTTTGTTATACTGAGACTCATTTAAATACGTGAAGGTTTCTATTTTACTCTTTTTTAAAATGTAAAAAATATATGCAGCATGTATGAGAGAAATACACATTTTTCTAATTGACAGGTTTGTGCTATGAATGTATTATTTTTTTCCTTGTGACTCACACACAAGTGTGAGCATAAGCTGCCACTATATATTTCGCAAGAAAAGAAACGAATCATTGGTCCTTACAAATCATCTATTTAAAAATATTATATTTTGTTAATACAGTGTTAAATGAGAGTATTAAAAATTTAAAATCCTTTAATAGAAAAGACAATAAGTTTTTAAATTACTGAGTTTTTTAAATTTAGAATAATTAATGTGATATTATAAATTTTAGAAGGGATGAATACGTAATTTTAAAAAAAAATTATATTATTTTTGAAAGGTACACATGAAATTTCCCTTATAAAAGAATAGATATAAGGGAGGTAAGATGGAAGTGAGGTGTACAGACTTTGTCATGTGCCGAGTGTCAAGCGATCGTGATTAGTTAATCTACATAATAAATTAATGTTATCTAATTAATTGGAGAAAAAAGAAGTTTCAACCCATCCATAGTCAATTAGGGAAACATATCACATGGATTTTAGAAATTGTCACGTTGGTGTTTAAAAAAGGAAAAAGAAAAATGCCCCGTTAATTTTCTTTTTTCAAAAAAAAAATATATATATATATATATATATATATATAGATGAGCTATGGTCAGCTATAGAGTAAAACATAATTTTACGCTATGTTTTCTGTCCGTTGAATTTGCTTAAAAATTCGGAAAGATCGCATCTCAGATCTGTAAAAAATGTCGCTGAAACACTCCTCCATTTTCCTCTATTTTACTGGACAACTCCAGTCCCTTGACTATCCCCTCATTCTGTCTCCCCTCTCTCGCTAAACGTAACCTCTCTCTCTTCCAGCCCTCTCTCTCCCTTGTGATTTCCGACAGAGAAAAGCCTATCCTCCACCCGACCCCGCCTACGGCTCTCCTCCTCCAGCTACCCCTTCTATTTCTCCTTCTCCTCCTCAACCGTCCCCCCCACTCCACGACCCGCCCCACCTGTACCCTCCTCGCCACTAGCTTCTCCGCCGTGCAGAATAGCGACCGTAGACGGAGCCGCCTCACCGGTCACAGAGGGGCGGTCGTAGACAGAGCCACCACACCGGCCGTAGACAGAGCTGCCGCACCGGCCTCAGAGTAGCAGCCGTAAACAGAGCCGCTGCATCGGCCGCAGAGTAGCAGCCGTAGACAGACCCGCCGCACCTGCTGTAGAGTACGTGGCCGTAGACAGAGCCTTGATTTGGAGGTAGCTCTGTAAGTTTTCTTTCTCCTTTTAATAATCTAATTTGCAACTATAACTTGAAATTTGACCTTTTAATAATGTAATATTCCATTCTCTGTATTAGATTGTTCCTCTTTTCTTTCTCCTTTTAATAATCTAATTTGCATTTCTCAGACCTTTTTACTGGTAAGGTTAAACAGTGAAAAAAGATGGCATTTGGGCCAAGATTATTTGTAATTGATTTGCCTAAATGATCTTGCATGTCTATAAAATGCTAATCGTGAATTAGTAGAAAAGAGTTTATGTGTTGGAGCTTATTAATATTTGATTTGACCAATACTTCCTAAGCTAATGAGAATTAATCCATTGATAGTCTTCTTAAGTTGTAGAAATAAATGCAAATGAGAATTAATCCATTAATGGAATCTGAAGCGATAGATCATTGCTCATAATTGGATATTGCTTGGTTGTCATTAATTGAAATATGGGGTATTGCAAAATATCTTACATATTTGTGAGTATAATTTGAATTTGGTTGTCACTGATTGAACCCACTGATTGACAAAAGGAACTTCTCCTTTAAAATATAAAGTCTGTTATCTTGTTACTTCCCAAATTTTTTATTATTACTTCATCAATAAACTTGTAGTATTCTTTAAGTTCAAGATTTAAATTAACAATTCGATATTATTTCATGCAATGCTCTTTAGATTCGTTGCCACATTCGATAGAAGGGGAACTATGAAATGGATCCACATCAAGAATATCAACCTCCATCTTTGTCTTTTGAGTGTTTGTAAATTTAGTTTTAATGGGTATTCTTTTGTTGCCGTGGAAATATTGTTGGAAGAGTAGTGATATGCTTGTTTTAAGGGATTGTAAGTTTAGTTTTAAAGGTTGTATTTTTAATGGTCAATAACAATTTTCATTGTAAATTTATGTTTCTTACTAGTGTCCATGGTGTTATACTGTTGTTTATTTTGTATTTTCATTGCAATAACAACTTTTATTGATTACAAGTAATGATCTGTTGTTTATTTTGTGCGACTTTTGTTTTTGTTTTCATTGATGCACTGCCCTTTCTATGTTGTTATACTCTTCATTTCCAGTCATGTGCTGCTGTAATATTGATGTACAAAAAAAAACGACATTTGCTTTCCAAAATCTTGTTCATATTACATACTGTTTTTATTATAGCTGTAAACTTGTGCTTAATTGGATTGACATAGTAAATATTTAATATGTGGTTCAAGCATTCCAACATTAAAATAAAAATCAATAACATACACAAACATACATAACCAAAGTGAAGACACAATATTAATTTCAATATTTTGCCGATGCACAAAAACTTACATCAAATTGCCGATGCACAAAAACCAGCATCTTACATACTATATCAAGTTACCATATTAAAGAAAGAAAAGTAAGCATTTTGCTTTAACCTTCAGCTATAAAAGAAACAGTAAAGATCTATAACAAAAAAGTAAGTCTTTTCTTACTGATAACAAAAGAAGTGCATAATTAATACTCTAACAACACTATTCAGATTCTTTATCATCAATTTCATCATCTTCATCATCAACGTCATCATCGTCCTCACTGTCGTAATCCTTCTTCTTGCCATTTTCAAAACCTTCTTGAATCTGTAAATTATGTGAAAATATCATTAATTAGCATGAATTATTAAGAATGAAAAATAAATAATACAATGGAACATCTACCTGTGGACAAGTTCTTGAATTATGACCCGCTTTTTTATTGCATCTGCTACAAGTTCTCATTTTTTTTGCCTTCTGACATGATGCAGGTACAAATCGTGTAGGCTTCTTTTTTCTACCCTTGCATTGCGCTTGCGGTGGATCAAGATACACGGGCACGGTAAAATCCATCAAATCTGTCCCAAGTTTCTCCTTATTAGATGCTTCATTTGCTACTTCTATCTTGACACTAGAAATTACATCCATCAGCTCCTTATCATCTCCTACCTTTTGTACAACAGCCAACAACTTCTCCTTGACACCAGGAATCAACTCTTTCAAACATCTAAATGTCTCTGAACTTAGTGCACTCTCTCAAAGCTCTAATCCCAGAAATTATGCATTAACCGGGCCAGGTTATTTAGATTACTTCAGAAACAAAGAAATTTTCTACAGAGAAGTTAAAGAAAGCTAAAATTGTGTAAAATTGTTGCTAGTTTATGAACAAAAATAAAACTAAGTAATATTTGTAGGAGCCAATATCCCAAATCCTGAACACCACTGTTAATTCGTAAAAGATACAATATCCACAAAAAGGTTTGTATTACCTGATGTCGCTGGAAGCGTGGCGAATAACCTAGAGGAGGAGAGGGTCGTAGGTGGGGCGCGGAGTCGTGGAGAGGGGTCGCCGGAGGAGGAGAGGGCGAGATAGACGTGGTCGCCGGAGGAGGAGAGGACGAGATAGACGTGGTCGCCGGAGGAGGAGAGGACGAGATAGACGTGGTCACTGGAGAAGGAGAGCCGCAGGCAGGGTGGAAGGCAGGTGATATTCTAGGTTTTCATTTTTGTCTATGAAGGCAAAGGAGAAGGTTTTCGCGCTTCACATTTTTAGCGACAACAGAGGTTTAGCAAAATGAAAAAAATATATTTGGAAGAGGCAGACAGGACGTCTCCATTTAATGGAGGCAAATTTCAGCGACTTTTTTTACAGATCTGAGATGCGATCTTTCCGAATTTTTAAACAAATCTAACGGACATAAAACATAGAGTAAAATTATGTTTTACTCTATAGCTGACCATAGCTCATCTCTCTCTCTCTCTCTATAGCTAACGCATTTTGCACCATGGCTTAGCCAAGTCCATCTCTATATATATATATATATATTTCTGTCCGAAATATAACCGGTGGTGAACTTGTTGGACAGATCCTTTAAGAAAACTCGCATGACCTTTTTCCCTCGTGTTTAATCTTAGAAAGATAAACAAAGTAAAAGGTAAATAATTTGATGCTTTATTAATTTTTTAAAATTATGCCCGTTGCCACACATCCGATGTATACTTGTTGAATCCGTGACAGATAACAAATGATACCGTTTGAAGAAAATAAAACAGTCAATTCTAAAAAGATGAGGCATTAGCTAGTTCACCGGTTAGTCCCGCATTGGTTAAGCTCATATCAATGCAACTTGATGTTATTTAAGAGAGGCATTAGTCTTTAAAGCCTATACTATTTTGTCGTCAAATATGGAAAACTTTGGTTTAAATGTGAAACTGACGATCGCAATTTTCTACCAGCAAACTTTTTTCCTTAATTTTTTTTTTAAAATAAAATCACATGTAATAATTAAAATGATAATATTTAAAAAACAAGAAAAATCAGGCTTTGCAATTGAACGTTCATTTTCAGGCCGAACTTGAAGAAGCCGGCCCATGCTTTTTTATACGGTGTAGACCAAAAAGCCCGGTTCTTAGTTTCCAAATTAAAAAAATATATATCAAATGCTACTTTTAATTTTTCTTTTATCTAACCACTCCCACATCCCAACCCACCAGGACTTCATATCACCTATGGTATCTTAAACTTTGAGTTTGGATATGAACCCTCCAATCTGCTCTGGCACAACCGTCCCCGTGCATTCCACCCCAGGACGAATTGATCAGTATTCTGGTTGATCTAACAGTCCAAATGAAAACTCAAAATTTCATTTACCTCAGAGAATCTGGACTCAACCCACCCGATGATGTTAACTAAGCGAAACCAAAGGCGAATCTAGCTTGTATGGAATCCGACTCCGGTGCTTTTCTTAGAGAAAAGCACCAAGCTGCTTTTCCGATCCCAACCATTCAAATTCGTGGAAATTTGTGCATGGAAAAATTTCTTTCTCGAGATACGTAAATTTAAAAATTTGAATAGTTCGGATCGGAAAAGCAGCTTGGTGCTTTTCTTAGAGAAAAGCACCGGAGTCGGATCCTATGAATGGAGTCAATTGACCCATTCATTTTAATTTTTTTTTTTTATGTTTATATCTTATTTTTAATATGGTTTAAAGTAAAATATTATGTATAGTGTGAAATTGATCTCATTTGTAGTAGAAATTTTTTATATATTTGATCCACATTTACATTTGACCTCCATAATCTGAAAGTTTGACTCCAACCCCTAAGTCAAACTATAGATAAATGCTCAACTCCAATCCAAAAGAGAGACTGTTCATTCTTCATAGTAGAAAATCTAAATGACTTCAAATTGCTCTGTTTATAGTAGAAAATCTAAATGACTTCAACTTCCAAGATCAATATCAATTTACTCTGTTTATAGTAGAAAATCTAACTTGCTTCCAAAAGAAACATCAATTTGCTACATTATCCCTCATTGCACATGATCTCCACTGACTTCTGGTTAACAGCAGAAAGAACTTTCACACACTTATAAAGAGATAAAAATGTCCATTAGCAATCTCACAGTACACAATAAATACAACATACTGCATAGGAAGATCACTACACCCATGTGATATGAAGTTTTCTAATTCTCAATCAAACTGTTGTCTCAATTGCATCTCAGTCTCGCTCTTCCACGTGGCGTGAGATGACTGGCCTCTCATCCTCTTGCTCTTCTCCTTGTCCTTTACGGTCGATCCCTTCTTCTTATCTAGCTCTGTTGGTTCCACTGCTGGGCGGTCCCCACAAATTGGGCACACCATGCCGTGTGCATGGGAGTATGTCTTAGGTACTCCGCACTGAAGACACATTCTGAAATACAACCCCAAAAACAAAAATATTTTTCTCGGTTGCAGGTTTCACAGAAGAATTACAAATAAATGAAGAAATAATGTGCGGAACACAATATTCAGACCTGTTTTTCTATGATTATACAAGTTGCCTTTTATATCTCATGGTAGATCAAGAGTTGGTTTACATGTTAATACTTAATAGGTCAGTTTTGGACTTGTAACAAAATCTTAATCTTTTGGGCACATATCATAAGTTTACAGATTTTGGAAGGATATATACGGCATACTTTGTGAATGAAAATTACCTGAGGAGATCAGCAGCATCTTCTGGTCCAGGATTTACAGCAGTAATTTTTCGCTTGTTTTCAACAGGGATGGTGGTAACAGAGTCGGATGTAGCATTGCCACCGTCAACACTTACTCTGTCTCGAATAGCGATCAACTGGGCTTTGGCCTCCACCACAGCACCTACATGCCATGCCAAGAAAATTAGAGATTTTATTATAAATTTCCAATCAGGATTTGTATTTCAACCAATCTTAGATGCACATTGACCAATTCAAATGTAGCATTGAATCCCTTACAATTTGTCTCACGGCAATTTACTGACTAATTCACACGACAAACAAACAAACACAACACTTTGCTTCATATGAAAAAAAAAAATACTATAACCATCTCCTCCACCCCTTCCCCTCCTCCTAGTGGTGCTATCCATACCAAAGCCGACTTGTTATCGATATTTCACCAGAATTCATATTTCAGATCCTCCATCAACTCAATTTCTAATTTTTCTTTGCATTATACTGACACATTAAATAAGTTGAAAGCTGGTTGAGAAACAAAAGTGATAAATCTGAAAGTTGATAAATTTAGAAGTGGTGCTGAGAGATAGAGGGATACAGGTGCTGTATTTATTAAGGTTGATGTATGATGAACTCAAAAGAGATGCCTTTGTAGATTCAAAAATCAGACCATTCTACACCAGTTAAAGCCCAACTCGATAGCTCAAAGTTCAACTATTTTATTCTCAGATGCACAAGTACCACATCAATTGAGCAAAATGTACTTGTAAAAAGAAACAAAATCCAAAAAAATTACAGCAAACAGTACCAGCAGGAAGATCCCTCTTATCGCGCCTTGCCCGATCTCTAACCTTTCGATCATATAGACCTACAGCCTCTCTGGTTTCCTCTGGCCCACCTAAACAGTTGTTCAAGAAATCCGGCGGCCCTGTGATCTCCACCAATCAAACAAAAACAAAAAAGATAACAACAACAACAACAACACAATATAATCAAACAACTAAGAAAAGACCCAAAATTGCTCGACACCAAAGATCACACGAGGTGAATACCATACCTCGGCGAAGGTATCAAGTGCGGAGGGGAGAGACGGGTCGGGCGGAGGTTTGGCCGGATCCGACCGATAGAAGTTCCTATTATTTTTCGTTTGTTGCTCGATTTCTTGGTCGGATTCGTCGGCGGAAGTGTCGGAGCTGATGGCGGAGGAGGCGGATCGATCAGCCGACGCCGCCACCACCGGTTCCTCGTCACCGGAGGAGTATCCCTCGAGGAGTTGTAAACTCATCCGGACCTATACCAATTACCAATTACCAATTACCAACCGCTGCGCGATGTCGGATTCTGGGTTTGGTGATTAGGGACTAGGGTAAAGTTTTACTGCTCCCCATTATCGGGAAAGGGCCTATATGAACTTGGACAGCAATGGGCTCATAATGGACCTAATCGAAAGAGAAATGAAAAGCCCACACCCAAGGCAATTTTTCACAAAGGCTTTTAGTATATTATCATTTTCCCAATTTCTGCTGAGACTTCTTCACTTCTGTTTTCCGGGTTTTAACAAATAGTGATGGACTTAAACCTGACAGATACTATGGGCTTAGGGGTGCAAACGTAGCGGACACGGAGCGGATAATGCTAATATCATATCCGTATCCGTTTGTAATCAAGCGGATACGGATACGGATACGGATACGGATAGTAAACGGATGTCAATATCTAAAACCAAATCCGCATTAAACGGATACGGATACGGAACGGATAATTCACGAATACGGATACGAAACAAATTTTTAACGGATAATTGAGTTTTATACGAAACAATTTGGTCATTAATCATTGTTACTGACCATCTTTTCATTAAAAAAATACTATTATAGGACAAAAACAAGAGGTTTCCACTTTTCGGCCTATAGCTCAGCGCCTCAGCCCCTTAGTTATATTGCAAAGTAGCCACATTTAAGCTTTTATTGGACCAAGATATTAAGAAGGCTGCGAATGAAATCGGCTCAGAAATAAGTCCGGACCCGATGTGCTCAAGAAATTAGTCCCACAAGTAAGATATAAATAATGTTGAGACCGTTATATATAACGTCGGTCATTGAGACAGCGAAGAGATTTAGTAAACAGATTTGCGCGGATATCCGCTCTGTTTATGGGTCGGATGTATTATCCGTATCCGTTTCCGTGAATAATCTTGACAGACCGTAATTATCCGGATCTTTATCCGTTATTATCCGTATCCGTTTTGATACGGATCCGGATTATTTCCGGATTCGGAGCGGATATCCGCCCGGACAATACGGCTCTGTTTACACCCCTATAATGGGCTGCCTTGCAAAACGGGCTTAAGTCCGACCAGTTTAGAGTTCCTCGATTAATGCTAAATTGCTAAATGCTAATGCAAATGTTGCTGAAATATATCAAGTACGCAACAGTTTAGAGTTCCTCCTTTTGTACAACAAAACAATGTTAATTTGCCTGAATTCAGGTGTACAGATTTGTTAATACCCGACGTTTGTGTTATTCTGCAATTTATTGTTAAATATTAACAAAAAAGTTCAATGAGGATTGCTAATTTGAGACAAAATTATCTAATTGATCGATCTGATGGAATCCGTTTTAGAATGTGTTATCCGTTTGCCTGTCGTCATTTCTCGTGTTAGATCATTAACTATATGTTGTATTGTGATTTCGTATGCAGACATACGGTATAACCAGTGTAAGTAATATTCAGTCTATTCGGCTAAATATTATATTCAGTCGAATATTCATATTCGGTTGTAATCTAAATAGAAAATCTATATTAGGTCCGAATATGCGTTTTAGAGCATATTATCGGTTTAAAGTATATTAACAATGATATAAATATCAATTTAGAGTATATTAATAGTGGTTTATACCACAAATATCAGTTTAGTTATACCCTAAACCCTAAAACCTAAACCCTGAATTATTATTTAAAATCCGCATATATAAGTCCGCATAAAAATTTGTATTTGAAACTACATATTGCATATGTTGTATGCGGTGACTTTCTGCATACCGCATATAAACCGAATATTAAAACAATGGGTATAACTATCTTCCCTATATCATTCTTCAGATATTTCAATTAACAAAATGCACGCTTATTTCAGTTCAAGCATAATTGTTAATAATTGTTATTTCTTTTAATCAATTCAGGGTACATTTTAACAACTGCCAACAAATGATTTCTGTTATAGCCGTAAAATTTTAAAATAATTAACTAACTAATTAATGAAGAATTACGACTAATTAAAAATTTTAGTTATTTAATGTACGAGTTAAATTATAAATAAACATTAATTAAAAATCAACATAATGAAGCTTCGATTTCACTGAACCAATTAATTTCTTAAAATTCAATTAAGGCGATTGATTCGAAATAAATAAATTGGATTATACAAGGGTATTATTAAACCAACTTAAAATTTACAAATTTTTGAACTAAAGTTTACAAATAAGAGGTTCATAAAATCAAATGCAAAATTTTTGTGACATATTAGAATTTAGAGTCATTTTATATGAAAAATACAATTATTAACGAAGAAATTAATTTAAATAATTAACAGGGTTCACGAATAAATTGGTAATCTAAACTATTGAACATTCAAAGAATTCGTACGAAATTTATAAATGCAAACTCACGTTTAACCCGATTGAATTATAGTGATCTTTTTTTTAATCAAATTATCATTCCCTATCTCCTGTGACAAATCTGAACCGTTCTTATGCATCCTGCACGGATCTCAAAGAAGCCCTTTCTTTTAAGAAAAAAATCCTGAAATTGTCTGAACCGTCCGATGCTAATCTGCATGGATCTTAAAGCCCCCCCTTTTCATTTCACCCCCTCCCTTTTCTTTAACTCCCTCTCTCTCTCTTTTCTCTCTGACCCGCTCACCCCCACCCTCCTTTCTCTTTCACTCTCTCCTCTCTTTGGAGAGAAACCACTAGGGTTTCGATTTTCCCGCGTGGCTACCGATCGGACCTGCTCCCGTCCCATCGCGACGACTTAAGTCGCGTTCGTAGCGTGAATCTCGCACCTGCTCTCTGCGCTATTGACTTGTGTGGTTTTCTCTCTCCCGGGTGCTATATATCTCTCTCTCTCTCATTTTGGGTTTTGGTTTTTCTCTTTGCCTTCGCTCATGTGTTGAGAAACAAATCTCTCTCGCTCTTCTTTCTGTCTTTCTCTGTGCTTGCTGATACCAAAACCCTAGGGTATTTGGGTTGTTCTTTGTGTCGCGATTTTTTTTTTTTGCCTCTGTGACCTTCCTGTGCTGAGCTCGGTGCCTGGTGGTGCCTTGCTGTGGTGGTGATTGCCGATTTTCACTTGACGGCCGTGGGGCGAGTCTCTTGCTTGGTACTGGCCAATTTTGGACACCCTCTTGCGATCTCTCATCTCTGTCGGGTAATTGATTAGACCCCCGTTTTTCCTCTTTTGCTGTTGCGATGCCTGTTGTGTGAATGTCGTTTCCTTGCTTGTACCAGCCTTGTTATGTTTTCCTGCCTCTGTGATGTTGTTGTGCTGTTTGTGCTTGTTCTTGCGTGTTGCTGGTGCTGGTTTTGTGTTGATTCTGACCTATACTCGGCTTGTGCTATGTGTGTTTGTGGTTATGCGATGCTAGTACCAGTTGGTACCGACCCAGTGTTGCCTCTAGTACCAAACTTGAACTGACAGGGGGCCTATACATAAAAAGAAGAGAAATGATTTTGTCTCCCTTGGTTTGGTCCCCTAAACGTCCCCTCATTAACTGTTAAAGTCTAACTGTTTAGAATACAAATCAACTATGCTCCCAGTTCTCCTCTTAGAAAGAAATAAAAATTAAAATTTCAGCACAACTCAAAATTATGTTCTTCACTACTCGTCACTCATCACCCCCGACTGCCTACGTCGACGGTTGCGATGGCGGCAAAGACTCACTTGCCTCACTCATCCGCTGCCACCTTACTCTTCACCGATCCACGCCGCCGTGACGATTCTCCTCTTCCTCACCCTTTCCGGTCTGGGCTCCGGCGCGGCCTGGTTTCCGTCGTCGAATCTGAGGCTCTAATTTGATCTTGTATATCAGATGAAAAGGGAGAAAGCATAGATCTGAGGTTCTAATTTAAACGATCAATCTTCAGTCAGATCGGAGAAGTCTGAGCCCTAAATTTTTTATTGGAAAAGAAAGATGAAATCTTCAAACAACATATGCGTCACAATTTTTTTATTGGGAAACTGCAAGGCCATCACATACATGTCAATTAAGCACGCATAGTGATTTTCCAAGTAGTTCTCATAGAATTTTTTTGGGATTTTGCAAATACCATCCCGTTAAGCGGTACCCTATGGTTGTATAGTATTGAAATTGGATCTGATGTGGGTGGAATAGGAATAGTTTTGCAGGATCGTAATTTATGTTTTGAGACTGTCACTTAGTACAGAAGACTAAGGAAGCTCTAGGTTTGTGACTGGTACGTCTACATGTTTGAGCGGTACATATGCTGATACAAGGAGAATCAACGATTAGCTGCCCTTGTCACGCAGCAACAACAACTCATGGAAGCTGATTGGGGCGCCTTCTCTGAAATTTATGATCTATGAAATATGAGAGTCGATGAAGAAGTATAGTACAAATTGCTTCACTGTAGACAGGAACATCAGCTCGCTGATATACTGACAAAGAAGGGAAAGTTGCAGGCACAACACTGGAGCTGCTTAGGATTTACTTTTCTAATGCTTTAATTCTCAATTTTGCTGGAATTGTCACATTTCTAATGTTTTAATTATCAATTTCGATGGGATAGCAATTGTAGAAGAGGGAGATGAATATATGAGCATACATCCATGTTTCAATGAAAAAAAAGAAAAAAAAGATAAAAGTTTTCGTAAATAGGGGTGTTCAAATGGTTCAGTTTATTTGGTTTTAAACCGAATCGAAAATTTTCGGTTTAAATGGTTCAGTTCGGTTTTGAATTCTCAAAATTGAATAAACCGAATTGACCGATTTTATTAATAGTTCGAGACTTCGTGTATTATTTCGGTTTCTTCAATAATTTTTGCGATAGCTATTGCTTAAATTGTTTTTGGTTGTTGAAAATAGAGTAATTTTGTAATTAGCAGATGATATATATGGTATGAATACTTTATAAGAATGCTGCAAGTAACTGAGTCCTTTTTATGTTGTTTTTTGTATGAATTTGATTATTTAATTTGAGAAGATGATGATCTGATATGAATACTTTATAGATCTGGTATGAACAACTGCTGGTTTTGATGTGTATACTTTATATGTTAGTGACGGAAACCTCCGACGTGCGCACTACAATCATTCAGTGAAAGGTCATTTAGTTTGTATGTGTATTCTTGTATGGTTTAGGGATTGTTTTGTAAGTTTTTAATTCTCTGCACTGTTCTGGGGTAATTCTGCAGCATTCCAGGGTCTCTTCTATAAAATTCCAGTATTTTGTACACCTCTGGGTGAATTCTGGTAAATAACAGGGTCTGTGGTGTAAAATTCGGGTCTGACAGGGTTCAGGGACTGAACTGTGACAGAAAATAAATTTGTTTAGAAAACAGTCCAATGCACACTTCAATGTTGATATAGGTCTCTGGCTTTATGTTGTTTTCAATTTATGAACTTGATAATATTAGATATTTTCTGTGGTATCTATGCACACTTCAATGCGTAGGTATGAATACTTGTGCACAGTTTTTTTAGAGATATATTTGATATTTTAGGTATGAATACTTGCATTACAAGATCTAAATACTTGCTCGACGAGGTGTAAATCATTTAGAAATTTCTCAGGAATATTTTACAACATAAAAATTCACACTTCAATGCGTAAGTATGAATATTTTAATGTTCTAGTATGAATATTTTATAAGTTTTAGTATGAATACTTTGTAGTTTGAATATTTTCTAGTAACTTTGTAGTTTGAATATGTTATATGTTGAATATTTGCTGATATGTATATGCATACATGTAATGTTTTAGTATGAATACTTTATAGTTTGTATATTTACTAATAATGATACTTTCAAAGTTATAGAATGAATACTTTATATGTTTTAGTATGAATACTTTCTAAATTTAGTATGAATACTTGTACGTCGAGGTATGAGTACTTGAACAATAAAGAACCCGAAAGTACTTCATCATGGATCTCATTTGAAAGAGAAAATTACGTAGAAAATGTTCGTAGTTTTAAATTTACAAAATTTCTCATAGATTGTTAGAAATATTGACGAGATTAAACGGGAAAAAAAAAACTCACTTCTAAAAATGTGTAAAAGATGGGTGTGTGACTAGAGAGAAAAAAAAATTGATGTCCAGTTTTTTGTTTAAATACTTGATGTCTTAGGTATGAATACTTGATATATTATGTAAGAATACTTGCGCGCATAAGTGTTCATACATGTTCACCAGTTGTAAATTTTTTCAAATTTAAGTGGTCCCCAAGTTAGTTAGTGGTCCACATTGTACTTTATGGATAAGTTAGTTAGGTTTATGGATAAGTTAGTTAGGGGGACATTTAGGGGATAGAATGGGGGGACTATTAGTCACTCCCTAAAAAAAAAATGGGAATGTTATCTGATTTGTGCCGAAACAAACGACAATTTGAAATTTAATTTCATTAGACAAATTAATTGAGATGTATTAGACCAAAGAATTTAATTTAGTTAACAAAAATGTGTTTTGGGCTTTGGCCGAATTAATTTAAAAGTGTACTTATTAATAAGATAATAATATCTAACATATTAGGCACGTCTAAAATTTATAGGATATAAGATGACAAATAGAATGCATATAGATTGCAATTTTGTGTACTTATAGATAATTCACATTGAATTAAGCATAATTACCGTCCTAACATTCCGACAAAATAAAACGTAAATAAAACACCCAACACAGTAAATAAATTAAAAGTTTAATAACAAGTTTTTAAATTAAAAATGTTTTAAACATTTCTAAAACTTAAACGAAATTGGTTGCCAATTAATTAGGAAATTAATTAGCAACGACAATATTATTTTTATACGTAGATTCGAAACGACGAATTAACGACATAATTAAAATAGCAATAAAATAACGAATATCGCGACTTAGTTAGAAATAATAAAAACATGCACATTAGTTAAAAGTTTGTTTTAAAATTTCATAACCAAATTTTACATCTAAAATATAAAATAGCTAAACTATATTAAAACTAAATACACATTTAGTAATAATTATACAAATTACACATTTTGTAATTTATTAGCATTAGGGGTTTATAATTTATGAATTTACTTTCGAAATTGAATTTCGAGCGATTAAAATGCTTATGGTAAAAATAAATAAAACTAAAGTAGCCAAGTAATTGAAATATATTAAATTAAGTGGAACACGAATAGTTATCGTAACTCGCGATTAATTATCTTACGAGCGGCCTGACAAAATAAATTATGTAAATTGACCCAACTAGTAAATTTAATTAGAATAAAATCTTACGAAGTTTAATTCGAATTCTAAAACTATAAGTTTCTAATCAATTAGATAACAACGTATTTTTAGTCTATATACATAGTTAGAATAATTTCAAGTTATTTTTAATGAAAATAATTACAATTTCTAATCGTTCCTCTATTTTATACATATGAAATACGCCTAATTAACGTACTAATTAAGATCATAGATAACCAACGCACATTGGTATTATACGTATTAAAAATATATTCTTATTTGATAATTAATTAAGTAACACGTATTTTATCGAATAAGTATTTAATAGACTAATTTAATATAGTACATAATCCTCCAAACTTGAATTAGATCAGCCATATCTTTTTATTATGACTTGTTCTAATTAATTAAACATAATATATAATTAAAGCAGTTGAAGTAACTTAAAAGTTCATATTAAATTACCGTAGTGAGCGACGTGGTTATTTTACGAATATAAGTCAATGAACTAAATTACGTAAAACAATTTATTTTCAAATTAAAATATTATAAATACCATATACTATTAAATTAAGTTAAATTTGACCAAAGTGAATGCTCAGTATCTGACTAAACAAATTAATTAAAAATAGATTAACGCTAAGCTCGATGGCATGAACGAGAATAATCAATATCCGACCAAATCAGTTCAGCCCGACTGACTGAATCGAAAGATTTTATAACCCAAGACAATCAAGAATTTGACATGAACACATTAATTGGGGACTAAGGTTAGTACAATCTAGCGTAGATTCTTACTTAGTTTAAATTACGTAAATTTCAGATTCGCATATTCCATACGAGTCTGACCCGTGGTCTGATCCGACCGACGCGCCGATCGGAGCTTGCGAGGATCATTTTTCCCGAGGGTTAGCCTCCGCATCTTCAGCCCTACAGGTGTGGGATATCTGAATTATTTTCTTTCGTGGGCGTACTCTTACCAAGTCGTTCCACTTGACCTGACATCCGCACTTTATTTTTAAGTAGATGCATTAAAACTGTAGAGCATGTTTATTCTTTCTGCACTGTAGGTAGAAATTGCATAAACCCCGATAAATAAATAATTTACTGTTTATTAGGAGTAAGGTAAATAAATAATATTATATATATTATTATTAGAATATTAGGTTATTAGATTGCCTTCTTCTCGTAGAAGGCAATATATATTATTGCATTTTTATACGCATGCATTGGTGAGAGCTGAGTAGAGACTGAATGACTGTGCTCCGGCTCGTGGAATGGGACATGAGTCGGCCTCGCAGCCATTGAGCCGGAGTGTCACTTGACTTTCCGGATGGTCTTCTAGGACTTATATTATATGTATAAACTTGATTATGTATTCATTCGATCATTTTACCATTACGTGCGGGCCGGACTCGAGCCCTGAGGCACGAACGATTCTGGAGTGATCTCCACCTACATTAGGAGCTACATTGCCTAGAACGGAATTCCACCCTTGTGGAATTGTATGTGTGGTGCATATGGCCGGACACGAGCTCATATGCACGGGGCCGGACTCGAGCCCCAAATCCTATTGATCTGGCCAGACGGTAGAGTTCTCACCTGCTCATGAGGGATGAGATTGACAACTTTTACGACTTGCATTGTATGATTTCTCCTATTTTATATGTTTGGTTATGGATCGTTTTAGAGTAAGGAACAAACACCGAATTAAGATATGTTCATCGGCTAGCGTGTTATTAACTTGTGAGTAGTGCTCGGTGTCACTAGGCACCGTGTATCACTAGACTCTATGATCGCAGTCCTTAGACATATCTTGAGGATCTTTGATTCGATTAGCACAGCACGGGGTGACTATTATTTGTACTATTATTATATAAATTCTACACTCAGTATTCCGATACTGATTTTTCCGATTTGACTATCAATATTATATTCTTCTTGGATTTTTGTTTGGGGAAACTTTTGCATGTTGGCATAATAGGATATTCGCATCATGATTAAAAGTGTTTTCGTTTTTATTAGATATTGATATAGGTTCACACATGTGCATATTTACTTACAAGCATAATTGTACTTAGATTTATAAATAAAAGTGCTTTGACCGTAGATGACCCCTGAGGAAATAGTTCTGGGTCACATACTGAGCGATTCGTCGCTCACCCACAAGTTGTTTCGTGGGTTTTAGGTACAGAGTCTGGCGACCCGCAGCAGGTGTTGTCAGGAGCTGTTCCCGAAGGCCACTCCGCTTGACGGTTAGGTTTATTCCTGATTTGATCTGCAAATTCGTGTTTGTCGCTTTTGTATACGGGATTGATAGATCATGTATTGCCATTTTTGTTAGATTATGTTTTGGATGTGACACGGACTGTGATATTATATGTATGTATATTTACTGGTATGTGACTGATGTTTGATTTTTGATTTATATAATTATATTTCGCTTCCGTTGTTTAGTGATGCTTATTCTCAGCCTTGCGTGTTTAATGATTAATAAACACGAGGCGAGGATGATCACACATTAATCCAGAAATTCTGGTTTGGGGTGTGACAATTTCAAATTATTCGACTTATTTTCTGAAATCACACAAAATCCAGATTTGACTATTACTATTCGGAATTGCAAAATTAATATTTATTGTTTTGAACTTTCAAACTTATTGTCTAGCTATGTATAAAATACACACCTAACTGTTGTTCAATGCACATTTAATTAACTATCTATCATTTTATTTTGAAAAATTGGCCAAAAATATTCAGAAGTTCCATATGCAAATAATATCCACCGGTCCCACTTGAACTTGATTTTTGTTTGAGATAGATTGTTGGTTTTCAACTAAACTTAAACTCCAAATTAATATAAACTTAGTTTAATTCGTCGGCAATCAAGTTGTGCATTAATTAAATTCTAACTGGAATTAATTAAACGGACTTCTCAAGCATTGAAAGAAGCTGAGACATCCAAGCAAAATCATTTGGAACACATATAAATAATTTATTAATTACACCGGATACTATGCTCCACTATTTTTTTTTATTACAAACCTTCTTTCAAACTTATCTATTCTTAATTGGTGGTTGCCAAGAACCAAATTATCTTGCACTAGAACGGTTTTTCTCCACAAATTTAAACCAACCATTCAAGTTAATTTAAGTTCAGTTCTCCAAAAAGATATGTTTTGCTTCACCAACTTGTTGAAATATATACCTTAAACTAACTAATGATGGCTTAACAACTTGTTTAGGCGATCATTATTTTAATTAAGCATCATAATAGGTAACAAGTATCCATCAGAAGTGATGGAACATTAAATTTTTAGCCACCAAATATTCAGCATTGTCATCTTTTGATTTTTTTTCTTATTTTGAACTAGCTAACTAGTATTTTATTTTAAACAATCAATTGACATCACACTGACTTAAAATTAGACAAAAAAAAAATTACGGGACATGAGATAAATATGGATGAGAGTACATAATAATGTTTACCACAGTTTGAGAATAGTAAGTTTCAAATTTATCGCCTGTTATTTTTTATGAAAAAAATAAAGGACAAAAGAAATGAAAATTGAACTCAAAACCAATCCAACCTGTTATTTTATTTTTCCAACAACGCACAAAGAAATATTTTAATTTTTCTTACAACCACAAAAAATCCAACCTGAAAAATATTGATCGGAGTTATCCGACCGGAATTTTTTTTCAGAAAGTTTGTATGAAACTATGAATTTAATCTCCAATTTGGGCATTTTTGAAAATCCAACGTACTAAGGTAGTAAGGTGTAGATTTTTAAATTATTTATTAATTTCGGATATTAATAAAAAATTTGGCTGAAGGAGCACTGTCCACATCAGAGGAAGTAGAGTTGCCAAGACGATGTTAGAAGGGAAGTCGCTAGATCAGAAAATTTTATTTGTATCATAATAAAAAAAATAAACCAATTAACTGCTTTTTTTGGAGTATTCAATTTCTACCACGTTCGCCAAATGAATTGGCGGACCATCTTTTTTTTTTCTTTAACCAATCTACACAAATCATTTTCTCGGGTTGAATTGGTGAAAGATCAAAACATGTGAGGCTCTTTGATATGTGTATCATTTAAATGAGTGTGCTCTGATACGTGTATCATTTTCTCTGGTTGAATGGGTCAAAGAGCCTCACAGGAGGAAAAAAAAAGTATGACAATTTAATTGACGAACGTAGTAAAATTTGAATTCTCCAAAAAACAGTGATGAAATGGTTATTTCTTTTTAATATGGTACAAATAAAAATTTCAGTCGCTAGATATACATCTTACTAGGCTGCTGCTTTTTTTTTTTGCGCTTTTAGACCTATTAATTAATTAGTGTGATGTTTATTAATATTATGTGTGATGATTATTAAAGTATTATATTATATTGGATGATTAAATAGTAATATTGTGTTAAATTTTAACCAGTTGAATAGTATTTTATTTAGCATATTCAAAGTTTTTCATTTGCATTACAGAATTCATCCGATTAAAAATAACTTAATAATTTTTTTCCCGCATAAACTCCTCAAATGTCATGCAATGTTAGCGTTTGGGCTCCTTTCGTTAGAGAACAATCTGAAAAAGCTAACAATTCTTATGTTTTTATTGTGATATATATAAGATTTTCCAGAAATGATGTCATACATTTTATTTTATTTTGTATAATATACAGATAATAAATCGGCAATATTTTTCGCCAGCATATATACAAATGCCTGAACAAAATAAAAATAAAAAACTCTGAATAATCAAAATTAGTTGCTCCCACAAAGTTTCAATACTATGAATTTATGCACTACATCTACATGTGCTCTAATTAATCTCATTAACTTGAAGCTTCCAAGTGCACAGGGACCACCATGCTTACAGCCCCGTGTCCATGCCGTGTCATAATAAGAAATTGTTGTGTTGAAGAAAACATTAATTTGGTTCAATTAGGTGCGAATATATTTAATGTAGGTATGGTATTTGTTGAGGAATATCATTTAAATAAAATGTCCAATATACCCCTGAAAAATTTAAAAACAGCATTATTAATTTTAAATTTACAAAATGGTTGATTAGTACATAATTTAAATCTGCTCGCACAAATTTCAATGTGGATTGTATGTACATATTATTAGATCAGATATGAGACGTACTATTTCAGTCTGATAGATGTTCGTTGAAAACGTACCCCTAGCTACTCCAAGTCCAAGGACAGAGACAACAAAACAACACTTTACACATGCACCACATTAATTTCTATTCGGTTATTTAGTTTTATATATTAAGAGCTTAATTATTGACAACCATTAACTCATCTTGAGTCCTGACAAGATAATTAATGATATCGCACGTTAAATTTAAGCTCACAAGATATAAAAATAAAAATAATGAGCAAGAGATGTCTACGTTACATCTTCTTGGTAACATGTTTAAATTAATGACCCGAATGCACTAGGTACCTACTATTGTTGTGCGCTCTTAAAAAGAACATTATAATATTACTTTCTCCAATTTCGCAAAAAAATTCTCTATCATTTTATCCCCCACCTCCCTTCTTGTTCTCTAATCTCTATGTCATGTTATAATTAACCCTGTATACTAATATATAGATTTGGATACCTGGCCTATATAAGAAATTGAAGGTGGTTCATAGCATATATAATAACATTAGATTGTTGGAATAAGAACTAAATTTGGCAAGGGGCTGTTGGAATAAGAACCAAAAAAAATAATAATAAGATTGTAAAGAAATTGTATATTGTGTTGGCTGTGATGCTCAAATTTTACATGAGAATAATAAATTCTCATATTTAATATTAACTTAAAGAATGTAGAAGCTTAATTTAACTTAAAATCCTGTTGCATTAATTTGTCAATTGAGTCAGAAGCTAATTAATTAAGTCAAAGCTAGCATTGCACGAAATAAGAACTTGTCAAATAATAATTACTATTCCTAATGTGCGACCGAATGATTTTAATTCTCGATCACAAC